>OZ022513.1:24805427-25317927 GCA_963989385.1 Ctena decussata
CAGATGAGTTACGTTACTGTCAGTTGATATTTTTGGTAATTTTTTGTAATCTAGACTAATACCATCATCTTAGGAAGATGACTAAGTCACTCTGTCACTCTTCATTGCAAATTTATAACAAATTATATAGGGGATGTTTAGTCTTATTTAAAATATGTGAAAATGAGTCGTTAACTAGATATCAATAAAATAGAAACTTCAGATGTATAAAATAATCAATTGCTGTCGTTTTTCACTTCAAGAATTTGGAAGACAATGTAATTTCGGAGGTAGTAAAATCTCAAACTGGTGTAAAGCCTTTTGTATGATCAACACTCCTCATTTTCTGATGTTTGGTTATTATTCACCAGTCATTGCTACTCTGCATGACTATCCCTGGGCCTTGGAATACTGGGGACTTGACTTTTTACTCCGCAGAGTCTCAGTAGAAGCCCTGCACTGCGGGGGTCTGATCAAACCCTCGGTACTGTTCAATAGTTGGGGTCCCTATCACTGTCCGTTATTTTTCGACAACTAATCAAAAGCCCTGCACATGTACGGCACTGCGCAAAACACTGAGGTAAAACACCATAGGTAATACTCTATCTATCTATCTCTATCTCTATATCTGTTACTCAGGCAAACTGAAGTATTTTAATTTATAAAATGTCATTTTTCAATTAAAACTGAATCAAACCTTAGAAGTGAATCCTTGTACTTTTGTCATAGATAAAAAGGCAGGCTTCTTTTGATGCAGACCATATTTATATGTACCAATGTGATGAGTATCATTTAGAGCATTTAGTCAGATGTTTATAATATTAAAATCAAAGTGACTAATCTCGTATTGTAATGCTACAAAAGCTAATACTTTTTAATAAGCGCCTTAACGACCCAGACTGCTAAAGTTAATAGGGTCAATTTGTACAATGATTTCGCGATTATCAACTTAATTATCGCGTAAATCTGAACTTTTATAAAACACAGCACTTACTAATTACACGAGTAAGCGGAAATTCCAACCGGATACAGACAGTACTAAACTTCTGTCATTCTTTGAGTACTTTTAGCTCGGAAGTTGGTCAATGGAGGACTGATCTCGCCCCAACTCTCGCACAGCGCACCTGCGAGATCAGCATCCATGCTGGGGGTGAGTTCAAAAGTTTCAAGACATCTATCATTAATTGATAATTTAAAAAGTTGAAAATAAACCTCACCAACCGAAAAATGACTTTGATGACTGAGTTTTCATAGAGTTATGTTGTGTTCTGTCAGAAACGAGGGGGAAATAATTTGAAAAATATAAACTTGTCTGAAAACACGTAAACGTTGAAACCGTCTTGTTTAGAGTAAAAGATGACTCATTCTACCATGCATAAGGATGTACGCGGAGTGGTGTCATAATTGTCTCAAAAAGGGGAATAATTGTGTCAGTAGTAACCAACAAAATCTAACGATTGTAAAATCAAATGCGACCCGTTAACCAAAATCCAGCTCCCCCGAATAAACAAAATGAACAAGACCTGTCACCAGACAGGACAGCTCGCCTGAACCTGCGCTTGTCCATCTTCAAGAGCTAGTATCTTCAAGAGCTAGTATTTGTTTCTTAGGGGTGGAGGTGGTGCTGAGTAAAATTTCCAATCAATATCTATCATCACACCAAATGTAATTCCCATCCATCAAAGGGTTTAGAAGCTATGAAATCAGAATCAGATTTCATAGCTTCTAAACCCTTTGAGATTTCAAAGACTTTGACATAAAACTTTAACATAAAATTTCTCTAAGTCCGTGACCTTGACCTATAGGTCATGTGCAGAGGTAGGGATGCAGTTGAATAAAATTTCTAACCAATATCTATCGTCAAAACAAATATAAATCAAATAGATCAAAGGGCCCATATGATGAGTTGCTGACTAAAGCCAATTTACCTGCCTTGCATGTCCGACGTTTAAGAACAATGACCATTGATACTTTTAAAATTTTAAATAATTTAGCTCCACCCGTTCTTTCTGATTTATTAGTCAAAAGGGAAACTACATACAATTTTAGATATAACAATTTTTACAGGTACCCCAGGTGAGGACTACAAGGCAGGGTAAGAAATCTTTACCAAATGATTTTAGATCTACAACAAGTTTTAATCAATTTAAATCTTTAATTTCTCATTGGAATGGGGAAAATTGCACCTGCTCTGCCTGTGATACCAAATTTTAACAGTTTTGCTCCACATCATGGATGCATCATATGCACCTTTTATGTCGTTTTACTGCTCAGCTGCTTTAACGCTTTAAATGTTTTCTTAGTTAGCCAACTATTAATGCTTATTGTGTCGTAGTAGTTCTTATGCTTCTTTAACTTCTATAGATGCTCAATTGGTGGGGGTACGATGGGGTACATTGATTGGATGGTGGAGCGGAGCTTGTTATTTAGCAATTGAGCTGCCACTTGCGAAACACCACCATCCAGTGCAATGTCCAAATCTTTGTCTATCTTGTCCTTGCTAAGTGAGTTATATTGCATTGTTGCTATTTCGGAATGTTGCTTTAATTTGCTAGCTTTATAGTTACCTTGTTTAGTTAGTTACTGTCTGCCTTTGGTGGGGGTAAGATACGGCACATTGACTTGACGGTGGAGTGAAGCTTGCTGTTTAGCGATTGAGCTGCCACCTGCGAAGCCCCACCGTCCAGTACAATGTCGTGGGTCTCTGAATTTATGATCTTGCCCTTGCTAAGCGGACTAGTATGTAAGCTATTTTTTACATGTTTAATGTGCTAATAGGGCAGTTTCTTTCCATATAGGGCTAGTGAGTATGATAAATAATATATTTCTAATATCGTATTATATCTCTAAGTAGTTGGGTCTGACATGGTTGTTTGCATGGTGTGCAGACACTTGGGTCTGATGACATGCAGACAGTCAGGCCAGATGCAATTGTAACTGATTATTCATTCTTACAGCTCTTTTACACTTGTTGATCATATACTCTTGTTTTAGCAGTCGGTTCAAAAGCTCATCAAGAGCTTATGTTGTATTGTTATGAGACTTGCCGACTTTAAATAAATCTTATCTTTTGGCTTAGGAAGTCTGTGACCCTGACTACAGGTCATGTCAAGGGGTGGGGATGTGGTTGAACAAAATTTCAGACCAATATCTATCATCATACCCATTATAATTCAAACTGATTAAAGGGTTTAGGAATTCTGAGACCTTTAAAACTTTGACAGAAAACTTTCATATGAAATGTCTAAGTCGGTGACCTTGACCTAAAGGTCATGTGCAGGGGTGGGGATACTGCAGGATAAAATTTCAGACCAATATCTATCATCATACCAAATATAATTTAAATCAATTAAAATGCTTACAAACAATGAGATCTTCAAAACTTTAACAAAAAACTTTAACATAAAATTTCTAAGTCGGTGACCTTAACCTATGGGTCATAAGCAGGGGTGGGGATGGTCTTGCATAAAGTTTTGGACCAGTATCTATCATCATACCAAATATAATTTAAATTCATTTTATTAGTACCGGATTCGTACGTGCATTCGGCTTATTCTTAACTGATTCGTAACTAGTTCTTAACGTTCATGCAGTATTTCCTGAGAAATTCCTGTAAATCGTACTGAATTCTTGACAATATTCGTGCGAGTCCAGCCGAATCCAGTCGAATCCCACGAATATTCGTAATTAACCCTATCGTACCTGTATCGTAAATGAATCGTAGAGCACCACGAATTGGACCAGAAAATTTACAATCTCCACGAATTCTAATATTTATCAATTCGTGGCGATTCGTGGTCTGTGTGGAATAGGGGTATATGCCCCTATTCCACACAGACCACGAATCCCACGAATCGTCACGAATTGATAAATTTTAGGATTCGTAGCTGAATCGTAATTACTTCGTGAAGTTCTTAACTGAATCGTATATATTCGTAGTCAGTTCTTGCAATTCTTGAGCAATCGGGAATTCGTGGCAAAAATTTTGAGCTGTTCAAAATTTTGGCCACGAACTCCCGATTAAAAAAAAATCGTAATTAATTCGTAACAGATTCTTAATGCATTTTTAGGCATCGTAACTAGATCGAAATCGATTCTGAGGCGTTCGTAGTGTTCTCAACTCATTCGGGGATTCGTGAATTTGTACCTTTGATGCATTTGCGCACAGTGAAGACTCTGGACGCATGCATTTATCTACCCAGCTGGCAAATGACGTTGTACTGACGTCGATGAGATGTCACTACGTCGCACTGACCTTAGTACGACGTCGTTACGACATCATGTACCTCGTGCGTAGATATTTCATTTCGTGGCCATAGATTTCTGATGATTCATACTTAATATGTGCGTACAGCAAAGGATCTGATCAGGCTTGGGGCCTTTTTTTATACCTATCTTGGGAGAAAATCCCACGGATTTTCAAGAAAAGTCACGAATTCATTGTATTCTTACGGACTCGTACGTGCATTCGGTGTATTCTTAACTGATTCGTCACTAATTCTAAACGCTCGTGCAGTATTTCCAAAGAGATTCCTGTAAATCGTACTGAATTCTTGACAATATTCGTGCGAAGCCGAATCCAGGCGAATCCCACAAATATTCGTAACCCCATCGTACTTGTATCGTAACTGAATCGTAGAGCATTATGAATTGGACCAGAAAATTTACAATCGCCACGAATTCTAACATTTATCAATTCGTGGCGATTCGTGGTCGGTGTGGAATAGGGGCATTATGGGCGTCGGGATCCAGGTAAATCCAGGAAAGGGTACAACTCCGTATAAAGATGGCCAAAGGAAAGGGAAAACAAAATTCAAGTTCTAATTTTTCATGAAAACTACCCTTTATGACGCTGACTTAAAATTTAGGTGCCACTGACGACGTCTAACTTGGGTGGGGGTAGTAGTGTGCGTGCGCGGATATGTATGTGTGGAGGTGTGTGTGTAGGGAGGGGGGAGGGGGGGGGGGGGGGGTTATATCTCCAGCACTGACTTAGTCTGTGGAAGCCATTGACAATGGCTGATTGTGGGGAAATACCTTTGACGCCAGCTTACTCTACGAATGTCACTGGAAATGACGGCTGACTATGGGGGTATATCTCTGATGCTAAGTCACTCTTAATTCTATGAACCATCGGCTTAAAAAATCAATGCATGTAATATTTACAAACATAAGTGAACGCCCCGGCCGGAGATTAAGTCCGCATGGTCGGCTCGGAGGCGTATTCACAGGTGACCGTGACTTCTGGAATTAGCTTGAAAATGCTGCTTTATAGTACATGTACCTTTACAAAAGATTACATAGGCAAATGAAGCTTGGTTTTGTGGAAGGGATAACCAAATACATGTAACTGAGGATGCGCAAAGAAAATAAATAAATAAGAAAACATGCATGCATATTTTATAATGCAGTCTCTTGGTCCTGTGTCTCTTGACTTCACTTTACCATAGGCATACCGCTAAAGTGCCAGCACCTTACCTGATATACTACGACTATTGGACATTAAAAGTTTACCCAGGCTGACATTCTACGTTTGAGATCGGACGTTCTAGGTAAGGGGGCATTTCAAACGTATACAACGCATCGATTGTGGTGCCGAATTGCGTCGCACGAACAGGGAGTTTAGGACATTAGCGACGAACAAAGACTCAGTCCAATTTAGTCTTTACATATGCATCAAACCAGGAAGACTGATCAGTCTGCGCCGGTGCGCAAGCTGATCCGAATCTTTCTTAAAGGCACGCACCGTAAGGTAAAATTTTACACGACGCCATTTGCAGGATTGAATTAAAACCGTATCTACATCGTTGCAACATCATATTTACATCATGACGTTGCATCAGCGTCGATTTGACGCTGACAACTTTTTAGCTACATTAGGACATCTAGGCAAAAAGACGATGTATGTCGTTCTTTCTCGTCTGGAAAGCATAAATAAACGTGGTGTAATTTATATTTTCATTTTGCTGATACTGAATTAGCTATTTGTTCAACGCCAATACCCCGCCAGGGATTTTTTTTCTTCCATTTTGATCGGTTGAAGACAGCTTGTGATAGCGCCACTCAAACTAAATCGTCAGCCCATAATGTAGGGCAGAATAGCGCAAAGCGGGATCTAGCCGTGTAAACGTCTCCGTCATGATGGAAAATTACACGTGATGTCAGCATTTGTCATTGGATGAGCGCTCTTATCTGACGTTAAGGGTTGCTTTACCAGTGTATGGCACACAATTTTGACTCGGCTATTTTGTACTACTGAATGAATATACCGGGTTTCAGTACCAGTCTGTTGGGAGCCCCATAAGGGCTGTCCTGATAAGCTAGCAGTCCGTGTTCGAATCTTGCTGGAGGAGGAAAGCTTAAACTACAAACGGGATTCTTGCACATTGTGTGAACATTATGCCAAAACTGAAACAGCATAAATTTGCATGCAGCATGCTTATGTGTATACATGCAACGTATGTATATGTGTCAGTGATATCTGTTGGAAACAAAAACGAAGTCGTATCAGGCTGACTGCACAGACGCGCAGATAGGTCTGAGTCGTCATTGGTCGCATATGTACAGCAGATCCTGTTAAACGTCGACGCAGTGGCACGCTGATTTTACAGACGAACATCTATGATCCGATCAAGGCCTGCCAGTACATTAAATATCAATCAAAATTTTGGATGATTACAAGTTGTCATAATATGTAGAGTAATTAACTCTTTTTAGGCTGGTAACCCGTTTTGGCGACATATGCGAACAGTGTGAACGGAATATTTATACAAAATACAATAAAAGTGGAAACATGCACCAGAAACCCATAAACACAGAAATGGAGTCATCCAAATCCATGTAACAGACTTTCAAAGAAAAAGGGGATTGGGGAGACTTTGGAGCGGGGGGTGGGGGGGGGGAGCTGGGGCTTAGATTACCCACAATTTAATGGGCTAACAAAAGCAAATGTACTACCCCAGCCTTTCCCGGTGTACATGTATACATGTGCAGTCTGACCAGGGCATGTGCATTTAGTCCACATAATTGATTCGGCATTACGGCTCGTTCCCAACAGCTGAAAACGCCGTGGCAATATAGCATTTGATAGGTTCTGTGCACGCTTCAAATAATTTGCTATACAAAACGTTTGAAGCTGATCAAAGTTGATACGCCAGCGACACGCTGTTTTAAAGTTGCCTGATCCTTGGTTAAGCTAAGTGATGAACTTTGGGTACATTCAGGGTTCTGCCAGTGGTGTCATTGGCGATTTGCCAATGGTGCCATTGGTAACCGTAAACCCTGAACAGGTGACCTTTGGCAGCCAACTATTGGTAGAGCCAATGGCGCCATTGACACTATTGCAGAGCCATTTTTCTCTGTAATTAGAAAAATTTTGTTTTTCTAATTTGCTTTCATCACTGTCGGGAACAATTATTCTCCTGTCACAACTCGAGCGTTTATGATGGATTCACTAAATCGCCATATTGAATGACGCAATTTTCCGGCGTTTGTAATGTTACCCACGCCCTTTGTTGTCTGCAGTACTGGCAGCCAATGGTCGGCAATATTGGTACCTTTGGTACCGACGGTAGAATCAGTGGTGCCAATGTTGAAACTCTGAACGGCATTGACATATCTATGCTGGCATTGGCAGAGCCCCAAACGCACCCTTTGTTAACGTATACTTAGTATATTCTTGAGAGTGACAAAGCACTGAAATGGCGAATGGACGTTGCGTTGATGACGTTGCAAGGACATTGATTCGACGACTTCCTTTGTAGCAATGCATACTAGACAGTCTGCACTCGTTTTGAAATGAAGTCGCTAAATCTGTCTCGACGTTTATGCGACGCTGTTTGGTTTCTGCGTGAGTTTCAGTTTCCTAACATTTTACATGTACCTTAACCTTGTTGGCAGAGTTAATACAACGGTTCAAACGTTGTAGTAATGTCGACATTGCATCGACGTTGATTCGACACTTGCCCGCTTGGTTCCTTCAGAAAAAGCTTCCAACACATACATCTCAAACCAGCCATGTAGATTATCCAGCCAAAAATCCTAAATGCATACCGCTCTGTTCAATATATAAGGAACAGCGAGTATCGTGATCAGACTGCACTTACAATGTATGTGCATGTCTTAACAAGGGCAAAATACATAAATACATGTTTTTGTACCGAGCAAGGGCGCACTAGCAGAAATCACACTGAGCGTGTTGGAATTTTGTCAGTGTGACAAAAATTTAATACGCACCTGCGTATTTGCATACAGGTAGCTACGCTTTTGCCGACATTAGAATCCAGTGTCTGTTCATCGTACACGTTATAGACACACGATCGAAATCGAAAGTAAACACGTCCTTCTCGCAATACAGATAAACCTGTTGTTTTGGTATTTTATTGTTCAGCCATATATTAGTACAAAATTAAGTCATCTAATTTGAATCAGCGCTCAGTTCATCTAAAAGATCCATCCATCCATCCATCCATCTAGTCACCTACCTACCTAACATTCTTACCTGCCTACGTCCCTACCCTCTGAATGTCTGTATGTCTGTCTCTCCGTTCACCTACCTACCCTACCCTATCCTACCCTACCTACCCTGAGAGGCCGTCTGCCTGTCTCTGTCTGACAGACCGTCTGTCTGTCTGTAGCCTTATGCATTATCTATAAGACACCAATATGTTCAGACAGAATGGATGGATGGATGACTTGCGAATTAACGTCCATATCAGGACGCTTGGTGGGTGATAATGAAAGCGATGTAGCCAGTCTATGATTAAAATGATCTCCGCCTCCGGTGGGGCTAGAACCCCAGACCGCTAGATCAGCAGGCCAGCGCTTAACATACTGAGGCTCCATTTTTATACAGTACGAATAGTCTGATTA
The DNA here is from genome assembly GCA_963989385.1 of Ctena decussata. NCBI lineage: Eukaryota > Metazoa > Mollusca > Bivalvia > Lucinida > Lucinidae > Ctena > Ctena decussata. The sequence continues at coordinate 24,814,278 of OZ022513.1, forward strand.
AATAAAGACAGAAGACCCAGATCGGCCTAATGGTTAAAAAAAAAAAAAACATCACCAACAAGAAAAAAAAAAAAAAAAACTCTTCAACTGAGCTTGTAAGATTCCTGAAGATCTGAGCATAATGTGCGAACAGCAAAGACTCTGACCTGACTGCCTGCCTGCATGCACGGGTACACTTTCAGGGGAAGCAAGTCTGCCTTTGTATCTTTTGCCTCGCTTTTTACTTAAGGGTCAAACCATAAGGGAGCCGGGCCGCGTAGCGCAATCGGTAGGGCACCTGATTCATAAGTCAGAGGTCCTGGGTTCGAAACCCGGTCTGGCCACATACTTTCGTTTCTCCTTCCGCTGGTTTAAGAAGAGCAGTTGTCAGTTACTGGCGAAAGTATGTGCACTTAGTACTGGTTAACCGCTTAGGAGGTCTAAGCCTGCCCAGGAATAGTGTGGTTAGGTTAACTGGCCGTCCCGACATGACCATAGATGTTTACCGTGGACGTTAAGCAATAAATCAATCAATCAAACCATAAGGGGAAAAAGCTACCTCTGGAGGTTCGAATTTTTTCCTCAAAGCATTGATTCAGTTTGAAAGGGCAACGTTTTGCCGAGAATAAAACAGGAAGTCACAAAAAGCATGACAGCCCAGCAGGCACATGACGTTGAAATGACGTCGTACTGACGTCGATGCGACATGGTGACGTCGCATCGACGTCGATATGACGTAATTCTGACGTCATGTGCCCGTTGGGAGTGAACCAATTCATTAGACAGGTTTGCCTACAGCTTGATACTTGGCACATGTTATGAGAAAACGTTTTAAAGCTCGTGCGAACAGCGAAGACGATAATAAGCCTGCACTTCTGCACAGATGGATGGATGGCTAGGCCGATCGATCGAACGATCAATAGGTAGATATATAAATAAATACATGTAGATGGATGGATGGGTGGGTGTATGGATGGATGAATTGCGATTTTACGTCCTTTCTAACAGTATTTTAGTCATATCAGGACAATGGGTGTTTGATAATGAAAGGCTATGTCCATGGAACTCCGTTTACGATTAAAAAGATTCCCGCCAACAGCGGGGCTCGAACTCGGGATCGCTAGATCAGCGGGCCACTGCTTAAGCTACTAAGCTACCGGAGCTCCTTGAGAGACAGATAGACACCAGCAGGCACATGACGTCGTATTGACGTCGGTTCTACGAAATGACGTCGCACCGAAGTCATCATGACGTCATTTTGATGATACGTATCCGCTGGGCCAGATTAGGGAGGTAGGTAACATGGAGGAGGAATAGAAAGACAGATAAAATGATGGATAAATGGATGGTTGGATGGTAGGTTGGGTTATGGTTGAATAGAGAGAGAGAGAGAGAGAGAGAGAGAGAGAGAGAGAGAGGAATGTGGTCGAGAGAAAAGAAAACAAAAATGAGGAAAATCAATTAATCTCGAGGGTAATACCAGTTTCCCAACCTGGTTTTCGACCTAGCCAATCAGTTACCGCACATGCAAAAGTGGTTGTCGACTGGGACAATCGACACCAATACCAGCCCGGTCGACGCCCATTTACAATAGTATCATTTACCGTGACTGGTATAGCTTTCGACCGAATTATCGGTCGACTTAGTACAGTTACTTTGCACAGTACCGGATAGGTCCACTGTTGGTTGGTATTATCGGCTGTCAGCCTATATTTCAACCAAGACAAATTAAGTTAGTCGCCCCTGATTTATGTTGCGTGATTTTTCCATTCCATGTTAGGGGTGGTCGGTTTGGGCGATGGTGCTGCTGAACATTCAATGCCGTCGCGTTCTTCTAATTTGGCTAATAGTAGGGCAAGGGCCGGTCGGCCTGCAGCAGGTGCGGGATGGGGTTTGTTTGGATTATTCTAGTCTCATCTATCCTATCTATACCTTTTCTTTCTTGCTCTCTCTCTGGAAGCAGCTCGAAGAGACTGGAATACTATCTAAAAGAGCCGTAAAACCCAAACGCCAACCACCACCACCATCCAGTCCATGCTAGTACAAACTTATGAGATAACAAGGATCGTTTGTCCAGAGCGCTTGGCTTGCGTTTGAAGACGACAGGTTTCTTACTTACTGACAAACTCCCTCAGTCGTAGTCCGTACCTGATACTCTTGAATCAATAATAACAGGCAGCGAAACGACATGACTGGACCATAATATATGCTATGACGATAGAATGGAAATCTAACAGCCCACAAACAATACGCCCAAATGACATATGTATCATTATATCTCTGTATGATGATCCACATCAGTAGGTTCAGCGCTTGCCTGCCGATCTAACGGACCCGGGTTAGAGATGCGCGAGAAGCGAAATCTTTCCGACTGTAGATGGGGCTACATTGCACCCAGACTTTCACTATCAATGTCTCATCGTCCTCATACGAAAATACTGTTCTAAAGGACGTAAAACTGCAACACATGATGGCAATTAGTATCGGCAAATTTCATAGCCATCCGTCCATTTCTTCTCACGTTGTGATTTAAGGACCACCTAGGACATCCCTATACACCGGCGTGGCATTCATTACAGGCTTGCACGAAGGCGCAGGCTGATCTGTCTTTCCGCTATAGTATGCATCAATTGTGACTAGGATTCTTTTAAATTTGAGATGACCCCCAAGTAGTTTGTCAGCCTCGAATATATAAACTCAGCGTATGGTCAAAGTTTTAATGTCCATTAAGGTGGTGATAATCACTGATTTGGGACAAAGACAAAAATCTGCATAAAATACTCAAAATAACACTGATCTTTCCAAAACTTAGCAGATGCCTTCTTTATGTTGTTTCTCATAAGTTAGAGTCCCGAAATGCAGCATTTGTGAACGTTAAAAAGTGTTTTTATAAGAGAAGATCAAAGGGTAATTTTCTGCGAATAAATCTGAAAAAATAATATCATTATTGAAAATATACTTAGTGCTTAGAGTACCTTGTTGCATAATGGAGAGCGTCCTAGCAATTACTTTTTCAAACTCTTTCACACATTATCAGGCTAGGCAGATGAAAAAAGATGCAGTCTGTGTCCAAATTTTTTTGTCAAAACACACAGGTGAGACAGGTGATACTATTTTAACAAGGTTGAACAATTTCATCTACACACCACTGATCATGTCAGTAATGTATTATTTATATTGTAGGTGTTAACATAGGTATGCTTGCCTACCCTATATCTAATAAATGCGTCCATAGTACATTTACTTTGTACATGGTTGAACATTTGAGAAAAAGCTACCGTTTTCATCTGGTCTACATTACAGTTTGAGAAAGTGTTGGAATAAATAATTGCTAGGACGCTCTTCATTATGCAATAATGCACCTTCAGCACTACCTAAATTTTCAATAACGATATTATTTTTTCAGATTTATTCTCAGAAAAATACCCTTTGATCTTTCCTTATAAAACACTTTTTTAAGCAGCATGTACGTCTATTTTGTATTCTAAACTGTAAAGAACAACAAAAATAAGAAGTCTGCTAACTTTCAGGGAGATACGTTACTTTTTTATGGTTTTATGCAGATTTTTACATTTGCCATAAATTACCACCTTAAGCAACAACTTTCTACTGAAAAAAATCTTTTATCTCATCAGTTAAATATACAATTCCTTGCATTAGAAGCTTGACTTTTGTAGCAGCAGATTATTTCATACATGTACTAATCTTCTCGAGATTGACTACTTCTTTTGGGAGAGAAATTTTGTTAGAACTGTTCTGGTGTTGACTAGGCCTGAGAGAACTCTCCACCTGTCCACATCACAGAGCCGCTGTGAAGATAATGTGGATTTCAGGTGAAATATCTACAATGTACGTACATGTACATCCACATTGAAGTTGGGGAAACATGTACACATTGGAAAAAATCGCCATACCTTCACTGTTTTTACTCAGTAGAGGTTTGCTACTTAAAAGCCTTGATTTATCAGGTAAAAAGCTATAGAATTATGCCTGAGTCTGTGCTTTTTATGTCAGTGATACAATACCCATAGACTGATAGCAGACGCATATTACAAAAACTAAGTTCTTTCAAACCTTTCCAACTTACTTATGGACATATGTCCCTGCCAACTGTGGGGGACTTATTGTTCGGCCGAGGCGTGTCCATAGTGACGCCCTGTACTTACTACTACTTAAACACAGCGCGGCACGGGCGTTGCCTCCACGTGCCTTTGGTGCCTGGCAACGTCAAAACCGATGGATGGATGGCAAGCACGGTGCTCAACGGCACTACTCTCCAATTCGAAGACGGACAGGCAGACTCGGCGCCAGGAGTGTGCAGCCATCGATTCGTTCCGCGGAGCCTCCTGGGGAGCATCTGGACAAAAAAAAAAAGCATGGCGCTTGTATATGTCATTTCATTTCAAAAGGTGACCTACTCTGTAGATGTTGCTGACGCTGACTTGCTCTGAGGATGTCATTGACACTGGCTTCGTTTTGGATGACAATGGCATTGATTTACTAAGGGGATGCAATAACGCAATTTTACAACTTGAAAATTAACACTGAATTATTTTGTGGATGAAGATCTAATCGACATAGGCTAAGTTGTGAATGTTATTGACGCTAATATATACCGTATTGATCCTATTAAACGCCATAGAGGCGTTGCGTTTTTCGAAAGGGGCTGGGGGCGTTATTTAGAGCCTTAACTGTAATACATTTTGTAAATCAGCCACTGCAACAATTCCTTTAATAAACAATATTTAGGTGAATCGGTATACTTTCTTGGGTAATAACTTAACTACCGTATTTGTTACCTCTCATCTCAGTAGGGGCGGGGTCAACTCTTGAAGGAAAGAATTTGCTCCTCTAGAGGCAGGGGGCGTTTATTAGAAAAGTGGCGTTTAAGAGGATTAATATGGTCTTCTGTCTTTGTGAATATCAGTGATAACGACTTTACGCTGAGAATACCACTGACGCTAACCTACTTTGGATGTCAGTCACTGAAGCCGATTTTCTCTGTGGATATCATTCATGCTCTTACTTTTTGAATGTCATTGAAGATGACACTGTACATGTATGTTAACTGTAATTTACACTAACACTGTGGATGTCGTCGACACTAACTTACTCTGTGGGTGTCAATGACACTGACAGTCTGTTGTCACCGACATCGATGTATTCTTTAAACGTCTTTGACTTACTCTGGCTATCATACAGTTGACATGTCACTGAATGCTACTGACACTGACTTGAACTGTTGATGTAATTATAGCCCCACTATACGGGGTTTGGTCTGTCGATAGTCCCGAAACTCCATAAAAAAAAAATTGTGTCAGTTTTCTCAGGAACTCTTTCAAACCTACAATCTTGATACTTGGTATACATATGGACAACAAGTTGATGAATTGTTGGAATGAAAATCCGACTCTTTGCTGTCTTTTCAGGGTAAATTTCTCAGTAACTGTGCAAGCTAGTATGTTCATACATAGCATACATATATAGAATGAGCGATTGTATCATGGAATTGAGACTCGGGCTCATTGCTCGTATACATCCATTTTTAACCATTTTTCTTTCTTTCCCTATTTTGTATGTTAACATTGAAAATTTGAGTCAGTTTTCTCATGAAGTATTGAAGCTAGAATCTTGAAACTTGATATACAGATGGATGATGAGTTATTGCATCGTGGGATTGGAAAATCAGGCTCTTTTTCTTATTTATCCATTTTTCTGTCTTTTCAAGGTAAATCTGAATCTCAGTTTTCTCAGGAACTGTACAAGCTAGAAACTTCAAGTTTGGTACACATATGGTAGTTGTTGTATAGTGGAATTGGAACTCAGCCTCATTGCTTCTATTTTTCAATTTTTATTCATTTTCCTTTCTTTCCTTATTTTGCATTTTAACATTGAAAATTTGTGTCAGAGTTTTCTCATGAATTACTGAAGCTAGAATCTTAAAACTTATTATACATATGGACAATGAATTAATGTATTGTGGGATTTAAAACTGGGGTTATTGCTCTTATTTTTTTCCTTTTTTTAAGCCCCCGTGATGATAGTCAGGGGGGGGGCATTAAGATTTGCTCCTGTCTGTCCGTCTGTCCGTTTGTCACACTTTATGGTATAGAGTTTGTGTAATCAACTCCTCCCCCAGTTTTCAATGGATCTTTTTTCAAACCTTGCATATATGTTGTGACATATTGAAGATGTGCATGTGGTTTTTTGGTGGAGCTGCAAATAATTTTGACAGAATTACAGCCTTTCCAACATAGTCATTTTAGGCAAAATTTTGCATTGTAGTGTATGAAGGTTGTGTAATCAACTCCTCCCACAGTTTTCAATGGATCTTTTTCAAACCTTGCATACATATTGTGGACATATTGAAGATGTGCATGTGAGTTTTTGTTGGAGCTAGAATTAATTTTGACAGAATTACAGGCTTTTGAACTTAGTAATTTTAGACATATATTTGCATTGTAGGGCAAGTACTTTGTGTAATCAACTTTTCCCCCAATTTTCAGTGGCTGGTTTTCAGACATTGTATACTTGTTGTGGACATAATGAATATGTGCATGTTGGTTTGATTAAAAAAATATTAATTTTGACGGAATTATGGCCTTTCAAACTTAGTCATTTTAAGCTGCATTTCTACACTTTAGGGTATGGATTTTGTGTAATGTTTTCAGTGGGTTCTTTGTAGATAGTGTTTGTGCTTAAAAGGTGCTTTTGGGATGTACATGTCCTGTGACAGGCACTGCATGGGGGCATCAATAGTGTCTTACACAATTTTCTAGTTATTCATTTTTCTTTCTTTCCAAGGTAAATTCGTGTCAATTTTCCCAGGAATTGTACAAGCATTAATCTTCAAACGTGGTATGGATATGGGGAATCAGTGATTGTATCATGAGATTGAGATGCAGGCTCATTGTTCTTGTGCTTCTTTTTGAATCCTTTTTACTTTCTCTCCCTATTTTGAATGTTAACATTGAAAATGGATTGAGTTCTGGATGTTGTTGACACTGGTTCACTTTGTGGGTGTCACTGGTGCACTGTATTCTGTTGATGTCATTGTTACTATTTATTCTGGGGCTGTCAATGACGCTGACATACTCTATAGATGTCATTTACAAAGACTTTCTTTGGGGATATCACAGACAGCAACTTACTCAGTGGGTTGTGGACATCACTGATGCTGGCCTGGTCTGCTGATTGATATTGACTTATTCTGCTGCTGTCGTTTAAAATGACTTACTCGGAGGATATCACTAAGACTGACTTACTCTTAAATGTTACTGGCACTGACTTCTTCAACCAGACCCTTTCATTCCAGTACAAGCAGTTGTATTGTGTAAGAGAGAATCAATCTCATCCAGCTATCATTCCCTTTGTTTATCCATTTTTTCTTTCTTTCCAATTAAATTTTTGTCAAATTTTGAAATTTGGTACAAATGTTCGGTATGACTAGTTGTATTGTGTAAGAAAGAATCAACCTCCTCCTGCTTATCAGTCAATTTGCTTGTCCATTTTTCTTTCTTTTATTGGATTTTTTGTCACAGATTTCTCGGCTACTGTGAGAACCACTGTCTTCAAATTTTTTATACACCTTGAGAATAGCCAAATATATTGTTGGACAGAAAACCAGGATGCTGAGGTTTATTCTGGCCTTCAATTTTCATCTCTCACTCCAAGGTAATAAATTGGAGAAGGGTTTGTGTCAAAGATTTTTCACATTGCTGTGTTATTTTTCACATTGCTATGTTAATAGGGTTAGGTTGAAACTGTTGACATCATCAACATGGAGGAGTACCCATTTACCTTAAATTTTTGATCTTAGAATAATTAGGGTGTTCCGCAACTCACAACCAAAATGTTCGATTAGAATTTAGAATCTACTCATCACTGTACAACATCAGTAATGAGTAAGAATTATGGTTATTTTAGGTTAAGACATGGTCACAATCAACCCGAAATTAAATGACCTACAAAAAAAATTTTGTGTGAGAAATCTGAAGTTTTTGTTGCGAAAATTTCATTTCATATTGGCAGAGCATGGCATTCACTGTATGCCATGCTCAGACATCATTGACATTATATATCTGTTACGATAGCAACCAAGAGTTCATATTGGTGTAAAAGTGATGTCATTGAGACATCATTTTGCCAAGGTATTAAGCCCAACAGCTGGTGATTCCACAGTTGCTATTGTCATAGCTCTATGGCATCATCTCACTTATAACTCAAGCTGAGCATGGCATACAGTGTATGCCTGGCTCCTGTCGAATTATAAGTGAGATGTTACCTGAAATTCATACAATGGAAAAGAGTGATTTTCTCAAATCTATGATTCATTCTCCAATAATTTAATTCTCTGTTAATTATGTTTTGGATTTAGTGATGTGGTGGGATTATGTGTTGGTGATGGATCATTTGACTGAATGTGCAGTTATAAAGAATCTAATATAAGAACAATATCAGTGTTGAATACAACCAAGGAAAACCTAGCCTGGCACAAACAAGGGCTTCGCAAGCGGCGCATAATACGCCCGTTTCAATGTCCTAAAGGAGTTACAGAATGAATAAGATTGTTTACAAAAGGATAGACAGGCAGACAAACAGGGGCAACCACTCTATAATTAACTAGAACTGTCAGCTAATCCTACTATATCCCCGCTTAATTGCTTTATAAATCAAATGATGTTATTTTCGTAACAAAGAGCATAAAGAGGGAGAGAAATCATTGTTACCATGTATACCAAAAATGAATGGTTGCTGTGAAATCTGTTACAAAAAATTACATTATTCCAAGTCAGGAGAGAAAGAAAATTGGAAAAATACAGGGAAGAATAAGCAGGAGAAGACTGGTTATCAATCCCACAATACGACAAGTTATCATCAACCCGCATACAAAAATCCCTACTCTAACTTACAGATGCATAGAAATCTTTTGCGAAAAAAATGCATTATTCAAAGTAAAGAGAGAAAGAAAATTGATCAAATAAAGGGAATAAAAAGAGGAGAAGTCTGGTTCTCAATTCCACAATACAGGAAGTCATCATTAACCTGCATACCAAATATGACTAATCTAGCTTGCATGGTTGTGGAGAAATCTTTGATGAAAAAGTTCATTATTCAAAGTATGGAAAGAAAGAATATTGGACAAATACAGGGAAGAATAAGCAGAAAAAGGCTGGTTCTCAATCCCACAATACAACATATCATCATCAACCTGCATACCAAATAATAGTGGAGTTGCTTATGTCACAAAAATATGCTCCCGTGTCCACTTTTTGTTAATCAGGGTTTATATACATCAAAATGTTTGTCAATCTAAGTAGAGTCAGAAAATGGTTCCTGCGAATTTTTTCATGACCTTTATAAGGTCAAGGTCAAGGTCAAATGCACGGCATAATAATTTTTCACCTCTATTTCATTTCTCTCCATTTTAAGACATTAATGTCGTGTTTCAAAGGCGTAAATGAATAAAGTTTAATGAAAATTGTCATTTGATGGACGAAATCAGGAAAACGAGAAGAAAAATTGATTTTGGAGAGCTTTAGCGAGCATTTTACGGGTATTTGCAGTACTTTTTCCACATAAATACAATGAAAATAGAGCTTTATATAGACTGGGTTGACAAAATATTCAGTTACAGACTTCGTATGGTATTATATAGCAATCCCTTAAATCATGAAAAATAGGGTTGGGCCCTAACGAACACAGTTGTTGCCATGGCAACCAGTATTTTCGGCCAGCAAACCTTACGTCGAATCGGATTTCTATATCCGCAATGCGCTAGCTGATTCATTTTATGGTCAACCGTTCGAGATGGAGAAATAATATGCAGAAGGCCCATAGACTGGTAACACTAAACACCTTATTTTTGTAGGTAAGTGGAAATACCGTAAGTCGAATGGTCATACTAAACACCGTATAAACTGATATCGTAGGTGTGAGATTTCGGAGAAAGTCTAGGGTACATAAAAGCTTGCTTTCTGTTTTAAAGCAATACTAGTGCAGTGTAAGAGATTTACAAGCAGGTATAAGAAACGAGGTTTGAGCTTGTACAGAAATCATTTTGCCAACTAGAAAACAGCTTTTTATAGGTCAAGGCGAGAATACCAAGTAATCAAATATGACTTAGATATCTCGCCATGCTATTATATTAAGTAGCCTAAAATGTTAAAGGAAATAATATCAAAAGTACAAAAAGGATCGGGTCTCTGTATCGTACCATGCGCACTACTGCAGGGAATGCTGGTTTGTGTTCATTATAAATATGCGTCAAGAAACAAATGAGAGACATAATTTTACATGAAAATTTTGTTTTGCTTGTAAAACCTGTCATCACTATAACAGTGTTCTAGAGGACCTGTGCCGCATTGCCGAATATTTCCGTACCTAACCAAAATATTCTGTGTTCTAACAAACGAACGTGAACATTTTTCTGACTGAATATAATAATTTATACATTATATACCTAATCCTCTAGTCTACCAGCAGACTGTTTCAGTTTTAGGGTTTATTTCTTCAATCTGTAATAGCTGTATTGTCAATGTTCAGATCCCCGACATGTTGGTATAAAAAGATAACAGATAAAGGGAAGGAATAGAAACCGGGACCAACGCCCGGGACCCGGGACCAAAATCCGGGACCAATTTTTGTTGGCCCCAAAATTGTACCAAACAAGCCAATAAGAAGCTGAAAATTAGATCATAAGTAGTTTATAGGCTCGTCTGAAAAATGCGTATAAAGATTTTATAAACTTTTCGATATTTGTTTAAATTTTAACAAAAAGACAGGACCAGGTCAAGCAATTTCGACCCGGGACCAGTTTTTGCGGTATTGACGATGTCAAGCAAATCTCAATTTTTTCCTACAGAAACATTTTAAACCCAAATTATTTTACATCTCGTCATATGTAAACATACTAAAGAAGATTGAATTTTTTAAAAATGCAAAATTTATCTATTATTTTTGCGAAAAATTTGACCCGGGACCAACCCGGGACCAAAATCGTCATTTGTTTCGTAGACGATGTGAAGGAAATTTCAGTTTTTGTCTATATAAACGTTTAAAATCCCATCAGTTTTACATTTACTCGTATGTAGAGATGCCAAAGAAATAGAAATGAGAAAAAAAAAGAAAAAAGAAATCGAGATATTTAACCAAAATGCTACGAACAACTGTGCCCGGGACCAAAGTCGTCGTTAAAAAGCTGACGATGTCATGTATTTCTTAATATTTGATAAGGAATAACTTTTTGATAGTCCTTATTTACCTTGTGCAAGGTTCTAAACATGCAAAAACTATAACAATTGTCTAATTTTGTCTTGGTAAGGTCTGCTGATAGGCATATTTAACCAGGGACCAGCTCAGGACAAAATTATGAAATATGGTTTTTGAAAAGGTTATTTGCTGCCTGAATAGTATATTTATTTTAGTATCGTCATCCCAACAGAACCTATATTCATTTGACATTGAAGAAATGTTCTTTCATACACTTGTCACACACCCAAGAGCATTCCTCATTTATTTTAGAAGCGGATCAATTTCTGATTTTGTGGAATGTTCAGATTCTATGGCAACGTACCAAGACAATGTCTAAGCCGCAGAAAATGACCATTTGGTCCCAGGTAGGTTTTCTCTCAAAATAAGGGATATATTTTACAAATTTTTGCATTTTCGTCTTTTGTGGCATCTACAGATATGACACAAAGTAAAACAATGAGATTTTAAACGATAATGTAGAAGAAAATTAAAAATTCATTGACATCGTCAACATCGCACAATAAACAAATGACGATTTTGGTCCCGGGTTGGTCCCGGGTCGATTTTTTCGCAAAAATTACAGATAAATTTCATATTTTTTAATTTTTTTATCTTCTTTGGTATGTTTACAGATGACGAAATGTAAAAATATTGGGGTTTAAAATGTTTCTGTAGGAAAAAATTGAGATTTACTTGACATCGTCACTCCCGCAAAAACTGGTCCCGGGTCGAAAAAGCTCGACGTGGTCCTGTATTTTTGTTAAAATTTCAATAAAGATCGAAAGTTTTATAAAATCTTTATATGCATTTTTCAGAAGAGACTATAATCTACTTATGGTCCAATTTTCAGCTCGTTATTAGCATCTTTAGTACAATTTTAATGCCAACGAAAATTGGTCCCGGATTTTGGTCCCGGAATTTGGTCCCGGGTCCCGGTTTCTATTCCTTCCCCAGATAAAGACCTATTATCCTGCCAGTAATTGTTTCCAAACTATTAGCAAGGTGCACTAATTTCATTTCTCTACGGAGATATTATATCTATATTTCTGCAATTTAAATTTCTAAAAGAGAACGTTTTGAATATATACTAATGTCTACGCTTAATACATAATAAGTCGTAAACTCGGACATAACGGACCATGGACAAAACGGACCAGACAAAACGGACCACGGTTAGGACAAAACGGACCACGTTTCAGGACCAGACGGACCACGTTTCAGGACCAGACGGACCACGCTAGGAGACATACCAGACCATTAATTGGTGTCAGTTAAAAGATTATGGAGTATATAATAACCAAAGACAATGTTAAATGGTCACAATTATTTGACTACTGTTCATGATCTCAACTATCTAATTAATTTAATGGTAAGATCTTTATCTTTAACGCATGCAGATTTCATAATTAGTGTTGCAACTAAAATAAAACATGCTTTCTCAAGATTAACGGAAGGTCTGAACGTGGTCCGTTTCGTCCTGAACGTGGTCCGTTTTGTCCCAAGCGTGGTCCGTTATGTCCTTGGTCCGTTTTGTCCGTGGTCCGTTATGTCCCTAATTCATTAAAAATAGGGAGTATGATGACAGTGAGGATTCTAGAATTACGTGTACTGCTCCTACATAATTACCTGCCTTGATATCAGACATATCGGTATGGTGTTATGTGATATGTTGCAAGGTTTAGAAAAGCCTCGAAAACTTGTGCCAGATCACACGATAAATCCATATGGAAGCTATGATATAGGCTGTTTATCTATATATAAGAAAGGCTCAAGAAGCGAACAAAAAGAGAGAAAAAAAATATCTGATCTGGAATGCTCATGTTGACAAAAAAGTTAAACATGTATTACGCTCTATGCAGTTCAGGATCACATTCATTATCCAGACAAATGTGTCGAACCCCCACCAGCTGTCCCAGAAAAATATATTCTTCCGAACAGATCGTTGATAAAAAGCTGTGAAAAGCATGTAATTTTTTCATGGTACAATAGGAAGATAACAGTTCGATACATTTCCTTTTACAGACGGGGTAATATACCACCCCGGCAGAATGGGAATGGGATGGGAGGAGGTAAGGCAGTGGATAGACCACCACATGTGATCTGGTTCATATTATGTTCGTGATTGGTTAACTTTTTTCTTAAGAAATTAATGTATGTTATAGCGATAATATTTTTCGCGACACGACAAAACCAACAAAATGGCATTTGCGCCCAGCTCGACTCTGATGCTTCTGGAAATCAGCTCAATCTGATCAGAGACTTCGCTGTCGGCATGGTGCTAGCCTAGACCCTGAGCTAACATCCAAGCGTACAGCAAAGGCTCCGTTCAGACTGGGCGGATGCCCAAGTTGATCTGAGTCTTCACTGGGTGCACATGCCACTTTGTTGGTTTTGTCGTGTCGCGGCTCACATATGTCAAAAGTGAAATCGTTACTTGCGAGTGCAGTTGTGTTACTAGTTTGGTGAGCATAAAGATCTATTGTTTAGTATTCATTCATAAGCTTCAAGTCAGTTAATATATAGTTGGTTGCTGAGGATTCGAACTGGTTGCTCAAGTCTAATACAAAACACGTTTTTTTTTTCTTCAAGAGAATTAAAAGTCACACAGCTGTACTTCAAACATTGCAATCTAGTTCATTGCACATATAGAATGTTCTGTTTGAAATTCAGTTAAGGTTTGAGCGCTGTTTAAATTTAGTCGCTTAAGGCACATATTGGAAGCTGTGGGCGGATACATAGAAATTTTCACGGTATTTTTTAAACTCTATCGACTTTATTTTGTCTACATAATGTGTAGGGCATAAAAGATAATCTTAGTGTAATATTGTCAAAAATTCCAAATCTCATAAGAGTTCGTTGCTAGGGGCTGCGACCGGTTGCTAAGGACACATTATCAACAGGTTGTAGAAGTCCGACAGTTTCTTACAACACTGTCTTCATATTTTGTTTCAGGTAGAATATATTCCGGATGGATTTCAGTAAACAGTCTCGAATTCGCTAAGAGTTAGTTGCTAAGACTGGTTGCTAAGGATGCTAAGGATAAATGTATAAATAATTGTTCTAGAACAAGTGTATATCAAATAGTTTTTTTATCAACAAATTGTTTTATCAACAAATTGTTTAAGTCCAATACTTACGTTTCAAAAGTATATACAACAGCTAATATAATACATTGTAAATAGAAGATGATTTGTTTGGAATTCTCTCAATAGCTCTGAATCTGTTGGAAGATGGTCGTCAAGTGCTTAAATCGGTCGCTAAGGACAAATATATACCCATATTGTTTCAATGATTTTTCAAAGTCAGCCGACAATGCTTCAAATTGTCTTCAAAGTTTGTTGCACATAAAAGATATCCCTAATGAAGTTCAGTACAATGTCTAAAATTTGTTAAGAGAAAGTTGCTAAGTGCTAAGGGTCGTTGCTATGGACAAAATATACGCCTGTTTTTAAACAATTCGTTAAGTCTGTAACTGGTTTGAAAAAAAAAACTTACAGTTCTCTATATAAACATTGATTATAGAAGATGTTTCATTTGGAATAAGCTAAAAATATCCAAATTTGTTACAAGGTGGTTGCTATGGGCTCAAACTGGTTGCTAAGGACAAAAATATACCCATATGTTTCAACAGGTTTTCAAAGTCAGACAGCTGTGCTTTAAATATTAATTCCAATTGTCTTCGTGGTTTGTTGCTCATAACAGATATCCAGAATGAAAGTAAATCGAAAGTCTATAATCTGATGATAGGAAGTTGCTAAGGACTATAATTGGTAACTAAGGACAAATGTATAGACTTGTTTGTCAACAGTTTGTTAAAATCCATTACTTGTTTGTTAAATATAACTAATTATTGTCTGCATAATGCATTGATAATAGAAGATATCTCATTTGGAAATAAGAAAAAATAATCCAAATTTACTAAACGGTGGTTGCTATGGGCTAAAACTGGTTGCTAAGGACACATAGATACCTATATGTTTCAACAGTTTTTCAAAGTCAGACAGCTGTGCTTTAAATAATACTTTCAATTGTCTTTATAGTTTGTTGCTCATAACAGATATCCAGAATGAAAGTCAATCTAAAGTCTAGAATCTGTTGATTGAAAGTTGCTAAGGACTGAAACTGGTTGCTAAGGACAAACGTATACGCAGGTTTTTCAACACATTGTTAATTTTCATAACTTGTTTGTTAAATATTACTTACAATTGTCTGCATAACACATTGCAAATAAAAGATATCTCATTTGGAATTCAATAAAAAGCTCCAATTTTTTTACAAAAGATGGTTGCTATGGGCTGAAACTGGTTGCTAAGACAAATATAAATGCATCTTTTCAACCAACTGAAAATCTATCAGCTGTCCTTTAAATATTTACAACAGTTTTTATCGTGATTTATTACACATAATAGCTATTCTTCGTGGAATGAAGTAAAAGGTTTCAAATTTGTTAAAGATTGGTTGCTAAGGGCTGAAACTGGTTGCTAAGAATAAAGACATTCACATTTCCTTCTTGAAAAATTACAGGAGTCCAACATCTATGCTCAAAACAAACCGTTTCGCATATAACAATCAAGATTTACTGTCTCAAAACCCATCAGGTTTGCACAACAAACTCCAATGCTTATCTTTAAAATGCCCAGTTTCTAGAAATATGCTTGCATAAATCTGATGCCATGGCAACGGATTTGATAATTAAGATATAATCATAACCACAATGGCCTGCTTAGCTATTTTAACCGTAAGAATGATCTGAGAAATACCATATCCAATGCGCGTTTAACGAAACAATAATCATAGTGTTTATATCTATATATTTCCTATCGACCTTTAATGAAATGACCTTGACCTTGCCACACTAGCGGTCAAAGTCAATTGTAAAATGAATTTTTAATCACAAACATTTATTTTCTCTCGATAATACCAAAATTTAGTCCCATATCGTACACTGTGCCCACCATAAATCACGACTTTTAAAGTTTTCCTTTCTATTTTGAAGCGTTGACCTTTGACCTTGACCTTGAAAAGTGATAGAAAAAAATCGCAGGAACCATTTTTGAAAACTACTTGTCAAAACAAACATTTTGGTATATAACATTCCTGATTAACAAAAAGTGGACACGGGATTACATAAGCAACTCCACTATAAGACTACTCTAGCTTGCTTGGTTGTGGAGAAATCTTTGACAAAAAATTTTATTATTCAAAGTACATGTATGGAAAGAAAGAATATTGGACAAATACAGGGAAAAATAAGCAGAAAAAGGCTGGTTCTCAATCCAAAGATACAACATATCGTCATCAACCTGCATACCAAATATGACTACTCTAGCATGGTTGTGGAGGAATCTTTGACGAAAAATTTCATTATTCAAAGTAGGGAAAGAAAGAAAATCAGACAAATACAGGGAAGAATAAGCAGGAGATGGCTGGTTCTCGATCCCACGATACAACACATGTCGTCATCAACCTGCATAACAAATATGACTACTCTAGCTTGCACCCCGCTTCTCCGGTCTTTCGGATGAGACTTTAAACCGAGGTCCCTTCTCCATATGACCTCGTTGTTGGTGGGACATTAAACCCGAGTTCACTCACTCACTCACTCACTCTAGCTTGCATGGTTGTGGAGAAATCTTTGACGAAAAATTTCATTATTCAAAGTATGGAAAGAAAGAATGTGAGTGAACTCGGGTTTAACGTCCCACCAACAACGAGGTCATATGGAGACGGGACCTCGGTTTAAAGTCTCATCCGAAAGACCGGAGAAGCGGGGGATCGATCTTGCGACCCCTGGATTGGTAGTCTGGAGTGTTATCCACTACGCTACAGCCGCTCCTGGAAAGAAAGAAAATCAGACAAATACAGGGAAGAATAAGCAGGAGAAGGCTGGTTCTCAATCCCACAATACAACATGTTGTCATCAACCTGTATGCCAAATATGACCAGGCTAGCTTGTATGGTTGTGAAGAAATCTTTGATGAAAAATTTGATCAAATGGGGACGGAAGGACAGACGGAAGGACGGACGGAAGGACGGACGGACGGACAGATGTAAACCAGTATACCCCCCACTTTTTGTACGCGACACATCGTTAGGACTTCATTCACATTGCTATGAAGTTTTATAAAGATATCCGAAACGGTTATCTAGTTATGGTGCGTACAAGACTTACAGGGAAAAAATTAATCAAAGGGGCATAACTTCAAAACTAAGAAAGGGGGAGTAACCATTCTTGTACGCGACATGTTCCCCCACCCTGATACATATGCCTATCAAATTTCATGAAGATATCCCAAATGGTTACTGAGTTATGGCGTGTACAAGAAAGTTTACGGACGGACGGACAGCGCCACGACATAATACGCCCGTTTTTTCCTACCTCTCTGCTGCAAACACTAGCATCTATTTACAGCAGAGTTTAGTTGATAGCCATTTATAACTATAAAGAAATGAAAGCAAAGCTCATCCATGTTTGAAGATGTTTTTATTAACCCGAAGTTATGACAGCACATGACCACTTTATTCTTAAATTAACGGTATCACAAATGAAATGGCTTCTTTATTGGATGATCTTCCACAAGAAACAGCTCTAAGCAAACAATAAAGATTCCTATCAAACTATACACTCATCTCCCATTGTCACGTTATGCTGTCGGACAAATAAAGAGGTTAAGGTGAATAAATATTCTAGCAAGGGAAGTTCCTCTGCTTTTTTTTTTATTTTTGACTTCTTTCTATATGGTGGTTAACTCTTTAAGGGAAGAAATTGCTCCTGCAGGAGCAAATTCTTTCTTTTAAGAGTTGATCCTCTTTAGAAGGGCTTTGTTTCTGGGGGAAATATATAGGAAGTCGCAGAAGTTGTATTCCATTTGAAAACTAGAAATGTTTTTCAGAGAAAAACTGATGTCCCCCCACCAGCCCATTTCCCATCCCCTCTAATGAATAACAAGAGGGCCATGAGGCCCTGAATCGCTCACCTGAGCAATTGGCAAGTTGTCTTTTTCTTATCATGTCTGAAATTGTCAAAATATGAGTCTTGGGTCAAAATTCAAAGAATGACCATGACCACTAAAATGTACTCCTAAATCTTCATGTACTCATTAAGACAACCATATATACCATTTTTAGGCCAAAATCTTCAAAACTTTCCATGAAATCTTATGTTCTAGCATTTTCCCATATTTGACCATGCTGCAAAAAAGGTCAAGGTAAACCCAAGGTCATCATTTGAACAGTCTTGGTGGTACTCTAGTACTCCATGCTACTTTCCAAGTTTCAAGGCCATAGGTGTATTGGTTCTGGAGAAGAAAATTTTTTAAAAAGATTTACACCATAAATGGTGATGGTGGCCATGTTGGTCATGTGACCTGGACCATTTGAACAACTTTTTATTCAATCAACCCCTGGAGTCTCTATATGAAATGTGTTTACAATTGGCCCTTTGGGTTTTGAGGAAATGTTTGAAAATGTCAAAATATGAGAGATCTGGATCAAAGGTAAACAAGCAAATTCGACGAATTTATGTCCCCCGCCTTGGAAACTAGGTCTCCACTGTATATACACTTAAGTGTTTGAGCTGGAAAAGCTGCTAAGTTAAAAATGTGAAAAAAGTAATAAAAAAATAATGTGAGGATTATATCCAAACCACATGCATATCTTCAGACCATGATCAAAACGCCTGTGAAGTTTCAAAGGAATTGGCATAAAACTGTAGGAGGAGTTGCACACACAAGGTACCAACTATCTATTCACTTTGATAGTAAAAATGTATGAAAAATGGCTAAGTTCAATTTGCGAAAAAAGTAATACAAAATAATCTCAGGATTATATCCAAATTACATGCGTATCTTCAGACCATGATCAAAACACCTGTGAAGTTTCAAAGGAATCGGCATAAAACTGTATGAGGAGTTGCGCACACAAGGTACCCACTGTCTAGTCACTATGATAGTAAAAACGCCTAAAAAATTACTAAGTTCAACTTGTGAAAAAAGTGACAAAAAAAATCTCAGGATTATATCCAAACCACATG
This sequence comes from Ctena decussata, assembly GCA_963989385.1. Taxonomy (NCBI): domain Eukaryota; kingdom Metazoa; phylum Mollusca; class Bivalvia; order Lucinida; family Lucinidae; genus Ctena; species Ctena decussata. Next base: position 24,833,542 of record OZ022513.1, read on the forward strand.
CATATCTTCAGACCATGACCAAAACACCTGTGAAGTTTCAAAGGCATCAGCATAAAACTGTATGAGAAGTTGCGCACACAAGGTACCTACTATCTAGTCACTTTGATAGTAAAAACGCCTAAAAATTACTAAGTTCAACTTGTGGAAAAAGTGACAAAAAATAATCTCAGGATTATATCCAAACCACATGCGTATCTTCAGACCATGACCAAAACACCTGTGAAGTTTCAAAGGCATCGGCATAAAACTGTTGGAGGAGTTGTGCACACAAGGTACCCACTATCTAGTCACTTTGATAGTAAAAATGCCTAAAAAATTACTAAGTTCAACTTGTGGAAAAAGTGACAAAAAATAATCTCAGGATTATATCCAAACCACATGCATATCTTCAGACCATGACCAAAACATCTGTAAAGTTTCGAAAGAATCGGCATAAAACTGTAGGAGGAGTTGCGCACACAAGGTACCTACTACATTAGGGGGACGGAAGGACGGAAACAAGGACGGAAGGACGGACGGACGGACGGACGGAAGGACGGAAAGACGGAAGGACGGAAGGACGGAATGCCGAAAACTATGTCCCTCCGCTTTTCTTCGAAAAGGCGGGGGACAAAAAATGACCTTGACCTCTTGTACTCATAATTCTTCAAAACCTCATTAAGACAACTGTATATACCAATTTTTAGGCCAAAATCTTCATAACTTTCCATGAAATCTTATGTTCAAGCATTTTCCCATATTTGACCTCTACATACCAAGTCTCAAGGCCATCTGTCAATTGGTTCTGGAGAAGAAGGTTTTTACCATATATGGACGTGGCGGCCATGTTGGTCATGTGACCTGGACCTTTAAAGAATTTTTTCATTCCCTCAACCCCTGGAGGCTCTATATGAAATTTGGTCACAATTGGCCCAGTGGTTTTTGAGGAGATTGTTTGAAATTGTCAAAATAGGAAAAGTTCTGGGTCAAAGAATGACCTTGACTTCCTGTACTCATAAATCGTCATGTACTCATTAAGATGACTGTATATACCAATTTTTAGGCCAAAATCTTCAGAACTTTCCATGAAATCCAATGTTGTAACATTTTGCCATATTTGACCTTGCTGTAAAAAAGGTTAAGGTCAACCCAGGGTCATAATTTGAACAATCTTGATTATACTTGAGTACCCAATAATACATACCAAGTTTCAAGGCCATCGGTCAACTGGTTCTGGAGAAGAAGATTTTTAAAAGTTTTTACCATATATGGGCCTGGTGGCCATGTTGGTCATGTGACCTGGACCGTATGAATAAATTTTCGTTCCCCCAGACCCTGAAGGCTCTATATGAAATTTGGTTTCAAATGGCCCAGTGGCTTTTGAGGAGATTATTAGAACTTGTCAAAATATGAGAGTTCTGGGTCAAAGGTCAAAGAATGACCTTGACCTCTTGTACTCATAAATCTTCATGTACTCATCAAGATGACTCTATATACCAAAATCTTCAACAGCTTCCAAGATATTTTATGTTGTAGCGTTTTGCCATATAAAAGCATAAGGAAGCAAATTTGACCTAACCGTAAAAAAGGTCAAGGTCAACCCAAGGACATAATTTGAACAATCTTGGTAGAATTCGCGTCTCCAATGCTACATACCAAGTTTCAAGGCCATCGGCCTATTGGTTCTGGAGAAGAAGATTTTTTTAGGTTTTTACCATATATGGGCATGGCAGCCATGTTGGTCATGTGACCAAGACCGTTTGAACAGTTTTTCGTTCCTAAGGTCCCAGGAGGCTCTTTATGAAATTTGGTTACAATCGGCCCAGCGGTTTCAGAGGAGAAGTCGTCTGAAATTGTGGACGGACGACAACAGACAATTGAATAGAATAGAACGAAGCCTGTCCATACTAAAAGCTCCCCCGGAGCCTTTGGCTCAGGAGAGCTAAAAAGCCTGTACAAATAAAATATCTATGCAAGTTTGGACAAAATCCATCCACTGGTTCTAAAGATATCCTACATAGAAGACTATGTCCTTCAAAAATGGGTCAAGGTCACCAACTACTAAACGTGTCTTAAACCTGTCACAATAATACATTCATGCAAGTCTGATGAATATCCATCCACTGGTTCAAGATATCTCATTTTTAAGAGAGAAAAATACGCATTTGTAAGATAGCTTTTGACCTTGAAAATGGGTCAAGGTCATCAAAACACACTACACTCTTGAGACTGTCTCATAGGTATATCTAAGAAAGTAAAGTGGAAATCAAGCCAAAGCTTAAAGAGATACATCAATTTTAGTGAAATTTTCACGTCTAAATCCTCCTGTGACCTTGAAAATGAGGTCAAGGTCACCAAAATCTAAACAGCTCATACACTTGTCCCAATCATGTATCCAGGAAAGTTTGGTGAAATTCCATCCATTGGTTCAGGAGATATAGAGGGTACAAGAAATTGTCATCCAAGTCCTCCAGTGACCTTGAAAATGAGGTCAAGGTCACCAAAATCTAATCAGCTCAAAAACTTGTCCCACTAATGTACCCATGCAAGTTTTGTGAAATTCCATCCATTGGTTCAGGAGAGGTAGTGGGTACAAAAAATTGTCATCTTAGTCCTCCTGTGACCTTGAAAATGAGGTCAAGGTCACCAAAATCTAACCAGCTCTTACACTTGTCCCAATAATATATCCATGGAAGTTTGGTGAAATTCCATCCACTGGTTCAAGAGATATCGCGCATACAAGAAATTTGGTACAAGAAATTGTCATCTAAGTCCTCCTGTGACCTTGAGAATAAGGTCAAGGTCACCAAAATCTAATCAGCTCTTACACCTGTCCCAATGATGTATCAAGGCAAGTTTGGTGAAATTCCATCCATTGGTTCAAGAGATATCGCGCATACAAGAAATTGTCATCTAAGTCCTCCTGTGACCTTGAAAATGAGGTCAAGATCACCAAAATCAAATCAGTTCATAAGCTTGTCCCAATAATATATCCATGCAAGTTTGGTGAAATTCCATTCATTGGTTCAAGAGATATCGTGCATACAAGAATCTGTCACGCCGACGCCGACGGGATCCGCACTGAAAACAATATGTCCCCTTCACCTTTGGATGGGGGACATAATGACAGAAGAAACATAGTGCTATACCGTTCCTGGTAAGATATGAATGGGAGAGCATCTGATCAGAAAAATGTGGCATAGAATCTTTGTCAAATAAACTTTGGCAAGGAAATATTTGCTGCTGTGTTTACACCATCAAGCATTATTCGTCAAATTACCGGGACAAATAAACTTTGCCCATGTGAATGGCCAATCATGCCACATTTTCTTTGTTTCAAAATCAAACTGATTTGATTATAAGCAAAGTTTTTCTGTGTTCATCTCCATAGCTAGTTTCTTTGCTACATATTCTGTGGTAAATTGTCTGTTCAAGCAGACAAATTTAGTTTGTCATATAAAATTTTACCATATAAATTTGGCAATGAAAATGTGGCATATGTTTTCCTTCACACCAGCAAATTTTTCTATGCCCAACCTACTGTCACAGAGCCTTGGCCGTATGACTGATGCTTTACAATGACACCTATGTCTCACTTTCTGCTCATCACAAGTGAGACTAAACTGTCTTTGGGCAATAAGAACACTATGACTTCTTGAAGAAAGACATGAGCGAGGTCTGTTTAGCATTTCCAGCACTGCCTGGCCCTTTCTTCCCCGCAGGAGATTTCTTTTTCGGTGATCCCTTCTGTTTACCCTGCAACAGACAATAGACACAAACTGTAACAGAGTTTGTTTTGAGAAAAAATAGGGCCATGAAAATAGCCATGTAAAACAGTTATATGGTAGTCACTCAAATTTGGAGATATTGGCAATTAAGGCAATAAGCTCTAAACTTTCTAAAGTCTTAAATATAAGTCCGTCAATATCTGATTTAAATACATTTACATACAAATCAACAGAAGTTCCGATAAAAAAGGTGTACTTTATGAGTATTTGGGATTTTCGACTCTGTTCCTATCAACTACACACTTTAAGTCATTCCATCAGAATCAAGGCAATTCTGATAGTTATCACAATGTAAAGATTAGTAGAAAAGTTGATCTGAACTTACATCAAATTTTCTTTATCATCTGAAGTCATGGTATATTATGAATGCCAAAATCAATCTGCACCTATGTCATTTTCATTAAACTCAAAATTTTGATATTATGCGGTTTACCTCAGTGTAATGCAACATTTACTGACTAGTCAGTTTCGCAAAATACTGACCACCATGTAGCCTGAACTCAGCCAATGATGTTATATTTTACATTGTAGTCATGTAATAATGTTTGTTGTGCCACTGACATTCTTTCAGTGCTATGAGCATTCAAAATATTCTGAAACAGCCCAAAAGAAACCTAATATGTGCCTCTCTTATTCTGACTACCACACAAAAATCTTAATTCTAGCTGCATCAAAGCTAACCACCAATTTAAATCAATCAGAACTGCAGATTCAACAGCAGTTCTATTCTCTCAAATCCAGTAAAACATACCTTGACAGGGGAAGCCTTTGGTTTTGCTGCCTTGGGAACTGGCTCTTCTGCCTCTGAGGCATCTGTCGACTCACTTTCCCAAACTTTCTCTGTTACTGGAGATGAAAAGTACCATATTTGAACTTAGGCCATCAACTCAGAACTGTTGGTTTGCTTTGCTAATACATACCCAATGAAGTTGGCCTTACCAAAAAATTTTTTTGCTGTTCTTTATTCTTGTCTACTTGCTATTATTAGTTATTTCAACTTTGGTTACTGCATTTATGTCTGATGCAAACAGTGTAGACATGGATCAGACTTATCCTTAGGAGCAGCCTTGAGTCTGCTCTGTTTGTAAATATTAATGTGATTTATATCATTATCAGTACTTTCTTAACCCCCGAACAAATAATCTAACCGCTTACCCACCCACCCGAAAAGGTCTGAGTAGGTGAACAGTAAACATTAGGTTTTTAAAGGATAACCTAAGAGCTAAACAGTGTGCTTTGAATTTTCAAGGTTAACTTGTGTGTGTGTGTGTGTGTGTGTGTGTGTGTGTGTGTGTGTGTTATGTTGTAATTTACAATATGAGCATGCAGTCAGAAACATTTGATGATAGTTCTGACATACCAGTAGCTCAGTTGTTTAAGAGCTGGCCTGCTAAGTTAGCTGCCTGCATCCCAATACCTGCGAAAGCTAAAATTCTTTCCACCTGTAAAACAGGTTTCAATGCACACAGTCTTTCATTCTCATTATTCCATTCTCATGATATGACTGAAATACTGCTGAAAGGGTCGTAAAACTACGCCAGTCATCCATGATAATTCAAAATCAATCCTGTTAATTCTTCTTAGGGTGAATGGCAACACTTTCAGTGGTAACAAATCTACCATTTCTCTTTTATTCCCTTCTCATTTGGGGTCAACTATGCTCTAGGAGCAAATTCTTTCCTTTCAGAGTTGACCCACATTTTGGGAGGGCTACCTCATCCAGAGAAGCGAACAGGAAGTCACAAATGTTATTCCCCTTTGCAAAAATGGTGAAAAACATGGAGGTGTACCCATACACCTTAAATCCTGTGAACTGTTTTTGTTTCTTACCCATAAAACCATCTTTGTCCATATATGTCTTAGGAACTAATTTCTTTGTTCTTTTCCTCTTTCTCTCTCCACTGTTACCTCCCTTGCTAGAACCTTTAGCATTATCTCCCTTTCCAGACTCTTTACTATCATCTGAAGACTTCTTTTTGACTGGTTCTTCTTCTGTTATGATTTCTGGTTCAGGCTCCGGGGTGGGCTCCCGTGGGGTGGGGGTTGGCTGACGGGGTGGAGTGGGAGGTATTGGTTCTTCGTCCTCTGGTTCCATGTCTAAAATCAACAGAAACACACTATTTTTCTCTCGTGTGCAAGAAATTTTTTGGAGGTGAAGAATAACTGTATGAATTTCAAATCTGTATTATTTATTCTCATTGGTTGGTTATCAACAATGGGCAAACAGTACAGATCCCAGGAGGCTGCTCCTAAGAAAGTTCTTGGACCAAGTAATTGTTAATTGGCACTTTCCAACTGGTCTTCAACTGATCAAATATTAGTGAGGTTCTTGAATCTGCCAGCCAGAAGATCATGACTATTAGCCAAAATAAAACTCCAGCAAAATACAAAGTGCTTTACCATACTAAGTGATATCAGGAGGTTACTATATCTATTGGGATATAAGATTAAGTTTCCCCTTCTAGACTGACCCAAAATACCTAAACTGGTCTCATGCAATTCTGCTATTAGATGGGTATTACTTCCAATACAATCCCAAAAATCTAGATATGTCTTGTAAGATAGCTCTAGACTTTTGTGGTTGTTTTGGAGGGGAAATTTTCTCATAAGATATAACCAGATTTTTGGGTCTGTTTTAGAAGAAACACCAACCCCCTCCCCCCTCTTATAAGTTGATAAATATGGCAATACAATCAGCCACCTACCCTCTTCTCCACTACTGCTGTCCAGAATATCAGGTTTTATTTTTCTTCTCTTTGTCTTTCCTACACTGTCCTCATCTTCATCTGAAAAAAGAATTGTCAAAAGACAATGCAGCTTGCCACATGCAGACTTCAATCTTTCCCTGAAGGCAGCCCAAACTTAATGGTTTATCTGCCACTCTATATATTTTCATAAGCTTCCAAATTTCACAAAAGACCAGATTGCCAGTATATACAAAACTAAAGGACAGTGAAAACTAACTGGAAAACATAAAATATTAAGTGTCTTATGAGTGTGTTTCTTCACCTGCTACAAGCCATGGTAGCTCAGTGGGTTTAATAAGCACTGGCCTGCTAACCTAGCAGTCCACGTTCCATTTCTGCTGAGGGTGGAAGTCATTTCAATTGTAAACAATGTTCCACTACGCACATTCCACTACATAAGTCTTTCGTTATCACCCTCCCATTGTTTTAATATGACTGAAGCCCCACTGAAAAGGACATAAAATCACAAACAATCCATCTATCCATCTTGACCTACTGTTTTCCAGCAAGAATGGATGTGAAAAGCCCAATAAAATCATTTCCGTGGCATCATAGCACACAGATTTAAGTCTGCATAGGAGATTTGTGTGTACTAGAACACTCAACAAGTCCTTGACTAATGAATTTGTTAAGCTAACAATATTCTGAACAACTAGGTCCAGAATTCTGAATGTCCAGTTTTGGTCTGCCAGACTAAGGTAGACAACCAGTATAATCTGCCTGATCAAAGTTATGTATCATTACAATAATTAGATAAGTTTTTCTTAATGTATTAAGGTAAAAGTAATAACAAATAGAGCTCTAGATAAGAGGGAGTATTTGATGATAATTAGGAATATTTTTCATTATTTCTCAACAAAACCATATGTTGTGACCCCTCATCTGAACCGTCTCATCAAGACGGTTCAGCTGAGGGGTAACAATATATGTTTTATGCAGAATTAACAAAAATTATCCCTAATTATCACCAAATACTCCCTCTTATCTAGAGCGCTAAATAAAGTCACAGTCTTACCTGAATCTACTAGTCTTGAGGTTTTCTTTGTGGCTCTGGAAAAAAAAACTATGCTGTGAGTAAAGCATTCAGAGATATCATTTGATTTAAAAAATTCTGCAGAACATTGTATCCTGCCAGCTGCATTTTGCCACCTACACTATTTACAGAGCTTAACAAAACAAGCCGCAGAATGCTATGTCTCCCCTGACAGAGCATTGTCACAAAACAGAGCTTAACCCCCAGAAAACTTGATGCAAAGTTTACACCCCCAATGCTGCTGACTGAAAAGTAATACCTATGTTTTGCTTTTGCTAGTCCAAAGCCAGACAAAAACTCAATGTTTTTGCCACTGAAGCAGAGGCCACTGCTGGAAAAGTCAGACGTCTGGTGTTTCCTACTTGGAGGGGGACAAAACTTTTGTGAGACTATTTTGACACATGCACCATAAAAAGCATGCTATATAGTACACAGCTTTTTATCTCCACAAATACCACATTAATCCTATTACACTCAGAACAGCCAAAACTCCATAGAGTTTTGGCTGTTCTGAGTGCAATGGGGTTAACAAAATGGAGTTTTGGCTGTTCTGAGTGCAAAAGGGTTAACAAAGTTTTGGTTGTTTTGAGTGCAATAGGTAGTACACGGCTATTTATCACCACAAATACCATACTTAACCCTTTTGAACTCAGAACAGCCAAATTAGAGTTTTGGCTGCTCTGAGTGCGATAGGGTTAACATAAGTGTTTTTAGCTCACCTGAGCCAGAGGCTCCAGGGGAACTTATAGGATGGGAAGGCTCCATCGTCCGACGTCGTCCGTCCGTCGTTTGTCCACAATTTCAAACAACTTCTTCTCTGAAACCGCTGGGCCATTTGTAACCAAATTTCATATGTGGCCTCCAAAGGAAGGGGGAACGAAAAGTTGTTCAAACGGTCCTGGTCACATGACAAACGGTCCTGGTCACATGACCAACATGGCCGCCATGCCCAAATATGGTAAAAACCTAAAAAAAATATTCTTCTCCAGAATCAATAGGCCGATGGCCTTGAAACTTGGTATGTAGCATCGGGTATACGCGAGTACTTCCAAGATTGTTCAAATTATGACCTTGGGCTGACCTTGACCTTTTTTACTGTAAGGTAAAATTTGCTTCCTTGTGCTTTTATATGGCAAAATGCTAGAACATAAGATATCTTGGAAACTGTTGAAGATTTTGGGCTAAAAATTGGTATCTACAGTCATCTTAATGATAGAACATAAGATTTCACGGAATGTTTTGAAGATTTTGGCCTAAAAATGGTTTATATGGTCTCTTAATGAGTACATGAAGATTTATGAGTACAAGAAGTCATGGTCATTCATCGACTTTTGACCCAAGACTCATATTTAGACAATTTCAGGCATAAAAAAAGGCCACTTTGCCAATTGCTCAGGTGAGCGGTTCAGGGCCATATGGCCCTCTTGTTTGCTGTTCTGAGTGCAATAGGATTAACATGAGGTTTTGGTTGTTCTGAGTTCAATATGTTTAACATGGAGTTTCAGCTGTTGTGAGTGCAATTTATAACAAAACATTTATTATCCCCCGACCGAAAGGTTCGGGGGATATAGCGATGAGCCTGGCGTCCGTCCGTCCGTCCGTCCGTCAACACTTTCTTGTCCGCTCTATATCTTGAATACCCTTTGGAATATTTTCATGATACTTCACAGTTATGTAGAACAGGTCATGACAATGTGTCGCGTACAAGAATGGTAACTCTTGCTATTGTACTTTTTGAATTATCTCCCCTTTGGTGATTTTTTGGCAGATTCGTGTCCGCTCTGTAACTTGAATACCCTTTGGAATATTTTCATAATACTTCACAGAAATGTAGAACAGGTCATGACGATGTGTCGCGAACAAGAATGACAACTCTTGCTTTCTCAGTTTTTGAGTTATTTCCCCTTGATAGTTTTAGGTGTGATTTTTTGGCAGATTCGTGTCCGCTCTATAACTAGAATACCCTTTGGAATATTCTCATGATACTTCACAGATATGTAGAACAGGTCATGAGGGTGTGTCGCGAACAAGAATGACAACTCTTGCTTTCTTACTTTTTGAGTTATTCCCCTTGATCATTTTAGGTATGATTTCGTGTCCGCTCTATAACTTGAATACCTTTTGGAATATTTTCATGATACTTCACAGATATGTAGAACAGGTCATGACGATGTGTCGCAAACAAGAAAGACAACTCCTGCTTTCTTACTTTTTGAGTTATTACCCCTTGATGGTTTTAGGTGTGATTTCGTGTCCGCTCTATAACTTGAGTACCTTTTGGAATATTTTCATGATACTTCACAGATATGTAGAACATGTCATGATGATGTGTCGCGAACAATAATGACAACTCTTGCTTTCTTACTTTTGGAGTTATTTCCCTTTGATGATTTTAAGTGTCCGCTCCATAGCTTGAATACCTTTTGAAATATTTTCATGATACTTCACAGATATGCAGAACAGGTCATGACAATTTATCTCATACATGAATGATAACTCTTGCTTTTAGACCTAGTGAATTATTTCCCTTTGGTAGTTTGAGCTGCTGTTTGAGTCTCTGCTCCATAACTGTATAACCCTGGCCAGCTCCAGAATTTGAATAACCGTGAACCTTTTAGAATATTGATGATCATGCCGTGATATCTTATCAGTGTTCCTAACACTCTCTTACCCCTCCACATTCCCGTGCCCCCTCCCGCACCCCCCCCCAAAAAAAAAATTTTTTTTTTTTCCAGAATTGGATTCTTTGTCCAAATTCACTTACTAGAGAGCTCAAAATTAGGTTTGTAGGGCTTGTACTTTAGAAGTTATTCACACATTTTGAAAGTTGAATGTATCGTATGCTATACATTTGTGTATATGGTGGCTGTTTGAGATATTACCTATTTTTAGCAGTCAAGCATACTGTTTTAGTCTGAGTGTTAGATAATCATGCATCTGTTAACAGTTAATGTCAATCAGAAGCATAAAAGAACGACAATATATTACTAATATGTGTTTTGAAGTGCACCCTTTTTACCAAGACCCATGGGGGTCTTCGGTCGGGGGATTTGCCATCTCCTCTGATGGCTATTTTTATCAAAATCAGTCAAAGGTGTGTTCCAAAATGGCAGATTAATTTTTTGCCTTCCAATATTCACTTTTGTGCCCTTTGTGACATTAATATAAGAAATATGCTGTTGTGTCCATTTTGTCATGACAGAAATAATAAATAAATAAAAGTGCTATTCTTTAAGGTGACTGGGAAACTCAACATCTTTTCTAACGTTTTTACAAAGGGAAACAACTTTTGTTACTCTTGTTTGCTTTCTTGAACACGGAGTCTTTCCAAAATGTGGGGAACTCCAAGAGGAGCAAATTCTTTGTTTTAAAAATTGACCCCAATTGAGATGAGAGCAAAATGAAAATGCTACGGTTCCTTCCTCTCATAGTGGACACATTCACTTTAATCTAACATATTGCAACTAACAAGATGAAAAGCAATACAAATACCTAAATTTTAGGAAAGATTCATAAGAAACATCAAACACTGATTTATCATACCCTTTAGTCCTCTTGCCAGTTTGTGCAGGCTTGACCTCTGACTTCTGTGGAGGAGATTCTGTCTTCTTTTCTAAAATATACACAAGAATTCTGGAAGATGCTATGCCACATCTGCTTCGTGCTCAGTGTGAGAAGAATTTGTATGCAAGATTTGATGAATACATGACTGTACTATAATTTCAGAGAAACAGACTTGTAAGTTAAGAAAAATGCAATTCTGGAAGAAAAAATTCAGAGTAGATAAAGCTTTAAATTGATTACTGTAGGTAGTATAGTGTGTGAGTATTGGATTTGACTCTTTCGGCGCCATTGTGGCCTAAATGTGACTGTAGGCAGAGTGCAATCGTAGCATTAATGCCACCATCGCAGTCATATTAATGACCAAATGACCTTGACCTAAATCTGGTTGATGGTTGATTTGATGCTTAACGTCCACAACTAACAACTAAGGTCATGTCGGGACGGTCAATTAACTTAACCACACTATTCCTGGGCAGGCTTAGACCTCCTAAGCGGTTAACCAGTACTAAGTGCACATACTTTCTTTCGACAGTAACTGACAACTGCCCTTCGTGAATCAGCGGAAGGAGAAACGAAAGTATGTGGCCAGACCGGGATTCGAACCCAGGACATCTGACTTACGAGTCAGGTGCCCTACCGATTGCGCTACCTGGCCCGGCGACCTAAATCTGGAGTATATTTTTCAGAACATGTTATACTTAACCACCATAACAAATTTCAATACTATTGAAGCGTGAACTACATTGAAAGATAGGGTTAGGCCAAAATAAAAGGAACATCCAATATGTAGACTTCTTGAAAAATAAACTTGGCGTTTGCAAGTACATTTCTATTTAAACTTGGCACCTAAAGAGTTGAACATCCCAAGAATGCTATATATCTTTTTGACGGCAGGTTTCATGAAAATCGCTGGAAAAGGGGGTAGGGTCAATTTTTCTACTGTCAATTTTGACTTACCTATATGATATGTAAAACTGAAAGTGCAATCAAACGGGGAGATGATTAGGTATTCAATACATGACACTTATTTTTCCTGTGATGTCAGAGGTCACCATGCAGGGGTCACCCTACCAAGACTTGTGTGCATGGATTTTTTTTTTTTTTTTTTTTTTTATTTTTCTACCGATATTTTCTTCTTTTTTTCTCATTCTCTCTCTTTTTTATTTGCCTTTTTATTGCACATTTATCCAGTATTTTTGTTCCAGTGCTGCTTGTTTGGCAAGCTCAGTATGGCTTTTGAAAGAAGACAAAGTCAATGGTGGTTTTCAAGACTTGATTTTTCTTTTTTTTCAGCATTGGAAAGCTTCTTGTGTCCTCCCAGTATGTGTTTCAGGACTGATACTAAGAGCATGCAAGGCTATGGTACTGGCATATACAGAGAAATCAAAATTAAAAGAATGCTCAAAATATATGTCACGAGGGTCATTCAAAAAGTCATTGTCAGAAATTACCCCAAAATTACACTCTGGAATGGATAAAGGACTTGTGAATTGCAACATGCTTGGGTATATATTAGTAGAAATACGGAAACAACACTAAATAGTGAAGGCATCCCAATTTTTAGAAATTACAATCAAGGTGTATGGATACACCCTGTTACGACCTGGCGGAGGTAACAAAAAGATGGAAGTAAACCAGCAACAAGCCTGTTTTTAAACTTAACAAAATTTATTTACTTGTACATCAAAATAAAACAGTCATTAATTAATCAAGAGAATATGTAATTAACGATACCTTATTTTAGTCTGAATGTCCCTCAGAATTTAAAACACAAGTCCTTTAATAATTTCTGATCCCAGAAGATAAAGTATGTATGAGCACATGAATATTTCCAAATCCAATATATTTAAATTCCAGTATAATTTATTTTACTATAGACTGGTGAAAGTTTTCATACAAAGATGATCTGAATGAAAATCTGTCCTCTTTATATAATATCTAGGAACATTCCGGAACTAACCAAAAATAGATCTTACCAAAATGTACTCAATTCTGACATAATTTCATACCAGAAGATTCTTAATGTTTACAACAGAAAGGTCTAATATTTTCTCAGTACTAAAAATAGTTATTCCAGAATGTTCTAAAGTACAATGTAAACAACTTGTTTATTTCAAACCTAGTAAACATCTAAAAACTGCAAAATCATGGTAAAAGAAAATATTTACACCAACTTAAACACCATATTCATAACAACCCTAATGTCTTTCTGCATTTTTACAGCGGGAAAGAACTTTTGTGACTTCCTCTTTACTGCATAAGGGGTCTACCTTAATGTCCTTAAATACCCTGACACCTAAAACCATTTATTTTCCATTTGGAAAAAATGGAAAATTTATGGTTTTAGGCATCCCAATATTTAAGCACTTAAGGTATTCTTAAAGGTAAGAATTTGGGTAACAAATTTCTTTTCTCTAAGAAATGACCCCCATCAAGAAGGGAGGCAAAAATGAAAATGGTATAGTTGCTTCCCCTGACTGTGTATAAATACACCTTAAATCATTGAAAGCATTACCTGCTTGTTTTGGAAAGAATGACATCATGCCACCTGCCTTCTTGTTGCTTGCTTTACCAGTTTCCTACAAAATGAAGAATACACAAAGCCCACAATGCAACACTTAATGCACCAAACACAATAATAGTTGTTTCGCAAACAGTGTAGATCCAGATGTGGCAGCTCATAATGAGCTGCCTCATCTGGAGCTATACTGTTAGCCCTCCAACTGTTTCAGTTCTCTATGTGATACAGCTTGAACAAAATCTTTTTTTATTTTTAAATTTTACAGGCATAAATTTTGTAGTCTGCTTTTTGGTGTTTTAGGGGTTAAGAAATAATTTCTGCTCACCATAAATTAACACAGGAAGCTGGAGGGCAATCTGATTGTCAAATATCATATCTGACCTTTTTACAGCAAAGTGCCCATCAATTGTAAAATAGCTGGAAATACATTTCTGGACAAGTGCACATACCTAGAAGCTCACCGTAGCACCATTGCGGCCAAATTATCATAAAATCTAGCCAGTGATTTTTGAGAAGAAGATTTCTCAAAATTTTCCTATTATTTTCTATTTTGTTTCCACAGAAACCAGAATTCAGTCTGCATTCCAGCTTTTCGAACAACTTAAGTGTGTACCATCCAAGGACCAGTCAAGTGAAATTTAGTGGAAGGCGGCTCAGAGGTTAAGGAGGGGATGTCAAATGTTATCAAATGGACTATGATGGATGGCAGACACCAGATTTGGGACATTACAATGGCTCAGGTGGCCATTTATGTGCTATCTCCTCCAAGGGAGATTCAAAAAGCTGCCAGGTATGAATCTGGAGTTTTGAACTAGCCTACCTTCTTGTCAGCTTTATTTTCTTCTTTCTTTTCTGTCTTTTGCTCTTCTTTCTTCTGCTCCTGTTTGGCTGTCTGCTTTGGTGGTGCTTTAGCAAACATGCTAGCAATGGCTGACTGTGGCCCCTTCTTACTGGTTGCTGTAGCTGGCTTTGCTGTGCTAGCCCCATTAGTGACTGCAGGAGACGACTTCTGAAAAGTGTAAACATACAACATTTAAAGCTTTCAGTTTTATTTTCAAAAATTGATTCTTCTATCTTTGAACTTGAAGAAATTCAATGACCATATGCATATGATTATAAAACAGTCCTTTCCACCCCTAGAATGACCCCAATTATCTAAATCTTTCTAATGAAATTCTGCTTTGAGATGGAATTTTCTTTTCCTAAACAATCCCAACAAGACCTGTATGCACACAGGGTAGCTTGCTTGACAGTTTCTTGCCCATCACATAAAAAATCTTTGTCGTAAAACCTTAAAGTGTGATGCCCACGCCAATGTCAAAGTCAGGGTGACAACAAAAGTTTCCTGTAATTTGGTACAGGCAAGTGAAAAAAATAAAGATCTAAACCCTATCTTATAACCGAAGATATAGAGCACATTAAATTTTGCATGTAGCATAAAACGTATTCACAGAGGAGTTGTCTTTATTTGGACCGATACCTTATCAGGTTCTTCTTTAGATGTTGTTTGAGGTACTCTTAGCAAGTCTAATTCATCTTCAGATCTAAAGGCAGCCTTCTCATTTTGTATACTACTGAACCTGAAAGACATTCATAATCAGATCAGAATCTGTATTGCTTCTAATTCTGCTACTAGTCTCATATAAATCTAGGCCCAGAAAAACTTACCACATTGTTCGGGGTTCATATATTATTAAACCCTTTGACAAAAAAAAATCCCTGACTTCTCCCTGACACAAATCATTTTTCCCTGACATCTTTCTGTGGCGCTTTCCAACAGTACTTCTATCATATCAGGGCAATGGGAGAGTGATTATTTCAGAAATTTCCATTTCTGAAATAATCAAAGACTCAGGCTTTTGATGCCCAGAAGCTATTCATTTCCCAATCATAACTTATGATCTTTGGACAGTGTAAAATAATTAGGGACTACTAGAACTTTACTTAACACCATCAAAATGTATTGTTTCAACTGCTTTGCGAAAAATTAAAATAACAGACAACCATGGTGTCCTAGTCACCTCAGTTTGAGCTCATATGAAACGACGCCTGCAGTAACTTTCCTTTTTCTCGCAGGACTGTAGAAGATGCACAAAAATACAGATAATTTTAAGAATTTAAAGAGCATCAATAATCTGTTGAAATGGAGCAAAACAGAAAGATGGTTTGTTCCCTGACTTTTGTATATGTCTATTAAACTGTGCCTGAGTTTGAAAATGTTCACCATTACAGCATCACAATTTCATGGGGCAGAGTGGTTGAAGTGATTAGTCCTCATACTTGGATGGAGGCATATACCACAGCTGTAGATGAATATGTTCTAAGGTCAGTGGGGGTAAGAAGAACAGAACTAACAACCAACATCCAAACCTTTTTTAACTTACCATGACCGAAGCATTTAGGCACTTTAAAAATACCTTTATCAAGATGTTCTACAGATAATCTGTAAGATCAGCACAAATGACTTTGCATGCTATGTTACGTTAGGCATAAAAACAATTAAGACAGATGGCTACTTCTGGAGTTCTTCTCTTTTGAGCTGCTGAATATTCTCACATAAGATCTATCATGCTTTTGAAAAGGAATACTTTGTATCTAGCATTACTCCATCCATGTGAAAGTGTGGTAGCAGGTCGTAAAATGGCACTGGGTAACTGGGTAAGATTATTTATACTATTGTACTTACTTATTACTTTCAAATATATTTTCTTTCACTTTTTCATAGTCTGTCATATACAAAGCATTAGAATCCTGCAAGAAAGAAAAGAAGAGTTGTCTCTATTCAGGATAGCTTACCCAAACATGTGAACCTTGAGATATGAAATACAGTAAAAGGGTACACTTTCAGGGGAAGCAGTTCTGCCAATTTCATATTGTTTCCCTTCTCAAGAGGGGTGAACTATTAAAGGAAAGACTTTGCTACTGAACAAGAATCATTTTTAATCATTCCCTTAAGAGTATACCCATTTTTGGATAGGTTTCTTTGTTCAGGTTGGCAATCAGGAAGTCACAAAAGTTATCAAGGTCAACAATCAAGGTCACCAAAACCTAATAAGCCCTTGGGATTGTCCCAAAGATATATCTATGCAAGCTTGAGGAAAATCCATCCACTGGTTAAAAAGATATCATACATATGTACATATGTATGACCTTGAAAATGAGGTCAAGGTCACCAAATACCAATTATCCCTTAAACCTGTCACAATAATATATCCATGCAAGTTTGATCAATGTCCATCCACTTGCTCAAGAAGTATTTCATTTTTAGGGACAAATTAACATTTGTAAGTTGGCATTTGACCTTGATAATGGGGTCAAGGTCACCAAATCCTAGTCAACTCTTCAACTCTTGAAATTGTTTCAAAGCTATATCCATGCAAGTTTAGTAGCCAGCGAGCAACTGGCTCAAGAGATATCTCATTTTAAGTGAAAATTTCACATACTTGAGTCCTTCTGTGACCTTGAAAATGAGGAGAAGGTCAACAAAATCTAATCAGCCCTTAAGGTTGTGCAAATAATATACCCATGCAAGTTCTGTGAAAATCCATCAATTGCTTCTAAAGATATTGTGGATACAAAAAATTGTCACACCAATTCAAGACCAACTGTGATCTTGAAAATGAGGTCAAAGTCACAAAAACCAAATGACTTGTCAGTGCAAGTTTGGTGAAATTTCACTGATTCAAGAGACATAGTAGGTACAAGCTCTCATGCCGATGTGTCACATAGAAAACATGTTTCCCCTCACCTTTGGTAGGGGACATAATCAAACCTTTATGAATGTGAAGTTCTTAAACCCATACTGGCAAACACCATTGTAAGCATTGTCAATTATCTTTGCAAACATAGAATTTTTTTCCACAGTAAATCAGATGATTACATAATTTGGTTTCACAAAAGCTTGCCGACGTAAAACGAAGTTGGAAACTTGGCTATGGCAGAATACAATGTGTGTCAGTGTTTGGCTGTATATAATAGGGATCTAAAGCCTTAAATAATTTTTAATACTATCGGTACCTTCAGTTTAATTTTCTGCACACTGTAGATATGGCAGCTGGTCACCACTTCCAGGGTTGACTTGTAAGTTTCTAACTTTTCCTCAGGTACAACTGCAAACTTGAAAGCCTGAAAATGCAAGGTTTGAAAAGATCTATATTTGTGCAAATTACAGTAATTGACTGTCACTCATGGCTGACTTTTAAGGTGAATGTGTGCCTTTCCGGAGATAAAATTCTGCCATTTTTGTTATGGCCTCCCTTCACGATGTTTTGGCCTCCCTTCACGATACAGATCAACTCTTAAATGGAAAGAATTTTCTCTCTCTCGGATCAACTCTTAAATGGAAAGAATTTTCTCCTCTCGGAAAAAATTCTTTCCATTAAGAGTAGATCCCGTCTTGGAAAGTTTCATCATTCAGGAAGTCATGAAAGTTGTTTCCCTTTAAAAAAATGGTGTGAAAAACATGAGTTATTTGAATTTGCCTATTTGCCTTAAAAATTTTGCATGTGGCCTATGAACAGCCTGATTTTTGTCTCCATCGAGAAGTCACAATATGAGCCGCGACACGACAAAACCAACGTGGTAGTGTGCCGTGCGCATACTCAGATCAGCCTGGGCATCCATGCAGTCTGATCAGACCCTTTGCTAAGCACTTAAAGGGTAGCTAAGGGTCTAAGCTACCTCCATGCGGACAGTGAAGACTCTGATCAGACTGGGTGGATGCCCAGGCTGATCTGAGTCTGCACTGGGCGCACAACCACATTGTTGGTTTTGTTGTGTCGCGGCTCATATATAGAAGGCGTTCAAACATTAAGCGTAATTATAGTGAAACCCAATCAAATCAACAGTTCTGAAATTTACCTGTCACATAAACTTAAACGGGCTTGCATGGGTTAGTGGGTGAGTGTATATGCACATTAAACAACTAGAGCCAGTGAGCAGGGGCTCACATATACCCCCGACGAGCGCCACCGCCTAATGAAACCACCGCCCAATGAAACCAATCTTATACATGGAATGAACCTAGAAGTAAACTTAGTCACCTATCAAATTGATTCAAAGGGTTCCATCAAAGTATATTACAATATCAGCAAAAAGTACCAACTCAACACAAAACTTTAATGTAAACATATGTCTGTTTTCATGACCTTGGTCAGCAGCAGCATCCAGATGAAATCAACTCATCTGCATGAACACAAAGAAGTAAACCTAGTCATATATCAAAAGTTTTCGTGGAAGGATATTGGAAATATACATGTAAGCAAAAATATAAACTTAAAGCAAAACTTTAACGCAATTGTTAACAGATGAACGGATGGACGAATGGACGGAAAGACAAAAACTATATACCCCTCGACATACTTCATATGTCAGGGGAATAATGATCCAAAACATTATTTGCTCCTGACCCTACTGATGCTAGAGCCCAAAAATCTATCATCTTACCTTTTCCCCACTACTGTCTGGCTTTGACAATCCTGACACAAAGTAGGTCACAGTGATATTGTCGTTGTCCTTGACATTTCTCTCATTCTGAACAAACTTGTACAGCAGCCTGTAAACAAAGCAGTACAGGGCATCTTCTTTCCAACACATTTACTATAAGGCCCCCCTCCCCACCTCAAAAAATTTTACCGACCCTGTTTTTTGGGGCCTATTCAAGCTTTTGTATGGTCTTATGAGATTTTTGAGTCTAAGGGTTCTCGTATATTTCCCCTACAAAAAAGTGTTAAAAAAGAAAAAGAAAAAAAAAAAAAAATAATAATAAAACAGGTTTGCTTACCTCCTGCCCTAAATTTTTTTTATTTGAGACGTAACTGGAAACAAGATTTTTTTTCTTTGGCCTGACAAAAGCTATGTTAAAGTTACCATGTAAAACTGACTTTGCTAGTAAACTAAATGTGACGCAACACATCAAAACCAACAAAGTAGCATGTTCGCCCAACAAAGACTAATATCAGCCGGGGCATCTGCCCAGTCTGAGCAGTCTTCCCTGCCTGCATGGAGTTAGCTTAGATCCTTAGCTACCCTTTAAACACACAGCAAAGACTCTGATCAGGTTAGGTGGATAATGCCCAGGCTGATCTGCGTCTTTGCTGTCCACATTGAGCTAGCTTAGACTTTCAGCATTGGCAGATGCCCAGGCTAATCTGAGTCTTTGCATGGGCCACATGCCACTTTCTGGGTTTTGTCATGTCGTGGCTCATCTATAAATCTCGAGGCATCTAAAAGGAACAAGCAAATTCAACGAATTTATGTCCCCCGCCTTGGAAACTAGGTCTCCACTGTATATACACTTAGTGTTTGAGCTGGAAAAGCGGCCAAGTTAAAAATGTGAAAAAAGTAATAAAAAAATAATGTGAGGATTATATCCAAACCACATGCATATCTTCAGACCATGATCAAAACACCTGTGAAGTTTCAAAGGAATGGGCATAAAACTGTAGGAGGAGTTGAACACACAAGGTACCCACTATCTATTCACTTTGATAGTAAAAATGTATGAAAAATGGCTAAGTTCAATTTGCGAAAAAAAGTGATAAAAAATAACGTGAGGATTATATCCAAACCACATGCATATCTTCAGACCATGACCAAAATACCTGTGAAGTTTCAAAGGAATCGGCATAAAACTGTACGAGGAGTTGCGCACACAAGGTACCCACTATCTAGTCACTATGATAGTAAAAACGCCTAAAAAATGACTAAGTTCAACTGGTGGAAAAAGTGACAAAAAATAATGTGAGGATTATATCCAAACCATATGCATATCTTCAGACCATGACCAAAACACCTGTGAGGTTTCAAAGGCATCGGCATAAAACTGTAGGAGGAGTTGCGCACACAGGGTACCCACTATCTAGTCACTTTGATAGTAAAAACGCCTAAAAAATGGCTAAGTTCAACTTGTGGAAAAAGTGACAAAAAATAATCTCAGGATTACATCCAAACCACATGCGTATCTTCAGACCATGACAAAAACATCTGTAAAGTTTCGAAAGAATCAGCATAAAACTGTAGGAGGAGTTGCGCACACAAGGTACCTACTACTTTAGGGGGACGGAAAGACGGAAGGACGGAAGGACGGACGGAATGCCGAAAACTATGTCCCTCCGCTTTTCTTCGAAAAGGCGGGGGACAAAAAGTGGCGACTCCTTTCCATTTGCCCAGTTGTACAGGCAATGTTACCTCGAAAGTGCTTAAGTATTGGGATACCTAAAACCATTGATGTTTTGTTTGTCCCAAATGGTAAGTTAATGGTTTTTAGGTGTCCAACTCCAAATACATATATATTTAAGCACATTAGGTGGTCAGGCCTAATGGTTATAAAATTTGAGTTCATTCTCAAACTCAAGTTTGAGATTATTCTCAAGTTTTATAACCTCAAACCCAGGTTGAGCAATGGTGCTGGCTAACTTTCAGTGCCAGTGGTCCTACTAAGTTGGATAACAGTAGGGTAAGGTGTGCTTGCAGCAGGTGCGGGACAGGTGTTGTTTGGATTTTTTTTACTTTTGTCTATTTTATCTTCCTTTTCTTTCTCCCTATCTCCGGTAGATGGCTTGATCATTATACACTAAAATACTGTCTCAAAAGGGTGGTAGCCCCCAAACAACCAACAGTACTTCCTGTCCAACTAGCATTCTCTAACTCTTTTGGCACCATTGTTGCCCAGATGCGACTGCTAGGCAGAGCGCCATTGTCGCGTTAATGTGACCAGCAGTCCCGTTAACCAGAATATGATAAACAAAAAAAAATTTTCGCAAGAAAAACAGAATTTGGCTGTTTTTGATGAAATTAAGAGATTTTGTAGGATTTTTGTTGACCCAAAATGCCAAATCTTGTATATGCTGGAAAGAGTATTTCAATAAACTTGGTGCCGAAAGAGTTAATGAGTTAAAAGAGCTAATGCCCTTTTGCAGTCCTACACTTGTTACATATAAACAATGCACGCTGTGGAATTAACCAAGAGCACTAAGTATATTCAACAACTGTCTATCTTAATGTTTATGCTAGGGAAAGTGAAGTACTGTTTAGATAAATGAGTATAGTTTCAAGGGAAGTAACTGCCCTTTCCATTTTTGTCTCCTTTTCACTGAGGACTGACTCGTACTGAAATCAACTTAATCAAAGCTTAGAATGATAAAACACTGCCATGACTTTCCACTATTTTTACTTTGATTTAGTGATTTGAGCCGCGACACGACAAAAATCCAACAAAGTGGCATGTGCGCCCAGCGATGACTGAGCTCAGCCTGGGCATCAGTCCAGTCTGATCAAACTTCGCTTTGCACTTAAGGGGTAGCTAAGGGACAGCAAAGACTCTGATCAGACTGGGTTGATGCCCAGGCTGATCCCAGGTTGGCACTGGGCACACAACCACTTTTTTGGTTTTCTCATGTCGCAGCTCATTTCGTTTGCTTCCCTTGTACTCTAGGAGCCAAGTCAGCTAAAAATTGAAAGAGGTGGCACCCTCTGCTATCCTTGGTTTGACTACGTTTTCTTCCAGCCATAACCTTCAGAAAGGAGGTTTGATTGTTCTGCTCTCAAAATTGTATTGTCATGATGCTTATTTTCACATGTGTTCCTTGGTACCCTACGGCAGAAAACAACAGTATTAAGGTATGTATTGTTGCATTGTTACACTTCAGTGGAAGTCATGTTTTGAAGCAATGTCATTCTTTTTCCACTCTAGGGATATCGTTTCAATACAGGTGTTATTTATTAGAGCCATAATGCGTCAAAACGATTTTCTGCTTTCTTTTTTGAGCATTTTTCTATATGAATTTACCCCACCCACTCGAGAAACAGGTATGCTAAATTGTTCAATGAGATAACCCTCAATAATCGTGTCCATTAAATAGCATAGTGGGTAGGTAGATTTAAATGTCCAAAAACACAAACAAAATATGTTCCGCACTCAAATACGATTGGCATGGTATTGTGTATATAAAGAGTGATTCATGCTACCCCTGCAAAAAATGTCAAAAGGAATAATGAAACATGTAAACAACCACCATTTTAGGTCACATGCCTACTCTTTGCCCTAATAATACTTAACTGTGGTCTGCAGGTATTCAGTTATAATAAATCAAAATAGACTTCGGGCTGCAAGTCTATTTTACTACCCCATAGTATCGTCTTACTACTCGTCTTAGTACTTTGTCTTTATGGTGCTATTTCTAGTTTGATGTCCTGGGTTGGTTGTTGCACAGAGAATCGATTCCTAAATGTTGCCTTTTACACTATTTTATCTGTATTGACCTTTTCCCATAAAAACTTTATAATAAATCACAGATTTATTGCCTTATCACATGTATTTTCACCAAAGTAACGTATATAACAAGTTAAAAGGTAAGAGTTATTTTACTTTACTGCCACAAGCGTGGCTAGAGTGAAAAGCTCTCTCTTACTTCATCATAATGAAAATCACGTCTATGATCATTTGGGCTCATTCTGAATCAGTTTGAAAACAAGAGGGCCAAGTGGCCCTGAATCGCTCACCTGAGCAAAAAGGTTAGGGGTCAAACTAGGGTCATAATTTGAACAAACCTGATAGTTTGCAACCATTTCCAAATGGTTCTGAAGAAGAAGATTTTTGAATGTTTTTCTATGTATTGCTATGGTTCAAACCCTGGAGCCCCTGGGGCAGGGCCATTTTGAACCCTGGGGCCATCATTTGAATAATCTTGGTAAAGGACTACTAGGCAATGCTAAAAGCTAAATTTCAAGCCTCTGAGCCAAGCGGTTCTGAAGCAGAAGACTTCTGAATATTTTTCTATGTATATCTATGGTTCAAACCCAGGACCCCCTGGGGCAGGGCCATTTTTGACCCTGGCACCATCATTTGAACAAACTTGGTAAGGGACCACTAAGCAATGCATCATACAAAATTTCAAGCATCTGCACTAAGGGGTTCTGGAGAAGAAGGTTTTTAAGTACATTTTAATTTCGAACCCAAGACTGCCTGCCCCAGGGCCATTTTGGATCCCAGGGCCACCATTTACACAAACTTTGTAGGAGTCCACCAGGCAATGCATCATACAAAATTTCAAGCATCTGAGCCAAGTGGTTCTGAAGAAGAAGATTTTTTAATAGTTTCCTATGTATTTCAATGGCTC
This sequence comes from Ctena decussata, assembly GCA_963989385.1. Lineage (NCBI taxonomy): Eukaryota > Metazoa > Mollusca > Bivalvia > Lucinida > Lucinidae > Ctena > Ctena decussata. The sequence goes on from OZ022513.1 coordinate 24,857,292, forward strand.
AAACTCAGGACTCCCTGCTGCAGGGCCATTTTGGACCATGGGGCCATCATTTGAACAAACTTGATAAAGGACAACAAGGCAATGCATCATACCAATCTTCAAGCATCTGAGCCAAGTGGTTCTGAAGAAGAAGATTTTTGAATATTTTTCTATGTAGTTCTATGGTTCAAACCCAGGACCCCCTGGGGCGGGGCCATTTTAGACACTGGGGTCATCATTTGAACAAACTTGGTAAAAGACTACTAGGCAAAGCTACATACCAAATTTCAAGCATCTGAGCCAAGTGGTTCTGAAGAAGATTTTTTAAATATTTTTCTATATATTTCTATGGTTCAAACCTAGGACTCCCAGTTGCAGGGCCATTTTGGACCCTGGGGCCACCATTTAAACAAACTTGGTAAAGGACCACTAGGCAATGCTACATACCAAATTTCACGCATATGAACCTTGCGGTTCTGAACTAGAAGATTTTTCAATATTTTTCTATGTATTTCTATGGTTCAAACCTGGGACTCCCTGCCCCGGGGCCATTTTGGACCCTGGGGTGCCCATTTGAACAAACTTCGTAGAGGACCACTAGGCAATGTTACATACCAAATTTCAAGCATCTGAGGCAAGCAGTTCTGGTGAAGAAGATATTTATACTCCTAGGCCAGACATAGGTACACTGCTCATTTTGAGGGATGAAGAGTTTCCTCACTATGACTCACTGTGAATTTAACGTCTGCTACAATCTATAGTCTTTTTCTGCATTTAAATGAGAGGCTCCATGGTATCTGCAGCATCAAAAAAATCCTGCCCTAAGACATTATTGAATGCACATGCTCAGAGCTGAGAAGAGCCTGTGCAAATGCACTATTGACTTGGAGCATGCATACTGCAATTTTAAAAACCTACAATGTCATCTCGTTACTTGCCGGGCAGACTGTACAGTCCCTGATCAGACTGTGCACATTGTCAGTTCTCATATCGCTGCAGACAAATTTTCCCGTGGCGAGCTCATATAATTTTACAAACTGTTGAAATTCAGAGCACCAGATAGACAAGTACTTGGTTGTTAATCTGGGATAAATATTCTTATTTCTCCATACAGACATATGTTGTGGTGCCTCATTAGAAAAGCTTCTGCAAGGCAGTCCTAAGGGAGGTCACAACACCTGTTTTTATACAGTTTATTATAAACATTTTTGAAATAGCCCCAAATACTTCCTACATCTGGAGCACTGTTAATCAGATAAACCACATAATTTGTAGCAACAGGTTCCATCTGCTAGCTATCTAAATACATTGGCCAGTTCTGACAAAAGTTGAAACATGTTAGAAAGTATAGATTCCAACTCAACTCTGTTGGAATCTCTTCTGTTTTTTTTTTTTTTTTTTTTTTTTTTTTTTTTTGTTGTTTTTTGTAAAGCCCAGCTTATCCATAATTCACAAAAAAGAAGAAAAAAAATCATAATAGCATGTTCAAAAAGCAAGACTGAGATCAGCCTCCATGTTTGCACAGACATAAATCTTCACTGCTCACCATTCTTTCTATGGGTTTTACGGCCCTTTGTCCGGGAGTCAAAAGTACATGTATATGAAGATTGCAATCCGGCACACTAAACAACTGCACAGGCTGATCTGCATCTTTGAAGTTCACACACTCATATATAATTCTGATGTCCTGGTACACCAGCTTTTGATTTTTTTCTCCGTACTCGATAAAAACCCCATGCCCGGGCCCTATGCTGTTCAATAGCCTCAATAATTTAATAAGAGCTTGTAAAAATAATAAACTTTGCAAACTTTGGTATACCGGGTATCTAGAGAGCCTGTTGAGATCCTATTAGGAAGAAGTTAAACCTATATGTCTGGTCAAAATGATCATTTCTATTGCAGTGTTGTTTTAAATTTATGTATCTTTTTTAAACATTTTCTTGAAAATACAAGATCAAGAGCAAACCTAGAATTTGAACAGAGAAACTGCTTTGATGCCCTTCAGTCCAGATGAACTAAAAATGACAAATCGCTCTCCATTTCTGGTTCCCCATCTAACGGTGAAAAATGAACAATACTGGACAACGAATGGGCTCCTCACCTGTACATTGTATTTTTATCAGTTTTTACCATTTCATTCAAGCTTCAAATATCTTGGAGCAGTTGTCTCATATGATGGCACAAAACAGGAGGTTCTCTCAAGGATTGCACAAGCCACTTCAGCTCTTACCAAGCTGAAACCAATTCGGAGAGATAACAACATATCTCTTGGATCAAAGGTGAAACTTATGCGCTCCCTTGTCATTTCCATATTTCTGTGTGGACCTTGGCGACTGGCATTTGAGATGAGGTGCTACCGAAGGATACTGAACATTACGTACAAGGACCATATAACTAATGTCAGGACAGAAAGATCCAAGCAGCCATTGGAGAATATGATGAACTCCTTACGCTGGTCAGGAAATGGAAACTAAGGTGGTTTAGCCACGTCTCAAGGTCTTCTGGTTTAGCAAAGACGATTCTACAGGGCACATTGAAAGGAAAAAGAAGAAGAGGTAGACAGAAGAGGTGGGAAGACAATATTAAAGAGTGGACAGGGATGGATTTTGCCACCTCAACTAGGGCAGCTGAAAACAGGACAAGGTGGAAAGGGATTGTTTCGAAGTCATCTGTGGTGCCCCAACGACCTAGTAAGGTTATGGGATACAATAGAATAGACCATTCCATTCAGGTTAATGATATCGAAAGTAAGTCATTTTTATGCGTAAGTCTAGGAGGTTTTATTTGTTTCAAGTGGCCTAATTACGGACATTTAAAATGACAAAACTGTAGCGAGAAGTTCCATTCATACCTAACAATAAACTATTACACAAATTTATACCACTGATAGAGCCGTGGGGCCTTCTAAGGCATCATTGCTCTATCAGTATGAAACTTTGTATCTTTAGGTATTGCTGCACACTTCTCGCCATAGTTCCTGGGGGTGGTCGGATGGTGCGATGGTGCTGTGTGTTACTTCCAGTGCCGGGGCGTCCTACTGATTTGGAATGTTGTAGGGCAAGGGCCTACTGTGCTTGCAGTAGGTGCGGGTGGGGCTTGCTTGGACATTTTTTCTTTCGTCTGTCATTTCTCCTCTTTCTCCCTCTCTGGGAGATGGCCCGATATAGACTGAAATATTGTCTCAAAGGGCCGATAAAACCAAACCAATCAATCAATCAGTCAATCAATCAATCAACCAATCAATCCCAAATTTGAATGGCCAAGATAGAGCCAACTTTAAGTACCCCCATGGCTCTATAAAACAGATCTTCTATAAAAAAGATTTATCGTGAGGTTTCGCTGCAAGCTTCTCTGCATAGTTTCGTCAATGTAAATGACAGTGATAAGCCAACTCTTAACAAAGAAAACATCTTTGAGTTTCACATAAAAAAGGTTTGAAAATTGATGAGGGTCATTTTAGTTCCCATTTAAAATGACCTTGGCGGTTTCACAGAGAAAGAATAAAATTGTAAAAAATTCAATATACAGGCGTGGGCACTCATTTACTGTCCCGCTTTTGCAATATATTGCATTACTGAACAGGGAACCAGAAAAGGGAACCCTGCATTTTGTGGAGCGATATGTTGATTTTATCAAAAAAATGTGCACATCAACCATTGTTTTATCATAAAACATGAAGTTTGAAGTGCTTTTCATAATCATTTGTGTTTAAAGGTTTTTGCCACAGATAAGACTAAGGAAAAATTAAACAAATAAAATATCATTGAGTTTCACATAAAGAAAGGCTGCGTAATTGATTTGGATCATTTCAGTTGCCAACTAAAATTACCTTCTTTCGATTTCAAATTTAATGAATAATAAATGGTAAAATACAATGTACAGAAGTTGGGACTCATTCACTGTCCCGCTTTTGTTGCAGGCATCGTTCAACTGGGAACCAGAAAAGGAAAAAAAAAAGAGCTACCAAAAAATTTGTCACTCTTTATTCTGACGAAAATGTGCATGTGTAAAAACAATTTTCAGCTTGTTCAACGAATCAAGGCAAGTGTTCCTGAGTAAATTTTGGAATACGAAAAGCATCTGTTGGCTTAAAGGAATCGTGTGAAATTTGGGTGTCGTCTGTGGCTTAAAACATTGACAATCGTAAAGAGGTTGCAGCAGTTGTAGTGAGGTTTTATAATGGTTGCAACAAAGTCGCGGAGCAGTCGTCGATCAAAATAAGTCGCAGCCAGTCTTTTAGGCATGCACACTGAAAGACTAGCAACAACTGATTCTTATTGCACTGGTTGCAATCGATTTCAGGAAAGCACCGATCACTCTAAACTAGTCGATCCTACGGCGAGCAGTTGCAGGAGGGTTGCATGCAAAAAAACTGTCGCCGATTGTATGGCGACTGCTGTAGAGGAAAAGTAGTTGCAATGGTCGCAGTGGTCGCAAGGCAGTCGCAGGCTCTGTGGGACTGAGGCTTATGATGTAGATGAACTGATTAACTTTGGAGCATATTTCGTAAATTTTCGGTTGAATTATTGCCCATTTTCGGGCCCCTTTCTGACTTATACATTGTGGGATGAACCATCTTTAGAGTCAAACATACGACTGGGGGCATAGTCTTTTATCAACACATTTTCTGTTTATGATTTTTATGTCCCCAACTTTAAGTTGGAAGGGCATATTGCTTTCGGCTTGTCCGTTCATCTGTCCGTTCGTCCATCCGTTCGTTCGTCCGTCACACGTCTAATGCCTCTAATTACTTTAAAACCATCCATACTAGGGTCTTGAAATTCTATGTCTGGGTTCCTCATGAAACAAGAGGGCCATGGTGGCCCTGAATCGCTCACCTGAGCATTAATCAGTTCACTGGCTCTGGTGAAGATTTATGAGAGTTTTTACCATACATGGCAATGGCGGCCACCTTGGTCATGTGACCAAGATCATTTGAAGAACTTTCAATCCTTTGACCCATGTGCAGGCTCCATATGAAATTTGATCTGCCCAGTGGTTTCAGAGATGTTTGAAAATGTTTATGGATGGATGAAAGAGGCAGCTAACACCAATACTGTAAGGCTCAGGTGAGCTGAAAATGGCAGAGTCACTTCTCCGAAAAGTTCCCGTTCATGTTGAGTTCCTTTGATGGATTTGAACTAGACTTAACTAGGCAAACACAGATGACAGAATGGTAGCATCATTATCTCACTGTGGTGAAACTAATGTATTCCAAGGAGTTTGTGGCTGGCATCATTGCAATGTTAGTTCTGATTCTTGCAACATAACTTAATTTAGATTTGACCTAGTGACCTAGCTTTTGACCCGACATGACCCAGTTTCAAACCGGATATTGTAAGAATAAACATTCTGACAAAGTTTCATTGAGATTCGATCAAAACTGTGCCCTCTGGAGTGTATACAAGGTTGTTCTTATATTTGACCTAGTGACCTAGTTTTTGATCCGACACAAACCAGTTTCAAACTTTACCTAGATTTTATAAAGGTAAACATTCTGACAGAGTTTCATGAAGATTGGATCAAAACTGTGCCCTCTAGGGTGTACACAAAGTTTTTCTTAGATTTGACCTATTGCCCTAGTTTCTGATCTGACGTGACTCAGTTTCATAAGGAACATATATATATGGACAATAAATATTTTGATATAGTTTCATGAAGATTGGATCAAAACTATTTCTTCTAGTGCGTACACGAGGTTTTTCTAAGATTTGACCTAGTGACCTAGTTTTTGATCTGACATGACCTACTTTCAAACTTGGCCGCGAGTTTATGGAGATAAACATTCTGACAAAGTTTCATAAAGATTGGATCAAAACTGTGTCCTCTAGAGCGTACACACGGTTTTTCTATGATTTGACCAAGTGACCTAGTTTTTGACCCTACATGACCCAGTTTCAAATTTGTCCTTCATATTATGAGAATAAACATTCTGATAAAGTTTCATGAACTTTGGATCAAAACTGTGCCTTCTAGAGCGTACACAAGGTTTTTCTAAGATCTGACCTAGTGACCTAGTTTTTGACCCGACATGACCAAATTTCCAAATTGGCCTAGAGTTTATGGAGATAAACATTCTGACAATGTCTTATAAAGATTGGATCAAAACTGTGTCCTCTAGAACATACAAAATGTTTTTCTATGATTTGACCTAGTGACCTAGTTTTTGACCCAACATGACCCAGTTTCATACTTTTCCTAGATATTAAAATGATAAACATTCTGACAAAGTTTCATGAACTTAGGATGAACACTGTGCCTTCTAGAGTGTACACAAGGTTTTTCTAAGATTTGACCTAGTGACCTAGTTTTTGACCCAACATGACCCAGTTTCAAACTTGGCCTAGAGTTTATAGAGATATATATTCTGACAAAGTTTCATATAGATTGGATCAAAACTGTGTCCTCTAGAGCCTACACAAGGTTTTTCTATGATTTGACCTAGTGACCTAGTTTTTGACCTGACATGACCCAGTTTCAAATTTGTTCTAGATATTACGAGGATAAACATTCTGACTAAGTTTCATGAACTTTGGATGAAAACTGTGCCTTCTAGAGCGTACACAAGGTTTTTCTAAGATTTGACCTAGTGACCTAGTTTTTGACCCGAAGTGACCCAGTTTCAAACTTGTCCTAGATATTAGAAAGATAAACATTCTGACAAAGTTTCATGAACTTTGGATGAAAACTGTGCCTTCTAGAGTGTACACAAGGTTTGTCTAAGATTTGACTTGTGACCTAGTTTTTGACCCAACATGACCCAGTTTCAAACTTGGCCTAGAGTTTATAAAGATATATATTCTGACAACATTTCATATAGATTGGATCAAAACTGTGTCCTCTAGAGAGTACACAAGGTTTTTCTATGATTTGACCTAGTGACCTAGTTTTAGACCTGACATGACCCACTTTCAAACTTGTTCTAGATATTATGAGGATAAACATTCTGACTAAGTTTCATGAACTTTGGATGAAAACTGTGCCTTCTAGAGCGTACACAAGGTTTTTCTAAGAATTGACCTAGTGACCTAGTTTTTGACCCGACGTGACCCAGTTTCGAACTTGTCCTAGATATTAGAAAGATAAACATTCTGACAAAGTTTCATGAACTTTGGATGAAAACTGTGCCTTCTAGAGTGTACACAAGGTTTTTCTAAGATTTGACCTAGTGACCTAGTTTTTGACCCAACATGACCCAGTTTCAAACTTGGCCTAGAGTTTATGGAGGTATATATTCTGACAACGTTTCATATAGATTGGATCAAAACTGTGTCCTCTAGATCGTACACAAGGTTTTTCTATGATTTGACCTAGTGACCTAGTTTTTGACCCGACATGACCCAGTTTCGAACTTGTCCTAGATATTATGAGGATAAACATTCTGACAAAGTTTCATGAACTTTGGATGAAAACTGTGCCTTCTAGAGCGTACACAAGGTTTTTCTAAGATTTGACCTAGTGACCTAGTTTTTGACCCGACGTGACCCAGTTTCGAACTTGTCCTAGATATTATAAAGATAAACATTCTGACAAAGTTTCATGAACTTTGGATGAAAACTGTGCCTTCTAGAGTGTACACAAGGTTTTTCTAAGATTTGACCTAGTGACCTAGTTTTTGACCCAACATGACCCAGTTTCGAACTTGGCCTAGATTTTATGGAGATAAACATTCTGACAAAGTTTCAGAAAGATTGGATCAAAACTGTGCCCGCTAGAGTGTACACAAGCAAAAGTTGACGGACGTCCGTCCGGACGTCCGGACGTACGACGGACGACGGACATCAGGGTATCCCAAAAGCTCACCCTGAGCACTTCGTGCTCAGGCGAGCTAAAAATAGCTGACCCATATACTTTTTCTTTTCCGACTTATCAATTTTTTTAAATATGCCCCTTTTTAAAAAGAAATGAAATGAATGCCTTGTTAGAAAGATATCTCAAAAAGTATTTGAGCTATGGCCTTGATATTTGGTATGCTGTTAGGGTATGAGGAGTAAATATCCTAATTAACTTTTGGGAGAATTTTGTAAAATTTTGATGGAGTTATGGCCCTTGTATGAATTTGGCATTTTTCCAACTTTTGAACCGCTAGAGATAGGAAGCTGATTTTTGGCATAATAGTACTCCTTGATGAGTGAAATATTTTAAGTGAGGTTACTCTGCATTAATGAATTACGGGGTTATTTCCCCTGATCATTAACACTTAGACAGCTGCTGCGCTCAAGGACCTCTGGGTGTATGGTTTTGAAGTGTCATATTTATGTTCCTCATGGAAAAAAAGCTGACACATGTTTTTTTCTTTTTTGAGTTATCTCTTTTTTTTGAATTATGCCCATTTTTAAAAATGAGAAGCAAATCTTGCTAGCAATACATCTCAAAAAGTATTTTTGAGCTATGGCCTTGATATTTGGTATACTGATAGAGTATAATGAGTAGAATACTTGATTAACTTTTGGGTGAACTTTGTAAAAGTTTGATGGAGCTATGGCCCTTGTATGAATTTTGCATTTTTTCATCTTTTGACTCTGCTTTACCTAGGAAGCAGATTTTTGGTTCATTAGAAGTTCTTGATGAGTTAAATATTTTAGTAAAGATTATGTAATGCCTTTTCAGACTTAGACATTCTAAAGCTTGACATCTTTAGTGGCAAGCATATGGTCGGGGGCATAGTGTTTCACGAACACAATTTCTAGTTAATCTATGTATTTCGTCTAATCACTTTTTAGCTCGCCTGAACGAAAGTTCAGGAAGAGCTATTGTTCTCACCACGGCGTCGGCGTCCGCGTCCACGTCCGCGTCCGCGTCCGCGTTCGAATTGGATGTTTTGGTTAAAGTTTTTTAAAGACCTATATCTCCTTAACCCATGGATGGATTCTTTTGATACCTGCACTGTAGCTAGATATTGGTCTAAGGTTTAACAGGGTACTACCCCCACCCCACACTGTGACCTTGATGTCAAGGTCATGGACTTAGAAAATTGGTGTGTTTTTTTGGACTGGATGTTTTGGTTAAAGTTTTATAAAGCCCAATATCTCCTGAGCCCATGGATGGATTCCTTTGATACTTGCACTAAAGTTAGATATCCTTTAAGTAGATAAACTTCGAAATACCACCTGCTGGAGTGCCTCAACAAGAGAGTAGTTGTTCTTCCACCATAAAAATTCTAAAAAATCTAGGTGCCTAATATAATTACAGTAATTTTCCAAAAAATTGAAGTTTTTATCCCCTTCAGGGTTTTCCCTCGACCTAGGTCTAAAGTTTTCGAAGGTACTACCCCCCCCCCCCCCCCCCCCCCCCCACCCCCACCCCTCTATGACCTTGATGTCATGGACTTAGAATATTGTCTTTTTATTGATTGGATGTTTTGGTTAAAGTTTTTTTAAAGACACACATCTCCTGAACCCAGAGATGAATTCTTTTTATATTTGCACTGTAGTTAGATCTACAGAGTACTACCCCAACCCCGCTCAGTGATCTTGATGTCAAGGTCAGGGACTTAGGAAATTTTTGTCTTTTTTAAAGTTTTGTAATTGCATACTGATTCATAATGCTTTGCAGAGATTTAGTTTATACTTGAACTGATGTTAGACTCTTTTTCGAGTTTTTACAAAACATCTTATACTTACCCCACTGGGTGACCTTGAAGTCAAGGTCATCGACTTAGAATTTTGTTTTAAAGATTTTGGTTAAAGTTTTATATTTATGAAGACATAATTTCACAGTACCACGATGATGGACTCAGTTGATACTAATACCTGGGCTGATGTTAGATAATGGTTCAGGGTTTTGATACATACTAGCCCCCCCTCCCCCCCCCCACCCCTACCCGTCAGTTTTTTTTTCCTCAAGCTCATGAGTTTGAAATTTCATTTCATTTTTTTTATTTTAATTTTATTTTAAGACTTATTTCTGAGATAGCTTTTGTGTTTTCATTATGGACATGCTTGCATGAAGTTTTATGCGTAGCAGTCCACATAGCCCCACCCCCACCCCCCACCCGTCAGTTTCTTTTTTACCTCAAGTCCCCCCCCCCCCACCCCCCACCCGTCAGTTTTTTTTTTTACCTCAAGCTCATGGACTTTGAAATTTCATTTCATTTTTTTCATTCTAATTTTATTTTAAGACTTATTTCTGAGGTAGCTTTTGTTTATAAATGTGTTTTCATTATGGACATGCTTGCTTGAAGTTTTATGCATAGCAGTTCACACCACCATAGCGGCTGAGTGATGGGCAAGCACCAATTCAGGCGAGCTATGCTGTCAGGCGACAGCTCTTGTTAGTGGAGGCAATATCAGTATAATTATTTTTCCCAAATACTGAGAGTCAAAAATCTTCGAACGCGTACACAAACTTCTATCCATTAGGACATCAAGCAACCACGTGGCCGAATGGTTAGTGCTAGCTCCTTTAAAGCATAGGGTCGCAGGATCGAGTCGTACTGGAGGCAAAATTTTGTCCAAATCTAAATAGCGCTTCATTGCGGAAGCCTTTCAAAATCATTTACACCTTGTTTCTCATATAGAGAGCATGGTTCTTCTGTAACCAGACAAAGGGCATATTTAGCTTGTTTTTGCAACCAGTTCCCGTATCATGGGGCTCCCTTAATCCATGGTACAGATACAAACATCCCTGTATGAGTATACTGCTGTTAAAGTGGCCACGATTGCCTTTGTGGCTTTGCCTTCCATAAGCTAGTGACTTTTTTGCAATCAATTTTACTGAAAAAAAAAATACTCAATAATGCGCAAGATCAATTAATAATACATGTGACTGTAAGGATGCTTGTATTTTGTATGCGCCCACCTGCTGGTGTAAAAAATAATTATGTAAACAACATGTCAATAATATGAAAATATTACTTTAAATAAAGGAGCGCCCCCCCTCCCCACAACACCCCTCCCCCCCCCCCAACACACACACGCGCAACCCAGGGACGGACATTTCGAAAGCTTATTTCAAATTAAATTATTTTACTTATTTTACTTAATTTTGGACAGAGGTAGAATTTTTTTTCTTCTCATTTTTCAGGCAAGATTATTTTTTAATCCCATTTTCACCCAATTTACTTTTTTTCTTGCATATTCAAAGAAAGGGATTTAAAAAATACCCCCCTCCCCCACTCCTACCTACAACCACCCCATCCAGAACATCAAATAGTCGACTCTGAAACAATCGTGAAAACTACATACTCGATTACCACTAAAAGTAAAAATTGTAAACCACTTACCACTTGTATTTAGATAAAGACTATAGTCTATACTTAGCTCTTGGCAGGGGAAGCCTGTTGCAGAGATTTTATCGGTGTGGGTATCATTTATCAAAACACTGCGAGTTTTCTGGTGGGGCACAAGAGTACTCCTAGGCCAGACATAGGTACACTGCTCATTTTGAGGGATGAAGAGTTTCCTCACTATGACTCACTGTGAATTTAACGTCTGCTACAATCTATAGTCTTTTTCTGCATTTAAATGAGAGGCTCCATGGTATCTGCAGCATCAAAAAAATCCTGCCCTAAGACATTATTGAATGCACATGCTCAGAGCTGAGAAGAGCCTGTGCAAATGCACTATTGACTTGGAGCATGCATACTGCAATTTTAAAAACCTACAATGTCATCTCGTTACTTGCCGGGCAGACTGTACAGTCCCTGATCAGACTGTGCACATTGTCAGTTCTCATATCGCTGCAGACAAATTTTCCCATGGCGAGCTCATATAATTTTACAAACTGTTGAAATTCAGAGCACCAGATAGATACATACCTAATTTCAAGCATCTGAGCCAAGCAGTTCTGGAGAAGAAAATTGTTAAGTATTTTTTAGTTTCGAACCCAAGACCCCCTGCCCCAGGACCATTTTGGACCCTGGGGCCACCATTTGAACAAACTTGATAGAGGACCACTAGGCAATTCTACAAACCAAATTTCAAGCATCTGAGCTAAGCAAATCTGGAGAAGAAGATTTTTAAGTATTTTTAAGTTTCGAACCCAAGACCCCCTGCCCCAGGGCCATTTTGGACCCTGGGGCCACCATTTGAACAAACTTGGTAGAGGACCACTAGGCAATGCTACATACCAAATTTCAAGCATCTGAGCCAAGCAGTTCTGGAGAAGAAGATTTTTAAGTAATTTTTAGTTTCGAACCCAAGACCCCCTGCCCCAGGGCCATTTTGGACCCTGGGGCCACCATTTGAACAAACTTGGTAGAGGACCACTAGACAATGCTTCATACCAAATATCAAAGCCCTAGGCCTAGCGGTTTCAGAGAAGATGTCATTTAAAGCAAATTGTTGACGAAGCACGACGGACGACGGACGACGGACACTGGGTGATCACAATAGCTCACCCTGAGCCTATGGCTCAGGTGAGCTAAAAAAGGACCTTAGCTCAAGCTATTGCTTAGGGGCATTGGCAGTGTAGTAACATTACATTACTGAATACACGCTCAGTTAAAACTGAGATTAATGTAGTGTTTTCTCTGATGCATATCTTGCTTCTTGAAACTTTTCTTTTGAATTTAGTTAAGCTTTTATCATTCCACCAGACCTAAGAGAGAACTGATATATTGTGGCGCAATATAACTCTGCTATTTTTTTTTTATTTTAGCCTCCTTTCTTAATGCGGGGAGGGGAAGAGGAATGGGGGAGAGGGGGATTAAGAGTTGACCATTTTTGGAAGAGTTTCATATCTAGGGAAGCAAATAGGATGTCACAAACGTTGTCATCCATCAAACAAATGGCAATAAAAGATAGATGTGTGGCCATTCACATTGACACAGTATTGTTTCAGTGGCATGCTTGAAGATAATCTAAAAGCAAAAACCACCTGCGAGAAAAAGAAAGCAGATTTGGTTTCATTGATTTTGTTCTTGAAAGTGCAGATGACATTTCCAGCCAGGGCTACAGAAATCCGATTTTTTGTCGGTCCAGACCAATTTTGAGTTCGAAAAACCGATTCAGTTGGCAAAAGGCACATTTTTTTCGGTCCGAAAAAAACGATTTGCGATGTATGATGACATAATTACCTGGATTTTAGCCATGCGTCATATTATTAATCCAATAATCACGCACTGCTGTCAATAAACAAAGTGTCTATTGTCTTGCCAAGGTGCGAACACTGACTCAATTTCAGAAATCTTCGATAATTAGCACGTGTCACAATTCTGGCCAGCGGCGAAGGTTTTACACACATACACGTGCCGATGCACGGAAAAAGGCTGTCCAACGTAAGGTTACTGACTATTATCAAAGATAGCATAAGGAAAGAATTTGACTAGCAAAAAGAATATATAAACCGGATTTGATTATGTGCAGTCTGGTCAGGTTTTTTTTAGCCGACGTCATTTCTCGCGCAGAAAATTCGTTCGAAGGTATCTTTTTGCAAGTATATTCATATTTCAAGGGAATTAACTCGAATACAGTCAATCGTAATACTTCGGCCAATTCGGTAAATGAAGATCGGTGAGGACGTCCGATTGGAACAGCATTTGTACTTTCACTTTCGGTCTGACTGTCTCTGCGCTTTAAAGCGCATTTTTCACGATAAGTAAGAACATGTGGACTAAATGGCTACTTCAGCGATGACACCAGCGTTATAACGGCGCTCCGGTATAGTCATTAGTTTTCGTGACTTTTTTTGGATTGTGGAATACACAGTGTAGTCATTAGTTTTCGTGTCTATTTTGGATTCGTATGACGTCATCGGCCGCTGGACCGATTTGGATTTCAAAATTTCTGTAGCCCTGTTTCCAGCCATTGGTAATATGGTTATGACATATTGTCATTATCTTCAGTTCATTGTCAACGTGACTTTTAAATCAAATCAATAAAAAAATTACTTCCTTAAACTCCTAGTTTGGAAGTCAAAAAAGATAACGTATACAACTTTAAACAATAAAAGAGTTATCAGATTACCCTTTTACTGTTAACAAGTGTTATTATGCTTGAGTAGCCTTTAGCAGAAAGAAACCCATCCTAATGTAATCTTCAAATGTTGAAAGCAAAACATTGGGCTACCGAATGTTAACATAACAGCAGTATAACCCTTAATCTCTGAAAAGATTTAAATATTTGATTTACCCATTTCATTGCTTCAAATTGCCATTGTTACAAACAAAACGTGTAATAGTAGCATAAATATACATAACATTTCTATATAGTGCCTAATTTGCATTGGTATTATGCCTGTTTAAGGTGTTTTGCTTGAAAACGGTTATTTTCTGCACGTGGTAACACAAGCATTAATATGAAAAGTAAATACAGTCAGGTCCCACATCCCGCCCTTAAACCAAACGGGAATGAAGCACACACACAAATTGACATAAGTTCACGAAAGACATGCACGGTAAACTGAATTAACAGTTCTTTCCCGAACAGATTGTCATTCAGCAACCCCAACTGAAAACTGCCAGAACATATATGTTTACCTATCTTATATTACAAAATAAAACAGAAAACAAAATGGGCAGCTATTAAAGTGACCATATTGCTAGATGGCCGTAAACAAGCCAACTTCTTAACAATAAAAGAGTTCGTTCGGAGACCTGAGGAACCGTCAATGCGTCATCTTATTGAATTTCAAACATTATTTAACGGTATCATTACAAACCACAATATTTAATCTCACAACTTGTTTACATTTAAATGTTGTATGCGTTACCTTTTTACTATCAAACAAATGAGACAAAGTCAGTGAATTATCATTGATTTGATTGATTAATATCATTTTGATAATGTCATAATCAGATCAGTCGTGCCTAGACAGTATCGTCTGCACTTGCCAGTAATCTGCTATGTCCTTACTTCCAGATGATCTTCAAACATGTCATGAAAAATAATACTGTATTAATGTTTAAGGACACACCTCGATGTTTTACTGCAATTTGTTAGAACGGAAACAAGATTTTCGGCCTCCTATTTTCTTCTGTGGCTGGTTTAACCTTTAAAGATATACTTTTAACAGAAACCCTTTTATCCTACAAAGGCAAATTCTTTCTTTTAAGAGTTTACTCCCATTAAGGAGGGAAGGAAAAGTAAACTTGGCAGTTATTTCACGTAAGATTGTATCCATTCACCTAAAATTCTTGAAATGATCGGAGCTTTACTAAATTGTGATTGAAGATTCTCTGGTAGTAAAATACGCATTACAAAAATAAAAGACATCAACCTCTGTGTCTGGGAATAAAATATTATAACACTTTCAATGCCCCCTAGCACCAGCTTCGGCTGATTTTTTTTTTTTTTTTTTTTTTTCAAATTGACTCAGAATGAGCCCAAATAATACCTAACAACAAAGAAACACAGATTTTTCAATAAATGAAGTACAGGGAAGCATTTTGCTGTAGCCATATAGCACTTTCACCAGCAGTGGAGTAAAAATAACACTTTTTAGCGTGTTATATACGTTACTTTGGTTTAAATTTATGCCAAACGCCCAAAATATTTTTAACCATGGTTTTAATATTGCTTTTAAAAGAATAGCTCTAAACAGATAAAGTAGTGTTAACTGGCAGCGACCAGGAATGGATTCAATCGGTGCCACAACCTCCCATGATACCAAACTAGAAGTAATAACATAAAGTAAAAAGACAAGTACTCAAATAATACTAGCAAGAAGCAAAATAAACATGCAGTCCATTCCATGCAGATGACCTCATAGCTAGCCTTTTACCAACATAACAAGGCACACACAACGTCTATTTTCAACAAGATAATGGCAAATTACAGACAAAATAAACCAATGTTTCGAAGACAACAGAACAGTGGACAGCACAAACCTTAACATCAATACACCACAATGAATAAACGGCCTTGGAAATATCGTTGATAAATTACATACGGTAGGTTTAAACGATTTCACATTCATGTAAAAAATAACTCAACCTAATATGGTCTTGGCGTATTTTGCATTTGCAACATCTTATCTTAAGGAATATTTTTAAATAAAAGTTACAAACATTACCTTTCTGAGTACAAAACTGTAATTCATCAAAACTTAGTTTGTATTGTGTGATTCTTAAAAATAATTAAGATATTAATGAATATAAATAAATTTAGTACTTTTCCATGTGCAGATTAATTCACAAGCGCTTTTTTTAATTTTTTGGACATTTTCAGTTTTTCTTGTCATGTAAACAACATTGTTTGCTGTCTGAGTAGGTGACTAAACTATGCAGAAAATTATTTTTTTTTTAAATAATGAATATAATTAGCTTAACTTTGTTAATTTGTTTAACAGGCAAAGTTCCAAATGAGTGTATTCCTGGAGGAATGACAGTCTTTTTATGCAAACATGTTAATCTGTTAAGTACGTTACTTTGCTAAAGAAATGTATTGTATGTTTAAAAATTATTTAAACTATTGTGTAGCATCATGTTTAGTATGATCTGAAGGAAACAGGTCATTTTTCTGTTTAATTTAGCTTATTAGCTATGTTTTATCAAACAATTGCGTTTTAAGTATAAAAGGGGTATATGAACTGTTATAACAAAAATAACAGCCCCGATGTTCTTTACTGTTTTCTGTGCAGCTTAATTTATAGCATATTAACTATTCTTAAAGACTAGAAAATGTGTTTATGAAACACTATGCCCCCAACCATATGCTTGTCTCTAGAGAAGGTTCATCCAATAATGCTTGTACCTTTGTACCATAGGCTTACAATGCACTAAGTCGAAAAAGGGGCTTAACTCAGTCAAAAATTTACGAATTGTTTTTGAAAGTTAATCAGGTCATCTACACCTTGGGCAATATCAACCTGCAAAAATCATGATCCTAGCATCAGGGGTTCTTGAGATATTTTGTTCACAAGCTTCCATAGGCAAATAATGCACTAAGTTGAAAAAGGGGCATAACTCAATCCAAAATTTACAAATTATTTTCAAAAGTTAATCAGGTCATCTACACCACAGGCAGTATCTTCCTGCATAAAATCATGCTCCTAGCATCAGGTGTTCTTGAGATATTTTGTTCACAAGGTTCCATAGGCTTACAATGCACTAAGTCGAAAAAGGGGAATAACTCAATCAAAAATTCACGATTTTTTTTCAAAAGTTAATCAGGTCATCTACACCACAGGCAGTATCTTCCTGCAAAAAATCATGCTCCTAGCTTCAGGGGTTCTTGAGATATTTTGTTCACAAGGTTCCATAGGCTTACAATGCACTAAGTCGAAAAAGGGGCATAACTCGGTCAAAAATTCACGAATTTGTTTCAAAAGTTAATCAGGTCATCTACACCTTGGGCATTCTCATCTTGCAAAGCCTCATGATCCTAGCATCAGGGGTTCTTGAGATATTTTGTTCACAAGGTTCCACAGGCTAAGTCGAAAAAGGGGTGTAACTCTGGAAATACATTGCCGGCGGAAAAATAAAAAAATACAGGTCTGCTTATTTTCCATACTGATCATGTGTATAAAGTTTCAAGTTCCTAGCTCTTATTGTTCTTGACTATATGTAAAGGTACCTTTGTACCATAGGCCTCAATGCACTAAGTCGAAAAAGGGGAATAACTCATTCAAAAATTCACGAATATTTTTCAAAAGTTAATCAGGGGCATCTACACCACAGGCAGTATCTTCCTGCAAATAATCATGCTCCTAGCTTCAGGGGTTCTTGAGATATTTTGTTCACAAGGTTCCATAGGCTTACAATGCACTAAGTCGAAAAAGGGGCATAACTCGGTCAAAAATTCACGAATTTGTTTCAAAAGTTAATCAGGTCATCTACACCTTGGGCATTCTCATCTTGCAAAGCCTCATGATCCTAGCATCAGGGGTTCTTGAGATATTTTGTTCACAAGGTTCCACAGGCTAAGTCGAAAAAGGGGCATTACTCTGGAAATACATTGCCGGCGGAAAAATAAAAAAATACGGGTCTGCTTATTTTCCATACTGATCATGTGTATAAAGTTTCAAGTTCCTAGCTCTTATTGTTCTGGACTATATGTAAGGGTACCTTTGTACCATAGGCCTCAATGCACTAAGTCGAAAAAGGGGAATAACTCGATCAAAAATTCACGAATTTTTTTCAAAAGTTAATCAGGTCATCTACACCACAGGCAGTATCTTCCTGCAAAAAATCATGCTCCTAGCTTCAGGGGTTCTTGAGATATTTTGTTCACAAGGTTCCATAGGCTTACAATGCACTAAGTCGAAAAAGGGGCATAACTCGGTCAAAAATTCACGAATTTGTTTCAAAAGTTAATCAGGTCATCTACACCTTGGGCATTTTCATCTTGCAAAGCCTCATGATCCTAGCATCAGGGGTTCTTGAGATATTTTGTTCACAAGGTTCCACAGGCTAAGTCGAAAAAGGGGCATAACTCTGGAAATACATTGCCGGCGGAAAAATAAAAAAATACGGGTCTGCTTATTTTCCATACTGATCATGTGTATAAAGTTTCAAGTTCCTAGCTCTTATTGTTCTTGACTATATGTAAGGGTACCTTTGTACCATAGGCCTCAATGCACTAAGTCGAAAAAGGGGAATAACTCGATCAAAAATTCACGAATTTTTTTCAAAAGTTAATCAGGTCATCAACACCACAGGCAGTATCTTCCTGCAAAAAATCATGCTCCTAGCTTCAGGGGTTCTTGAGATATTTTGTTCACAAGGTTCCATAGGCTTACAATGCACTAAGTCGAAAAAGGGGCATAACTCGGTCAAAAATTCACGAATTTGTTTCAAAAGTTAATCAGGTCATCTACACCTTGGGCATTCTCATCTCGCAAAGCCACATGATCCTAGCATCAGGGATTCTTGAGATATTTTGTTCACAAGGTTCCACAGGCTAAGTCGAAAAAGGGGCATAACTCTGGAAATACATTGCCGGCGGAAAAATAAAAAAATACGGGTCTGCTTATTTTCCATACTGATCATGTGTATAAAGTTTCAAGTTCCTAGCTCTTATTGTTCTTGACTATATGTAAGGGTACCTTTGTACCATAGGCCTCAATGCACTAAGTCGAAAAAGGGGAATAACTCGATCAAAAATTCACGAATTTTTTTCAAAAGTTAATCAGGTCATCTACACCACAGGCAGTATCTTCCTGCAAAAAATCATGCTCCTAGCTTCAGGGGTTCTTGAGATATTTTGTTCACAAGGTTCCATAGGCTTACAATGCACTAAGTCGAAAAAGGGGCATAACTCGGTCAAAAATTCACGAATTTGTTTCAAAAGTTAATCAGGTCATCTACACCTTGGGCATTCTCATCCTGCAAAACCTCATGATCCTAGCATCAGGGGTTCTTGAGATATTTTGTTCACAAGGTTCCGCAGGCTAAGTCGAAAAAGGGGCATAACTCTTGAAATATGTGACCCGCGGAAAAAAGAAAAAACACGTGTTCGCTTATTTTTCATACTGATCATGTGTATAAAGTTTCAAGCTCCTAGCTCTTACGGTTCTTGATATGACAGACGGACAGACGGACAGGCCCAAACCAATATGCCCCCACAATTTCTCCGAAATTGGGGGCATAAAAATATTGAGATTTGATACAGTTAAATCATTACGGCATATTTCTCATCGATTCTTATTTTATATAATTAAAATTTAATAGGATAACGTAAATAACTGCCCATTACAGAGTAATGCAAGTTTTGTCAAGGTGGCAAACGCTGAATCTGATCACTACAGGTCAAAACAATCATTTTAATATATAACAAGAGCTGTCGCCTGACAGCATAGCTCGCCTGAATAGGTGCTTGCCCATCACACAGTCGCTATGGTGGTGTGGACTGCTATGTATAAAACTTCAGGCAAGCATGTCCATAATGACAACACATTTATAAACAAAAGCTATCTCAGAAATGTCTTAAAAAAAAATCCACACGAAATTTCAAAGTCCATGAGCTTGAGGTAAAAGAACTAAGGGGTAGGGGGGAGGAGGGCAGGGCTAGGATGTATCAAAGCCTTTAACCGTTATCTAACATCAGTCCAAGTATTAGTATCAACTGAGTCCATTGTGGCACTGTGAAATTATGTCTTCATTAATATAAAACTAATCAAAATCTTTAAGACAAAACTCAAAGTCCATGACCTTGACATCAAGGTCATCCAGTCGGGTAAGTATATAGTGTTTTGTAAAAACTCAAAAAAGTGTTTAACATCAGTTCAAGTATAAACTAAATCTCTGCAAAGCATTATGAATCAGTATGCAATTAGAAAACTTTAATAAAGACCATATTTCCTAAGTCCCTGACCTTGACATCAAGGTCACCGAGCAGGGCTGGGGTAGTACTCTGTAAAACTTTGGACTAATATCTAACTACAGTGCAAATATAAAAAGAATTCATCTATGGTTTCAGGAGATATGTGTCATTAAAAAACTTTAACCAAAACATCCAATCAATAAAAAGACAATTTTCTAAGTCCATGACCTTGACATCAAGGTCACTGAGGGGGGTGGGGGTATTACCTTGGAAAACTTTAGACCAATATCTAACTACAGTGCAAGTATCAAAGGAATCCATCCATGGGTTAAGGAGATACTGGGCTTTAGAAAACTTTAACCAAAACATCCAGTCCAAAAATACTCCCAATTTTCTAAGTCCATGACCTTGCCATCAAGGTCAAGGAGTGGGGTGGGGGTGGTACCATGTTAAACTTTGGACCAATATCTAACTACAGTGCAAGTATCAAAAGAATCCATCCATGGGTTAGGGAGATATAGGTCTTTAAAAAACTTTAACCAAAACATCCATCCGGACGCCGACGCCGACGCGGACGCGGACGCGGACGCGGACGCAGACGCCGTGGTGACAACAATAGCTCTTCCTGAACTTTCGTTCAGGCGAGCTAAAAAACAAATATTACACCCGATCGACTACTATCTGTCTTTTCTAGGCCACTTATGGAATCATATTTGCTCCACTATAGGTAGTCTCACCCATCGCTTAATTTGACTATTTTGACAATAAAATTTGACGAGCAGAACAATCAAACCTAGTTTCTGAAGGGTCAGACTATTCAAAAATACATTCAAACTAAGTATAGCAGAGGGTGCCACCTCCGACCCTTATTTTGGCAAGATAGGCGATTTTGGCTCCTAGAGTAAAGCCTTCTAAATGAAATTTACACTTACAGGACTTTTCAGAGTTGACCCTCCCTGGGGAAAGTTACCCAATTCACCTTAAAAAAGTTAAATGATCCAGGTTCCAAATTTTTTTGGTTAGTTGTGGTATATGAAATGATCAAGTATAATTCAAGACTGATTACCATAGGGACCCAAAAATTTTGGACATCCAAAAGTCAGACAATTGTTGTTTGAAAATTCTTAGAAAGTGAATTTTATTTCATAAATTTATACTTACATGATACGAAAGTACGATAGGATTATTTCCCCTTAAAGTTCGAATAACCCGCAAAAATTTATCAAGCGTCTATATACTCATCACGTGACTTCACACAAAGACGCTTGGTTACACGTATACCACCTCAGTTTTATTTCCGGCGACAAACAGTTCGGATCGTTTCTCGCAATCAGCTCTTTTTTATTCAGAGCACATTGAGAAATATTTTTGACTTATCTTTGAATTAATTGCAATTTATTAGTCATGGCTGAGGCTTCTTTGCGGAAAGAAAGCCCTCCAGTATTTCTAGTGGACGAAACTATTTCGCCGAAAGATTCGTTATCGGTTTTACATGAACCACGTAGCACTTCCGGTAAAAAGACGTGTTCGCAAGGAAAACAACAAGCCAAAGAGAAAGGTAAAACGACTGCTAATTCGTCGTCTCGGGCGTCAGCGAAGTTGTCAGACCTAGAGAACTTGGAAAACAAGTTGGCTGGACAGTTTGAGTCCCGGTTTTCGTCCTTAGACGGTAAGTTAGAGAAACTGTTGGGAGTTCTCGAGTCTTCAAACGGCTCCGATCAGCGGAGGCCGAATACAAATGTGGAAAGCAGTGCTTCAGGCTCGTGCAGACCACCGACTGAGGGAAACGACATTTCAGATGTGCGTAGACCCTTACTTTCCTTGGACAATAGTCTTAATAAGGATTTTGGAATTGTCAATCACAATTCATGCATTTCTGATGATGATGTAATTTCTCTACAACCTGGGCAAATTGAGCGTCAGGGAATGGGTCTCCTGTCTTCCGAGGGAAGCGACAGAGTTGATTTAGCAGAAAATGATAAAACTTTGGACACCAGGTTTCAGAAGTATTCTGCTCCAAGCAATTCTAAAGAAAATGAGCCTTTGACTCATGATATGTTGATTGAGATGTTTGGTGATGATGCACAGGCAAACAGTTCAAATCAAAATGTAGGTCTGAGACTGGACAAAGCTCAGATAGATGTATTAAATTCCTCTTGGCGGTGTCAAGCACCTGAAAAGTTGACGGCTTATAGAGACTCATATAAACAGGCTTTTCCTATTCATGAAAGCTCTGAGAAAATGCTTCAGGTTCCAAGTTTAGATGAACTTTCTGAGAGACTGTTGATCAAAAAGCATGGTAGAAGGGCTGCTTTTGGTAATTCTCAGTCTTTGTTTACACAACCTTTTAAGTCTATGGAAAAGATAGCATATCAGGGTCAAATGGCGGCTCGTATGGGGATTGTTTCTTTGTGTTATGCACAGCAAGCTCTTGGATTACTTCTTACAAATTTAAAGAATGAGTCTCCCAATTTAGATGAGGCAGTACAGAATGTACGAGATATTTTCGCCATTTCTACCAAATCCTTAGATCAAATGTGCAGGTCTGGTGCATTTCATCAGTTGATACGCAGGAAGGCAACAGTTGCTGATACTGGTTTGCATGATTTTAAGGACTTGCAAAAATCAGCTTTAACTTCACCTCTTTCAGGAGAAGGAATTTTCGGCTCAGAATTTGAAAAGAAGTTGAAAGATAGACAGGAGAAAGACAAGCAGTTATCAGAATTGATGCCAGAAATCGGCAAGAAATATTTTGGTAAAAGAAAGAGTTCTTTTTCTACAGAGTCTTCTACTCAGAAAAAGCAGAGACAGTCAGATGACTCTTATAAGCCTTACCATAACAGTAATTCTTCCTACTCTAACTACCGCAGACCTGGTAGAGGTAGCTCTTACTCCTCTAGATACAATAGTAGAGGGAGTTCAGCTAAGAATAATTCGGTAAGTTCCTTTCAGTTTCAAGGAAACAAGGCAAATAAAGCATGACTCGATGCTTTGCAAATTTCCAGAGATACCTGTAGGGGGAAGGCTAAAATATTTTGTCAGAGAGTGGGAAATGATAACAGACGATCAGTGGGTCTTATCAACTGTAAAAGAGGGTCTGAAACTAGATTTCATTGCGAAACCTCCCTTTACAGGGGTGAGGCAGACAAATGTGACTGCCCAAAATTTAGATATTTTACTTCAGGAGGTAAATGTATTATTAGAAAAAGGTGCAATAGAACCTGTACCTCAAAACGATATTCAGAAAGGTTTTTATTCAACCTTTTTTCTGGTCCCAAAAAAGACAGGAGATCTGCGGCCAGTGATAAATTTACGCCCTCTCAACAGGTATCTCAGGAAACAACATTTCAAAATGGATTGCTTAAGCACAGTTTTGAAACTAGTTCAACAAGGAGATTGGGCGATTTCAGTAGATTTGAAGGATGCTTATTTGCACATCCCAATGTATCCTCCTCACAAAAAGTACCTCAGGTTTTGCATTCAAGGCAAAGCTTACCAGTTCACTTCGGTTTGCTTTGGCCCAACGGTAGCTCCAAGGGCGTTCACAAAGATAGTTGCAGTAATAGCGGCTTATCTACGAATGCAAAATGTCCGTCTGGCAGTGTATCTGGACGACTGGTTTCTTGTAAATCAAATAAAAAGATTGCTGCTATTAGACAAAGAGAAATCACTCAATCTTCTCGTGAAACTAGGATTCATTGTTAATCTGGAGAAATCCTCACTAATACCAAGTCAATCAGTGACTTACATAGGAGCCCTGTTTCTGTTAGACAAAGGGCTTGTCTGCCCAACTCTAGAGAGAATTTTAAAGATCAAACAAGCAATTCAGGCTTTAAAGAAAGAAATGACAGCTCAGAGTTATCTTCGGCTATTAGGTCTGATGGCATCATGCATAGAGTTAGTCCCGAATGCTCGATTGTTCATGAGACCAATTCAGCTCCATCTGTTACATTTTTGGAGACCAGTATCTATGGACCTTCAGGCCAAAGTTCCCTACAACAGTCATTTACAAAACCATTTAAATTGGTGGCTAAATCAAAACAATTTAACCAGGGAAAAAGCTTTTGTCAAGAACCAAGCTCAAAGATTATAACAACAGATGCCCCAAAGCACGGTTATGGAGGCCATTTAAACAATCAGATTTTTCAAGGAATCTGGTCAGAGCAAGAAAAGACATTGCACATAAATTCTCTAGAGTTAAAAGCAGTTTATTTAACAGTAAAGAATTTTCTGCCACAGCTTACAGGCCACAGTGTTCTGATCAGGTCAGACAATACCACTGTGGTACAGTACATAAACAAACAGGGTGGAACTCGGTCTCCTCAGTTATGTTACCAAGCTTGGGACTTGTGGAATCTGGCAATAGTAAACAATGTAATGTTGAAAGCGGCTCATGTGGCAGGCTCGTTGAACACTCTGGCAGACGAATTAAGTCGCGTCAAAATACGTCCGACAGAATGGTCACTGACCAATTCAGTTGTTCACAAGATTTTTCAGATATGGGGCACTCCTTTAATAGATCTGTTCGCATCAGAGACAAATCGGAAAACGCAGATATTTTGTTCATGGATTCCCAGTCAGTTGGCACTGGCAACAGATGCTCTGTCAATTTCTTGGGAAAACATGCAAGCATATGCGTTTCCCCCAATTTGTTTGATACCCAGGGTAATACAACATATGAAGAAGTTTCGTTGCCAAATACTGTTAATAGCTCCTCAATGGCCGAGGAGGAATTGGTACACGAATCTTCTTCAAATGTCGGTTGCATGTCCGATGAGACTCCCGGTGCAACACAATCTATTGTACCAGCCCAAAACAACAATTTATCATCCGAATCCACAGGTGTTCAATCTTGCTGCATGGCTGCTATCGACAGATCATTGCAAAATAAAGGCTTTTCAAAGGACACTAAAAAGCTCATGGAAGCATCCTGGAGAGCTGGAACAAGGAAGGACTATCAGGTCAAATTCCACAAATTCCATAGCTGGTGTAGTGAACGGGAAATTAATACCTATTCAGCAACTTTAAATGATTGTATAGAATTTTTGACATCATTATTTAATGCTGGTCTTAAATACAGGACGATAGCAGGGTATCGTTCTATGTTGTCTGTCTTATTATCACCTGTAGACAATGTACCGATTGGTCAGCACCCTGATATTATCAGGCTTTTGAAAGGAGTGTTCAATACTAGACCTCCTGAGAGCAAACTGGTACCTGAGTGGGATTTAAAACAGGTATTAGACTCACTATGTGAAGCTCCTTTCGAACCAATGTTGAAAGCTTCTTTAAAATATATAACCTGGAAATCTGTTTTTCTTACAGCGATCTCCACATTCAGACGCTGCAGTGACATCCAGGCGTTAAGGACAGATGAAGGGTATATGAGCATTTTACCAGAAGGTATTGTTTTTATTAGACAAGGAATTCCAAAACAAGGCAGACCAGGTCATTTAGGTAACAAGATTTTTGTTCCATGTTTCAAGAGAAACAAGAAGTTAGATCCTAAACGTGCTATTCAGGTTTATCTGAAGAAGACAGAACATTTGAGAAATGCTGTTATTTCTGGTTCTGATAAGGAAGTTCAGTTGTTCATTTCTTTAAATAAACCTCACAAAGCTGTTTCAAAGCAGACAATTTCAACATGGATTGTTAGTGTCATTAAACAGGCCTACAATGATTCTGACATGAAAGTTAAAGCTCACTCAACAAGGGCCATAGGGCCTTCTTGGGCACTGTTTAGAGGTGCTTCTTTAGCTTCAATTCTTGAGGCTGCTGACTGGAGTAAGGACTCCACTTTCAAGAAGTTTTATTATCGGGAAATAAATTCCCAAGAATGGGAATTTTAGTGTACAAATCAAGTTTTAATCCCGGCGGGTTGCTGTTCGATAAAGTTTGAACGGTATATAAGATGCTGTAAATAGGTCTTGGTCATATATATGACTGGGATAGACTGTGAATCATATGTCAGGCTAAGGAGCCTTTTTCACACTCGAGGGTGTATTTCTGTGTATAAAAGTGTACATACATGTATAAAATGGGATGAAAATTTGTGGTTTATTATTCATGGAATTGGAGAATGATGAAGAATCATACCCACCAGCCAAAGTGAAGGCTTTGGAATCATCCTATCGTACTTTCGTATCATGTAAGTATAAATTTATGAAATAAAATTATAAAATTTGTAATCAAGTTACAATTTTATGAAGAAATTTATACTTACATGATAATTACCCACCCTCCTCCCCACAGTTTCTATTGTTGGCGAACTGTTTGTCGCCGTATAGAACTGAGGTGGTATACGTGTAACCAAGCGTCTTTGTGTGAAGTCACGTGATGAGTATATAGACGCTTGATAAATTTTTGCGGGTTATTCGAACTTTAAGGGGAAATAATCCTATCGTACTTTCGTATCATGTAAGTATAAATTTCTTCATAAAATTGTAACTTGATTACAAATTTTATAATTTTACACATGTTAATGCATCAAAATGATGCTTAGTGAATGGCAAACGTTGTAGACCATGATCAAACTGCTCCTTCAGGAGCAGTTTGATCTGGGTCTGCCATGTTTGCTCAGACCTGTCTGTCCCAATATTGAGGGTCATTACGGTAGTATGTGCAGGTTTTTGTACAGAACTTACTGTTTTGCTGTGTTGCAGTGAACCTGTAGTGTTAGACTCAACCATTTTATTGTCACCTGAAAAATAAAGAAGGCACTTGTAGATGATCTTACACAAGTGGCCATTTCATATAAAATTCATGGAACAAGCCTTCAGCAAGTTGCATAAATTTCATATGAAATGACCTCTTGTGTAAGATTCTGTTTATACATATGACCCCTAAAAATGGGATTTTATTGCCTTCAAAGTTTACATAATTTCAATAAGAAAACACATTGCTGACACTTGTATCGGCCAAAATGTTATTACACCTGTTGTCATACGATTTTCATGGCATGACGTTATCCACTGAATAACAGCGATGTCATATGATCAAATTTATCATTATATAATTTAATAAACTAGATGGTTGTCCAGGGACAACTTGTCGAGCCTGCTGTTTGCTTTAGTGACCTATAAGTATGTCAAGACTAACTGCTTAACTCACTTAAAGCCAAACAATATCATGCTTATACAGCAGATTTCTATTTTAAATTTTGCATTAAGGAAAACAAGTTGAACTAATGGCCATGACAAGCTCAATTTATGACAATTTTAGTAGTTGACCTTGACCTTGGCCCAACCAGAACAACTGTGCCAAATTATTTTGAAATTCATGCAATTTAAATGTAGAAGTAATGGTTTGGACAAGCTCTATTTATGACAATTTTATCATTTGACCTTCAAGTGTGACCTTGACCTTGGACCAACCTGAATGAATTTTCATGTGACACTTCTACTCATCAAGGATAACAATTGTTCCAAACTGTCTTGAAATCCATCCATAAATGTAGAAGTTATGGCCTGGACAAGCTCAATTTATGACCATTTTTATCATTTGACCTTCAATTGTGACCTTGACCTTGGACCTACCCGAACGAATAATTCAAATGGCACTTTCACTTTTCTAGGAGACCAACTGAACCAAATTATTTTGTAATCCATCAAAAAATGTAGAAGTAATGGCTCTGACAAGCTCAACATGAGCATTTAACTATTTGACCTGCAAGTGTGACCTTGACCTTGGACCTACCAGAATGAATGTTTCAAATGGCACTTCTACTCATCAAGGTGAACAATTGTGCCAGATTATTTGGAAATCCATCTATAAATGTAGAAGTTATGGCCCGGACAAATTCGGACGGACACACTAACGCACACATGTACGTAGGCACATACACCAAACTGAAGTTGTAGCAACTATGTCTCGCTCACCGCAAGCGGGCTTGACAAAAATTAAAATAATTTTTGTTAGCACAGAGTCAGAATGTGATCATTGCTTCTTGACGTTCTTGATGTCTACTGGCTTGGGTTTTTTTCCCATGCGAGGTTACTTTCTTAAATTACATTTCCTAGAATTTTTGCAGCCTTATGCCCGCAATATTGCCACTGTTATTTAATTGCTCTGTGGATCTGATAACCAGAGATGTTTTGACCACCAAACTTTCATGACGTCAAACTCTTTGCAAACGTTACTGATGTCATATAGATTATCATAGGTGGCAATGTCCCATGCAATTGATGCATTGTAATACCAAACTAATAAAACAGTTGTTGACAATTGAGTCATTAGACATGATGTGATGTCAAGCAGCGAATACCAATATTGACCTCTGGGACATTGGAATTCTCTGGGTGACAATCACATCATGTCTAATGCCTCAACAGTCAATTACTGTATATGGTTATGTCAAGGTAAATGTTACCTTGAAGGTAAAAAAAAAATCTAAATTATCTTCTTTTGTTTCTGGTTACCCTACCAACCCTGTTTTTTTTAAAAGTAAAAAGTATGCAAAGACCAGGAACTGAAACAATCAAAATCCAAATCCAGCCCTCAAACCATAGTTGGACCCTACTCAGATTTTTTTAAGGCCAAATGAGATTTTTAAGTCTAATTTTAATTTTTAGACTATTTATAAGATTTTTTAAACAGATTTTCTTACAAGAAAAATATAAAAAAAGTTTGCCTACCTACAGACCATAAAAATTTTGGAGACGTAACCAGAAACAAGATATTTTTTTTTGTTTGTTACCAACATTAACAATTTAACATATGTATAGGTGCATCATTATGTTTTCAAATGGAGATAATTTATGACTTATTGTTTGCTTCCCTGGATAATGAAATCCCTGCCTTCCCAAAGAAGCTACTCTTAAGAGAATAAATTTCTCCTTGGGGAGCATTTTTTTCCGATAAGAGGTGTCCCCCACTGAAAAAGCAGGCAGAAAAGAAAATATTAGAATTGCTTCCCCTGAGAGTGTACTGATATGTCTCTATGATTCCACCATTTTAACAAAGAGGAACTACATTCGTGACTTCTTGCTTGCTTCCAATTAGTGAAAATGACCACTTTCCATAGTTCAATGGATTACTCTTCTAGAGATGTGTCACCAGTCAAAATTAGGGTACACTTTGTTTAAAAATAAATGTAATAAATTCAATAAATAAATGTAATAATAAGGGTAATAAATATAATAAATGTTATAAATAGATCACAGTGAGAAAGAGAAGAGAGAATGGATTTTTAGTTTTTTATGTCAATAAGTGAGAAAGAAGAGAAAATGTGTTTTATTTTTTTTTATGTCTTACAGTAAGAGAGTTTGATGGATGAGAAAGAAAGAGTAACTTTATTAAGCAAAATAAGAAAATAGTTAAAAGATAAATTTTGCAATATTAAGATTTCAGTATTTTAGATTTCAATATTTCCCAGGATATTTGTTCATCAAAGACTATATTTTGGACAAGTTTTGAGATTGTTTGGACAGGGAAATAGTTTGGCTTTGATGACTGAAAGGTTATCACCTGTTTCATTTTGCAAGAGCAGTTAAGCTTGGTTTTGGTCTTTGAAACTTTTAACACTTATTAACAAACAAAGCTGTTAGGCATCAACTTGGTTAACTCTTGTCAACTCTGGCTTCTAGCTTAGTTTGGCAGACAATTAAATTGTTAATTTAGGAAATTGCTGTCACTCAAGAAAGTGACACCCTATTGATATTGTAGGTAACTTGTTGTTTTAGCAGTTTGGCTTGAATTAACTCAGGGGACCATTTGGCACCTTGAGCAGAAACTTCTAACAGAAAATTTCATTGGATATTGTAGACTTCAAATGATTGGCTGAATGTAAGGAAATAATTTATTGGTTGATTTGGAAAAGGGGAAAATCTTTGGAGACACTAGATTTTAGTTTGAATTAACAGTCTGACTTTAGTAGTGAAAGAGAACAGTCTTGATCTGGATACGAAACTGGGAACTTAAGATTTTACAATGTAGACCCTGCACAGACCGTTTGACTTCTAATTTGGTTCTGTGTAGAGACTTACAAATCTTTGTGAAAATCTTAGTGTTTAGTTTTAGAAAGTGATGTGCTAACTTAGGACTTGTAAATTTAAGAAACTCTTGGAACAGAAATAGAAATAAGTTTAAATGCATAAACAGAAAGTTTTCGATCAATAAATTAGGACAGTGCTTGTAGATAGTAATTATTACAAGGTGATGAACATTTATTTTGGAAAATTATATATGCTGGTGACATTGTGTTTAGGACAATTACGGTAAACAGTGTTTTAGGACTTTCGCTTGAGAACAATTAGGACAATTTGGAAATTCAGTGTTTAGGACTTCAAAAGAAACAACGGAAATTTGTGATTAGGGTTTAAGTGACATTGAGGACTTATGGTGTAAAGTGATTAAGACATTTAGGACTTATAGTGAAAGTGCTTAAGGAACATTTTAGGACTCTAGAAAAATACATCAGTCTGCATCCATCGCGTTTTAGTTAATTTAATAAAATTCAAAATTGAGAAATTGAAAAATCTGTCTTGAGGTTATTATTTTGACATTTGTAATTTTCTAAGGCTCGGACAGGCACGTTCTGATCTGAGTCTTTAAACTGTCACACCGGTGTCCCAAACAAAGGGGGACAACTTTCAAAGAACTGTTTTAATAGGGGAGCACAACAACAAGGGTCCTGTGTGCTACCAATCTTAGCTTGAGCTAAATTCCCCACAACCTGGTCAAGCGGAGTGCGCTCACACAGTGACCCCCCCAAAGAATTTGCTCCCCATTTTGTTCCCACATGCACCAGAGGGAGCCGTGTGACAGATGTGGTAGGAGAATATCCGGGTACGACAACCTCTAAATTCCTCAAGACAGATGATCAACTAACCAGCGAGATTCTACAGATGTCGACCAGCCAGTGTAGATGATGACCAGCAAATTCAAAACACAAGAAATCAGATAAGTACTTTTCATAATATTTCCATTTTATTTATTTATTGGTGCAAAGTCTAGATTATAAAACAGCAAAATGGTTCAGTATAAGAATAAGTTAAACTGGCACTGCTCAAAGAAATCGTGCAGTGTGAATTCAGCTGGCATTGACCGGAGCATGTGCAATGTAACATTAACGGCACCACTTGAAGGGAATTTTGTGCAAATAAATCTAGGGAAGCATACTAGTAAGGCACTTCTTGATACAGGAGCATCTATATCTTGCATAAGCGAGCATGTTTACAGACAATCTTTGAAAAATATTGAAATCATGCCAAGCTCAGTGGCTCATATTGTAGGTGTATGTGGTGAAGTCCACAGGGTTCTAGGACAGGTAACTGTGCCATTCAGGCTTGATGGCATTGCTTTAGAGCATACCTTTCAGCTGTTTGAAAAGTTACACCAGCCAGTTATTTTGGGGATGGACTTTTTAAGGCAGCATAAGGCTATAATTGACTTAGAGCAATGTACAGTGAGTTTCAAAAGTAGTCAGAATTCAGAAAATGCAACATATGAAACTGGAGAGCCATCTATTTGTAATATTTCACTCGGTCAAGAACCGAAAACATGCATAGGTCTAGTGCGAACTGTATCTTCAGTGGTCATTGAACCACAGGCTGAATGCACCCTGCCTGTAAAAATTGCTTTGACTTCAAATTCCTCTAGTTTAGTTGATAGTGCTGTTCTTTTAGAACCTTCAGCTAGTCTGAACCAGGAAGGTTTACATGTAGTTGGTGGCAAGTGCTTGAGTAGTGTAGATCAGGGATCTGGGGCATATAGGGTGCTAAATCCAACAAATTATCCTGTCTTTTTGAAAGAAAATTTTGTGATAGCTACATCACATTTAATTGATGAACAAACTATTACACAGGTCACAGATTATGAGGACCAACCTTCTGTAAATTTGATAGGTACTAATGAGGAAAATGAATCTGAAATTCAGTATGAAAATATTGCAAAAGATTTAGGCTTGAATTTAGACCATGCTGAATTGTCCGATGAGCAAAAACGCAAACTTTACACTTTTTTAGGTAGGAATAGGGACATTTTTGCTAAAGACTCCTCAGAATTAAAAGAAGCAAAATTTCACAGTCATGTGATCCATACAAAAACAGATAAACCAGTTAGCAAACCACCCTATAGGCAGACCCCACAAATGCGAGCTGAGACTGAGCGTTTGACAAATGAAATGTTGCAAAATGGCATCATTAGGGAGTCAAATAGCCCATGGCATTCCCCTGTAGTGCTAGTTAAGAAACCTAATGGCGAGTACAGATTTGCCATAGATTATAGGGAGCTTTACAAAGTAACTGAGCCTATTTCATTTCCCATTCCAACTCTAAATGAGGTTTTTGATACATTAGCAGACTCAAAAGCTCAAATTTTTAGTCTTTGTGATCTTAGATCGGGATTTCACCAAATACCTCTTTGTCCATCAACGGCAGAGAAAGCTAGCTTTATTACTCACCAAGGTGTGTTCACCCCTACTAGACTGCCATTTGGCTTGATGAATTCCCCTATGTGCTTCCAAAACTTGATGTCTAAGTGTCTAAAAGATCTTAATTGGAAGATCGCTTTGGTTTATATTGACGATATTTTGATATTCAGTAAAAATTTCGATCAGCACCTTGAACATTTAGACCAGGTCTTTCAAAACTTGAGAGCTGCTAATTTGAAAATACATCCTGGAAAGTGTAAATTTGCTGCAAAAGAGGTTAAATATTTAGGGCATATTGTTAGTAAAGAGGGCATAAAAGTTGACCCTAGTAAATTTAGTGCTATTGAAACTTATCCAGTCCCTAAAAATGTCAAAAATGTGAGGGCGTTTCTTGGCTTAGCCCAGTTTTACAGGCGTTACATAAAGTCATTTGCACAAATAGCTTTGCCACTGAATAAACTATTAAGGAAAGATGCAAAATTTGAGTGGAACTCAGAATGTGAACAAGCTTTTAAGACTTTGAAAAAGGCTCTAATAACGGCTCCAGTGCTTGCTTTTGCTCAGTTTGATAAGCCTTTTATTTTAGCGGTAGACTCTAGTGATGAATCTATAGGATATGTACTTAGTCAGTTAGATTTAAAAGGTAGGGAACATCCAGTAGCCTATGGAGGTAGGGCATTACGAAATGAAGAATTAAGATGGCACATCACAGATAAAGAAGGACTAGCTTTAGTAGAAGCAGTAAGACAGTTCAGACCATATCTTGCTAATATGCCGTTCACAGTGTACACTGACAATGTGTCTATGAAGTGGCTACAGCAGATCAAAAATTGTCAAGGTAGGCTTGGAAGATGGGCACTTTTATTACAAGGGTATAACATGGAGATTATCCAGAAAACTAGCAGAAATAACTCCAACGCCGACGGACTTTCCAGACGCAGTTATCCCCCTTTACCAGAGGAGGACAGGGAAGATCCTGAGGTTTGTATGGTAGGCTATGAGGTAACTTTTTGTTATGCAAATGACCCGAGTGATGTAAAAGTGCTATCTGTTGATGCTGAGCCTGCTAAACAAAGCTCAGATAAGGAAAACAATTTTCCAAATCTGCAGCATTTGCAACAGAACTGTCCAGACTTTAAGGCCATACAAAACTACTGGTGAGGTGCCCGATGATGCCAAGCAGGCGAAAACGTTGGTAGCTGAGGCCTCACAGTTTGAAATACAAAATGGCCTTCTATTTCACTTCTACACCCCAAGGTCCAGAGGACTTCCAAGGGAAGAAAGGCTAGTTAAGCAGTTGGCTGTACCAAAGATCATACGTGATGACATACTGAGGTCATACCATGATTCTTTGGCTGGTGGCGGGCACCAGGGTCATGAGCGGACTTTTGCTGCAATTAGACTGAAATACTATTGGCCGAAAATGTATGAACAGATAGGCAAGTATGTTCAGTCATGTGTGCTTTGTCAGCGAGTCAAGCGACCAGTGCATGCCAAACCACCACCCCTTCAGCCACTACCAGTGTCCGACCTTTTCAGTCGTTGGCATATAGATATACTTAGTGGCTTACCCACTACAAAGGATAAGTACAAGCATATACTTGTAGTTGTAGACTCCTATTCTAAATGGATGGAAGCACATCCCCTTAGGACCCAAGAGGCAACAGAA
This sequence comes from Ctena decussata, assembly GCA_963989385.1. Lineage (NCBI taxonomy): Eukaryota > Metazoa > Mollusca > Bivalvia > Lucinida > Lucinidae > Ctena > Ctena decussata. Next base: position 24,891,454 of record OZ022513.1, read on the forward strand.
GTAGCAGCTGTTCTGTATCGGGAAGTCATAAGTAGGTATGGCGCTCCCCGCACTTTGGTATCTGACCGAGGACAGACTTTTATGTCAAAACTGATTGCCGCAATGTGTGAGCTTTTCCAAATTACCAGGCATTTCAGTTCAAGCTATCATCCCCAGTGTAATAGTACCGTAGAAAGGGCTAACTCTATCATATTGCAGGCCTTCAGAATCTATTGTAAAGATAAGCAAGATGATTGGCCCGAAATCTTGCCGTCTGTCATGATGGCACATCGTATGACGCCATGTACTCAGTCGTCTCAAGAGTCGCCATTTTTCCTTCTCTTTGGTAGAGAAATGCATGTACCTATGGATACTGCACTACTTCCCAAAGATACATTGGCTCAGGATCATAAAATCCACCTCAACAATGTACTAAGGCAACTTGAGACCACTCGTAAAATTGCGACTGAGAACATTAAGGCCGCTCAAGCACGGTATAAACATCAGTTTGACAAACGTTCAAAGGAACCAAAGTTTCAGCCAGCAGATAGAGTTTGGCTGTACTGTACAAAGGTAGCTGCAGGAAAAGCTCCAAAGCTCCATAGAAAATGGGCTGGTCCATATTACATAACACTGCTAGGTCCGAATCACACTTACAGAATCAGAAACTGTGCAACTAACAAAGAGGTTAAGTCACTCATAAATGGGGTAAGACTGAAACCCTATTATGACCCAGAAGATAGGCCTACAAATCCTCCTGAGGGTCTGGAAAATATGGAAGAGGAGTTTGATGCTGATGAAATTACAGATCAGACCTTAAATGCCAACGAAAAGGTAGGACAGTTAGATCAAAATCAGGTCCGAAAAGAGACCAATACATGTAGAAACAATAAAAATGAGAATAAGACCCAGGAAGGGGCAAATATAGGTAGAACAATTGTAGATCAAAGTAGAGCTCAGAAGGAGCAAAATAAAGGTACACAAAGAGTAGAAAATAGTCAGGCTCAGATGAGGCCAAGTATGAAAACTAAAAATACAAGTAGAAATATAGCAGATCAAAGTAGAGCTCAGAAGGGGCAAAATAAAGATACCCAAGGAGTAGAAAATAGTCAGGCTCAGATGGAACAAATACGAAAAATAAATGTACAAGCAGAAATATAGTAGATCAAACTAGGGCTCAAAAGGAGCAAAATAAAAGTAGAACAAAAGAAGTAAATGATGAGGCTCAGAAGAAGCCAATACAAGGGAATAGCAATGAGCTGCAAGATAGGCAGTCACTGCAGTCACAGACTGGTCCAAGGAAGGTAAGACAGTCTAATTCTCAGCCGGCAAATACTCCTGCACCACTACCAGGTGGTTCTCATGAATCAGACGAGTCTATATCAAAGCGTGAGAAACTGGAGGGTCAGGTCCAGAAGGAGAGTAGCAAATCTAAAATGTTTTCCGTCGAAGACATTGACAAGCTCCTCTCGTCTCAGAGAAGTAATGGAATTCTTTATTACCGAGTAAAATGGAAGCAGCCAGGTTCTGGATCCACCTGGGAATATGCTGATTCCATTCCTCAGGTACTGATTAGGGAATTCCATGCTTCTCGTACCATGTCAGGCAAAAAGAGAAGGCGTCCCTTAAAAGGCAAACATAAATTCTTTGAAAAGGTAGAAAATGAAAACAGTAGCGTAGGTAGTAAGGGTGAAACCCAAAACGTAGTGCAGAATAGTGAGTTGCACCAAAGAGTGCAAGACAATAAAAATGAAAATTGTAAAGAAACAGAGCAAGCAGGTCAGGTATCGTCTGCATCAGCAACACAAATAATGCACGAAAATGAACAAAACAAGGAGAACAGTTGCACAAGTATGGTAGGAATAAAGTTAATTAAAGGCAGGTCATATTACATGATGCAACAGGGAATCAAAGAACCTGAATTTCAACCTGTCAGTATGGCACACTGGGATGCCAGAGATTTTATTACTCATTTAATGGAACAGCAAAGGAAAAGATTTCAGGAGCTGGATATACAGGCAATTAGGAATAAACATAACAAACCTGCACTACCCTTTGACCCACTCAAAGGTGTAATGTCAGACTCCGTTCATGAAGTCAGAAAGGCAGCTGATGGCTCCTGGCAATTTCTATTACCATATAGAAGTTTGGAATTACCACCTGAGTGGTCATCCTTTGATGGAGCACCACCAGGGGTCATAAACAGTCTTATTAATACCTTGAAAGATGATTACTACAGAGCCCTTGGCAAGCAAATGAGATATTAAAGATTTCAAAACAGACAAACAGTGAATTTCAGTTCAGTATTAACTATTAGATCCAAATGAATTTTCAGTGGGCGTATCAGTAAAATTCAAAATAATCTTTTATGCTAAATAGGGAAGTTTAGATATACTGCATCTTGGAGTTTGCTAAGGCATAAAATTTATCTGTCTACATTGTCATGTATTCAGATGTTAATAGTGCTAGAGCATAATATGGAAGCTTACATGTTATGCCAACCCTGCCCTAACATACTCTAATATGAGCTAAAATTTTTGTAGTCGAAAGAGCATAATGAGTCATTAAAATAGATAACGTAACCATCAAAACACTGTAAACCCATTTAGACAAATGGCAGTCATTGAGACTGCATTTTGAACACAATCTAATCTTTTTGTTCAAGTTTCAGAACCTGAGATGTGCTGAAACTAGACCATGAAACAACCGTCACAACGCTCCTACCAGCGACCCTCACAGGACACACCAGAAGTTTGGCCAGCTAGTTCCAGTGATCAGCATCCATGATATTCCACCTGTGCTTATGTGTGCTATAAACTAATTGATGATCATTAGTACAAACATGAACTATGATGCAGACGCATACATATTCAGTGCATGCCAAAAATTTAATTTTGTTTACCGGTATCGGTGTAATATAGTCAAGTGTAAATAGTTATGTAAATATATACTGGAAAAAAAAAGAAGAAAACAAAAAGGAAAAAGAAAACTATGTCCAGGAAGCAAACAGCAGTTTAGTTTGAGGACAAACTAAATTGGACGCGGGGGAACATGTCACCAGTCAAAATTAGGGTACACTTTGTTTAAAAATAAATGTAATAAATTCAATAAATAAATGTAATAATAAGGGTAATAAATATAATAAATGTTCTAAATAGATCACAGTGAGAAAGAGAAGAGAGAATGGATTTTTAGTTTTTTATGTCAATAAGTGAGAAAGAAGAGAAAATGTGTTTTATTTTTTTTTATGTCTTACAGTAAGAGAGTTTGATGGATGAGAAAGAAAGAGTAACTTTATTAAGCAAAATAAGAAAATAGTTAAAAGATAAATTTTGCAATATTAAGATTTCAGTATTTTAGATTTCAATATTTCCCAGGATATTTGTTCATCAAAGACTATATTTTGGACAAGTTTTGAGATTGTTTGGACAGGGAAATAGTTTGGCTTTGATGACTGAAAGGTTATCACCTGTTTCATTTTGCAAGAGCAGTTAAGCTTGGTTTTGGTCTTTGAAACTTTTAACACTTATTAACAAACAAAGCTGTTAGGCATCAACTTGGTTAACTCTTGTCAACTCTGGCTTCTAGCTTAGTTTGGCAGACAATTAAATTGTTAATTTAGGAAATTGCTGTCACTCAAGAAAGTGACACCCTATTGATATTGTAGGTAACTTGTTGTTTTAGCAGTTTGGCTTGAATTAACTCAGGGGACCATTTGGCACCTTGAGCAGAAACTTCTAACAGAAAATTTCATTGGATATTGTAGACTTCAAATGATTGGCTGAATGTAAGGAAATAATTTATTGGTTGATTTGGAAAAGGGGAAAATCTTTGGAGACACTAGATTTTAGTTTGAATTAACAGTCTGACTTTAGTAGTGAAAGAGAACAGTCTTGATCTGGATACGAAACTGGGAACTTAAGATTTTACAATGTAGACCCTGCACAGACCGTTTGACTTCTAATTTGGTTCTGTGTAGAGACTTACAAATCTTTGTGAAAATCTTAGTGTTTAGTTTTAGAAAGTGATGTGCTAACTTAGGACTTGTAAATTTAAGAAACTCTTGGAACAGAAATAGAAATAAGTTTAAGTGCATAAACAGAAAGTTTTCGATCAATAAATTAGGACAGTGCTTGTAGATAGTAATTATTACAAGGTGATGAACATTTATTTTGGAAAATTATATATGCTGGTGACATTGTGTTTAGGACAATTACGGTAAACAGTGTTTTAGGACTTTCGCTTGAGAACAATTAGGACAATTTGGAAATTCAGTGTTTAGGACTTCAAAAGAAACAACGGAAATTTGTGATTAGGGTTTAAGTGACATTGAGGACTTATGGTGAAAAGTGATTAAGACATTTAGGACTTATAGTGAAAGTGCTTAAGGAACATTTTAGGACTCTAGAAAAATACATCAGTCTGCATCCATCGCGTTTTAGTTAATTTAATAAAATTCAAAATTGAGAAATTGAAAAATCTGTCTTGAGGTTATTATTTTGACATTTGTAATTTTCTAAGGCTCGGACAGGCACGTTCTGATCTGAGTCTTTAAACTGTCACACCGGTGTCCCAAACAAAGGGGGACAACTTTCAAAGAACTGTTTTAATAGGGGAGCACAACAACAAGGGTCCTGTGTGCTACCAATCTTAGCTTGAGCTAAATTCCCCACAACCTGGTCAAGCGGAGTGCGCTCACACAGTGATCCCCCCAAAGAATTTGCTCCCCATTTTGTTCCCACATGCACCAGAGGGAGCCGTGTGACAGATGTTTGGTGTTACCTTGATGATAGTTGTTGGGCTCTTAGTTTGCCTCTACTAATATTGTTTCTGTCAGAATTGGTAAAAACATTTGACTCTTTTGAACCGAAAAATGTAATACTAACAATGGGGGAGACGCTTGGAAACTGTGTCTTTTTAAATGATATATGACCATTATTTCATAAGTGCAAAAGCAACAGGGGTGAGCTTCGCTGACACACAAAGGGTGTGCGCGCTGTTGCACGCCTATAGATAACATGCATCATTAAAAATAGCTACTTCCAGAAAGAGCAAATTTAACACCTTCTAGCTCGGTCCGTGGAAACACCCCAAACCACTTTCATACCACCCTAAACCAACCTCCCTGGATACAAACTGGTACCCCACCACCTCCCCCCACCAAGACACTAACACTTCAGGTCAATTATCGAGCATTAGAATTTAGAATACGGAGTGACTGGAAAACTCCGGCTTTACCCTTGAACATTGATCCTATTCGGACATTCGTAGTTTGTGGAGCTGATAGACCCAGTGGAGCTCCTTTCTCCGACGGACGGCAGTGCTTTTTTCACTGTCAGGGTCTGATGCTAAAATTTCAACAATCTGAAATTTCACATGTTGTAGGGAGTAGTTGTTAGGTTAAAATGACTAGCGACCGGTGTGTCCCTTTTATTGCGGGTGTCACGTTGGTGCTCTATCATTCTGACCTTTGTCTTTCTATTAGTTTCGCCGACGTCTTGTTGTTTGCAAAGTTTGCATGTTATTAAATAGACAACCTTTCTTGTTGTGCAGTGTCCTCTCAGAGGGAATTTATAATTGTACTATGTGCACGTATTAGTGAACACTTTAGATTTGTTTCTATCATGTGCAGTATTTACAATTTATCGTAGTACAATGTTGTACTTGTTTTTTTTTTTTTGCTTTTTTTTGCGTCAGGCCGTTTTTGCCCGCGTGTTTTTGAGTGAGTTTTCTCCAAGAATCTGAGAGTATGTCATACCAAGCTTTGGTAAAGTCGGTGTCGTCTTTGGCACGAATAGGCCGTTGATCGTAAGGCCAGATAGTGTGATGTTTCTTTCTATACATTCCCTTAGAAACTCGTTAACTGTCTTGTTCTTGTTAACTTCGACAGATAACCCCTAGTATCTTTGTAGAGTAGCCCTTATGAAAAAAACTGGCCTCCTGCGAACACAGCTGCAAAGCTACCGTAAGGTTACTGCAAGTTTACTGCAAACTTCGCTGCAAGGTTGCAGCGATGTTTTACCATGCAAATGAGGTTTGCTGCAAGGTTACAGCAATGTTTTACTTTGCAAATGAAGTTTGCTGCAAGGTTGCAGCAATGTTTTACTATGCAAATGAAGTTTGCTGCAAGGTTGCAGCAAAGTAATTTATTCATTATAATTCTGTGATGATGCTTTGGCAACGCCCCTTTTCCAAATATGGGTTACTGCGATGTTGTGGCAAACTTCGCTGTTACTTCGCCAGAACTTCCCAAACCATAACGAATATTCATACATTCTGGCAATGATGTGGCGAACTTTTCCAGAACATCGCGGCTCCTTATATGGCATCTGGTTATCTTCTAAACTTGGAACTCTTAATAATGAATATTCATGAAGATTGCTGCAAAGCTGCTGCAAGCTTCGCCGGAACATCCCTGCATTTTTAATTACCAGGTGATCTATCTGTGACAAGGTTGGCAAAAAGGCGGGAAATACTTGTATTTCCCAGGACGGTGGGAAATACTGGTAATTCCCGGGAAATACTGGTAATTCCCGGGAATTACTGGGAAATTGGACCCTCACCATGTAGATTGTTTTAATTGTATTTTATAACAGCCATACAACTATATATGCAAAGCAAAATGTAATTTAACATCACTTTATTTAATCATTAAGGTGGACGATCCCGGAAGAACTCTGTTCTTGCTTGTTTAAAAACAAACAGAGTTATTGTTCATCATCAAATCGACTAACTGTGGAGTATATACAGTTATAATATACACTTACAATATCTACCGTAAAGATCCTAAGTTTTCGGGCACATAGGTCTGTACAAACAGTGGAAACTGAGATCAGACTGTTCCTTAGGAACCAGAATGATCAAGATCTTCACAGTTTCCATTCCATCTGCGCATTTTTGTCGACATTACTCTATGGTAGAACCGAATAGCAGGAAAATAAATAATAGGGCAAGGATCGGCGGTGCTTGCAGCAGGTGCAGAATTTGGGCAGTCTGTTTTGGGGATATTTTGAACTTAAACATTGTTTTTCTAGTAAATGAAACGGTGAAATGTTTGTTTTTTTGTTTTATTCTTTAACATACGATGTAAATTTTACTAAAATAATATGCATAAGCATGCCCCAGCGATTGATGATATTTTTCATGACGTTTTTCATGAAATTCAATTTTCTTGCATTTTTTCAAAGAATGTAAAAATATACTTATTAACAAGAAAACTGCACTTTTTTGTTATCAGTTTGTTTCAAATATCCTATATTACAGATTATATGATTTGCTGAAATGAAAGTGCATTCATGTGCTAGAGATATGAATTTTAATGGAAAATGTGTAAAAAAAGTATGTAGAAATACAAAATATTGTTTTGTAGGAAAACAAAACGGTGAAAATTGTTTTTTTCTTACCCAAATGTTTTATAGCTCTTTGGGTTATTTAGACGGTATAATGGTTTGAATGCCCCGCCAATATTTCTATTCAGTATTCGTCTACCATAAGATACAGATAAAATATTGTCTAAATCTGCATATGCAATCAAATTATTTTCTTATACAGCTGTCTGAAGATGAGTCAACATGTACAGTTGTCCCTGTCTATTGATAAGCTTTGATACACTCTTAGTTTAAAAGTACATACCTGTCTGTTGAATCAAAACAATTATTTTTCACACCTTCAGTGGTGTTTGGTCATTACTTACAATAGGAAGCATAGTTAATATGATAGATATTCTTTTGAGAGGCCTTTGGGGAAAAAATAAGACATTACAGTACTTTATCAGGTAACCATTAAACCACGATGTCAAGACAAGACAAGACAAGACAAATTTATTTCACTCCACTTTATGTCCACACGATTGATTGATTAATCAGGTGACAAACTCTGAAATACATGCAAGAAACTGGAGGAGAAGAACTAAATAAGCAACATGCTTTCGTTCTAATCCTATAAACTTATATGTTGTATTATCTATGTATGTTGTGAAAAAGTGATATAAATATGTTTAAACCAAGAAACTGGAGTATGTTTCACACTCAATTTTGTGAAAGAGTTGTGAATCTATGCCCAGCTTTAAGGACTTTCACAGGGTTCTTTATTATTTTGACCGAAACAGATTAAACTAGTCTGTAGAAAGCTATGGTCTAATAGAAGTGATAAGTTAGGAAATAAGGTTTGACTGCAGCTAGGTTTAATACATGCCTTTGTATGAGAACTAAATGATAAAAAAGAAACACAGTGTGGAAACTTTGTTAAGTGATTAAAGAAGGGATTTTACAGTCTTTCTTTTTTCTTTTTTTATAAATAAGAATTTTAAAGGCAGTTTTCTTTGAAATTATGGCCTTTGAAACAACCAAGAATCATCTGCTGTGTCCTCTGGCATGGACCAGTCCTGGAATTTATAACCTTACTTGCATTATATGTATATAAATGATAACAAATATGTGCTATCAACTTAAATTCAAAGAAATATGTTTGCATAGTTTAGGTAAAACAGCCCTAAAAATTCATATTTCCCAGTATTTCCCACTTTGGCCAAATTTGGAGTATTTCCCAGGACGGGAATTACCGGTAATTACCACTGGGAATTCCCGCCACCGGTATTTCCCAGCCAACCTTGATCTGTGAATTGAGTAGCAATATGAATATTCATGAGCAGCTCCATATACGAGGCCCTCCCAAAAGGCTTCCATTGGGGAAACAGACGGACGAACAATCCCCCGTACTGCGGCCATGGATACGTTACGTGTGTGTGTTTGTATGTGTGTGTGCAGTGGGGGAGGGGGGACATGGTTATGAAACTTGAAATACAAGCACACAATTAATTTTATATGGTACCATAAAAATCCTGAAAATTAGGACACTAAAATTATAAAGTAACAGCTAGTTACTTAGTTACTGCTAAAATATTACCAGTAACTTTTTGTTATTTCAGTGCCATAATGCATCTAAAAGAGGCAGATGGAATTGCTCACACTGCAGGGTCTGATCAGACTGCTCCTTCAGGAGCACTGCACTGTTTGCTCAGACCTATCTGATCCAATGTTTAGAATTTTTACGGTAAAAAGATTTGCCCTTCAAAGAAAATGACAATATAACTATAAATTAATGCATAGTCTCTAGAAATAAATACATCAAAGAAACAAGATACATAAAAATGTTCCCAGTACTGCATTAAAACCACTGTGCTATATATTCTGCAATTTTACATGATATAACAAACGGCTTTAAGTCTGTTTTAAATAAGATTTGTCAGCTTAACATTAGGAACTGTTATATACAATACAGACTTTTGTACCAGGTTTCTTAAAACTAATAATGATTAAGTCATTTTTTGTAACAGTTATTTGTAAACCGTGAAAATGAATTATTACTACTTTGAAATCTTTTTTTTTTCAGTAGATACCTGCTTAATTTGGGCATTTTTCTAGAATTGTTCCAAAATAATACACAAATATATCAGCAGCCCCAATTAATCTGCTCTTTTCCATGCACTGTGTTTTAAAATAACACGAAAATAAGTCTTACCTTTAGCCTTCTTTTAATATATATGACCCAACATTTGAATTTACCAACCATTTTGAGACAAAAAGTTACACTATCCTTTCATATAACACTCATGTTGACCTCTATTAGTGAGTGTCTACAGACAAAATGGACAAAAATATGCACAGATTGTAATTGTGTTAATGTTCGAGGTTGTCTATCCCTACAGGGAGTCTTTGAGGTATGGTATCTTTACAGGTCACACTTATTAATATCTGATAAACTGTAGACTTCCTGGTGATTTATTCCTCTGTTCTTATCAGTTACTAATTATGCATTGATAACTGAATAACATCAGACCTTTGACTCTATAAACAAGAGGGCCAAGAGGCCCTGAATCGCTCACCTGACCATTAAGGTTAAAGGTCAAACAAGGGTCATCATTTAACAAACCTGATAGTTTGCAACCACTTCCAAATGGTTTTGAAGAAGATTTTTGAATATTTTTCTATGTATTGCTATAGTTCAAACCCTGGACCCCCTGGGGCAGGGCCATTTTGGACCCTGTGGCCATCATTTGAATAATTTTGGTAAAGGACCACTAGGCAATGCTACATACTAAATTTCAAGCATCTGAGCCAAGTGGTTCTGAAGAAGAAGATTTTTGAATATTTTTCTATGGTTCAAACCCAGGACCCCCTAGGGTGGGGCCATTTTAGACCCTGGGGTCATCATTTGAACAAACTTGGTAAAAGACTACTAGGCAAAGCTACATACCAAATTTCAAGCATCTGAGCCTTGCGGTTCTGAAGTAGATGATTTTTTAAATTTTTCTATGTATTTCTATGGTTCAAACCTGGGACTCCCTGCCCCGGGGCCATTTTGGACCCTGGGGCCACCATTTGAACAAACTTGGTAGAGGGCCACTAGGCAATGTAACATACCTAATTTCAAGCATCTGAGGCAAGCAGTTCTGGTGAAGAAGATTTTTAAGTATTTTTTAGTTTCGAACCAAAGAACCCCTGCCTCAGGGCCATTTTGGACCCTGAGGCCACCATTTGAACAAATTTGGTAGAGGACCACTATGTTATGTTACATGCCAAATTTCAAGCAGCTGAGCCTTGCGGTTCTGAAGTAGATGATTTTTAAGTTTTTTTTAGTTCCGAAACCCAAGACCCCCTGCCCCAGGGCCAATTTGGACCCTGGGGCCACCATTTAAACAAACTTGGTAGAGGACCACTAGGCAATGTTCCATACCAAATTTCAAGCATCTGAGCCAAGCAGTTCTGGAGAAGAAGATTTTTAAGTATTTTTTAGTTTCGAACCCAAGAACCCCTGCCCCAGGGCCAATTTGAACAAACTTGGTAGAGGACCACTAGACAATACTTCATACCAAATTTCAAGCATCTGAGCCAAGCAGTTCTAAAGAAGAAGATTTTTAAGTATCTTTTAGTTTCAAACCGGAGACCCCCTGCCCCAGGGCCATTTTGGACCCTGGGGCCACCATTTGAACAAACTTGGTAGAGGACCACTATGTAATGTTACATACCTAATTTCAAGCATCTGAGCCAAGCAGTTCTGGAGAAGAAAATTGTTAAGTATTTTTTAGTTTCGAACCCAAGACCCCCTGCCCCAGGGCCATTTTGGACCCTGGGGCCACCATTTGAACAAACTTGGTAGAGGACCACTAGACAATGTTTCATACCAAATTTCAAGCCTCTGAGCCAAGCAGTTCTGGAGAAGAAGATTTTTAAGTATCTTTTAGTTTCAAACCCAAGACCCCCTGCCCCAGGGCCATTTTTGACCATGGGGCCACCATTTGAACAAACTTGGTAGAGGACCACTATGTAATGTTACATACCTAATTTCAAGCATCTGAGCCAAGCAGTTCTGGAGAAGAAAATTTTTAAGTATTTTTTTAGTTTCGAACCCAAGACCCCCTGCCCCAGGGCCATTTTGGACCCTGGGGCCACCATTTGAACAAACTTGGTAGAGGACCACTAGACAATGCTTCATACCAAATTTCAAGCCTCTGAGCCAAGCAGTTCTGGAGAAGAAGATTTTTAAGTATCTTTTAGTTTTAAACCCAAGACCCCCTGCCCCAGGGCCATTTTTGACCATGGGGCCTACATTTGAACAAACTTGGTAGAGGACCACTAGGCAATGTTTCACACCAAATTTCAAGCATCTGAGCCAAGCGGTTCTGGAGAAGATGATTTTTAAGTATTTTTTAGTTTCGAACCCAAGACACCCTGCCCCAGGGCCATTTTGGACCCTGGGGCCACCATTTGAACAAACTTGGTAGAGGACCACTAGGCAATGCTACATACCAAATATCAAAGCCCTAGGCCTAGCGGTTTTAAAGAAGATGTCATTTAAAGCAAATTGTTGACGACGCACGACGGACGACCGACGACTCACGACGGACACTGGGTGATCACAATAGCCCACCCTGAGCCTATGGCTCAGGTGAGCTAAAAAATATTCATGTTTTTTTTTTTAAGTCTGGTAACAGGGTTTTGTTTTCAAATTCCTGGGGTAATTCATATTTTTATACGCCCGTTTTGAAAAAACGGACGTATTATGTCATGGCGCTGTCCGTCCGTCCGTCCGTAAACATTCTTGTGCGCGCCATAACTCAGTAACCGTTTGGGATATCTTCATGAAATTTTGTAGGCATATGTATTAGGTAGGGGGAACGTGTCGCGTACAAGAATGGTTGCTCCCCCTTCCTTGGTTTCAAAGTTATGCCCCTTTGATTGTTTTTTACCCTACAGGTCTTGTGCGCGCCAGAACTAGATAACTGTTTGGGATATCTTCATGAAACTTCATAGCAATGTGTAAAAATGGTTGCTCTCCGTTTCTTCGTTTCTGAGTTACATCCCTTTTATTAGTTCATTTTGGCTATTTTTGTGTATACTTATGTTGTGCATACATTAAATCAGTAACTGTTTGGAATATCATGATGAAACTTTATAGCAACGTGCATGATCACAAGATAATATGTCGCATATAAGAATGGTTGCTCCCCCTTTCTTAATTATGGAGTTTACTCCCTTTCCTCCGTCCATAAACATTCTTGTGTGCACCATAACTCAGTAACCATTTGGGATATCTTCATGAAATTTTGTAGGCATATGTAGTAGGTAGGGGGAATGTATCGCATACAAGAATGGTTGCTCCCCCTTCCTTAGTTTCCAAGTTATGCCCCTTTGATTGTTTCCCCCCCCCCTGCAGGTCTTGTGGGCGCCATAACTAGATAACTGTTTGGGATATCTTCATGAAACTTCATAGCAATGTGTATGAAGTCCCAACAATGTGTCACGTACAACAATGGTTGCTCTCCCTTTCTTTGTTTCTGAGTTACATCCCTTTTATTAGTTCTTTTCGGCTATTTTTGTGTATACTTATGTTGTGCATACATTAACTCAGTAACTGTTAGGAATATCATGATGAAACTTTATAGCAATGTGCATGATCATAAGATGATGTGTCACATATAAGAATCGTTGCTCCCCCTTTCTTAATTTTGGAGTAACCTCCCTTTGATCATTATTTTTAGGCATTACCATTCACTCCATATCTCCTTAACCCTTTGAAATATTAGAATGAAACTTTGTAGGAATGTGTGTAATAATGGAGCAATGAATCCGGAGCAATAACCATGACTCTGGCTTGCTTACTGGATTATCTGCCCATGCATAAATTTCCTGTTTACTCTGTAACTCCTTAATCGGTTAGAATATTTTAACACAACTTTATGGAGATGTGTATATTGTCAAGGGAATGTATTAGAACGAAGAATGGTATATCAAGTTTATTTAGTCTATGAATTATCTCCCTTGTTTGACTTTGGCATTACTCAGCTTAAGAGCCACTTCACCTTGGAAGCTGATTTTTGGTATACTAATAGTATTTGATGTGTTAAATATTTAAATAATGTTGCCGTCATTAATCAAAGTGTGGTTTCCCCTGTTTGTCTGCCTGTCTGTCCTTTTGTAAACAGCCTTGTTCATTCTATAATTCCTTTACGACATTAAAACGGGCGCATTATGCGCCGCTTGCGAAGCCCTTGTTTAACTGTGGTAATAAGGTTTTGTGTTCAAATTTCCGGGCTACAGAAACTGAATGAAAAGTTTAAAGTCTAATGAAGCATTTTTTATCATCCTGTTTCTGTCATTTTAGGACAATAATTATTCAGTAAGATTCCACAACTTTAGACTTATATTCAGTGGGATTCTAGTCAGTTGCCTAATTCAATATAAAAAATATTCCACATTAATCTTTGTTTTAATATTTGCTTCAGTAAATGGAGAAGCTGAGAGCAAAAGAAAATATTGTACTCTTCCCTGCCACAAAATTACGTTGAGGTTTCCTGCAATGGTAAGGCAAAGCAAGGAATTTGTTTATGATTTCATCAATGTTGTGGCCAGGAGATAAATTTGACAAAGTTTCTTGCAATGTTTTGGCGATGAGATGAATTTAACAAAGTTTCCTGTGATGCTTTGGCAATGCAATGCAATAAGTCTAAGTTTGCTGCGAAGTTGCAGCAAACAAGTGGTAAAAATTACAAGTTTCTTGTAACCTTGCAGCAAATTGTATGTAATATGATAGTCTCTGGTGAACCTGTTGCGACTTTGCAGCTAGCAGCGATGTTATTCGCAAGAAGTTCGCTGCTAGCTGCAATGTCCTGCAAAGTCGTAAATATTTTTGCTGCGATATTTTTCTTTGCAGTAAGCTTGCAGCAAACTTACGGTAACCTTGCTGCAAAAAATCTTTTTCGTAAGGGTAGCTCCTAAGTTTTCCTCCTCTTTGAGGTTTCTACGTCTCCGTCGTCCCTTGTCCGCTTTTTTGGGCGTTTGTTAGACGACTGTGAACTGTCAGAAATCGACGGTGTTGTCAGAGTTAGTCCGCTCATACTGGCGCTGACTGACATATCACTGTTATTCCTTGTTGGATTCTCTGATTTGGACGACTACGACGGTGGACCCAGGTCCGGGCGCTAAGTGTGGGTTATAAAACTAGAAAGAAGTGACTGGTGACTCAGCCCTGGGTCCTCGTCGTGGTGCTTATATGCACTCATAAGGCTTTGCAACGTTTCTGACTAGTTTCGTCAGATTATTCTGACTCCTCAGAGATTTTCGTGTTTGAAATAGCCTGTTGCTTGCTTGTTTATATTGTCCCGCGCGCCGCTCACGTGATCCGCGCCGAAAACGGCGCTCCCTGTCACGTGAGCGGCCCAGGGCCGCTCTAAACGGCTACGAATTAGCACGTGAGTGGTGCTCACTTGGTCACGTGAGCGGCCCCATTGTTGTGTGAGCGGCCATAAGCCTCCCACGTGAGCGGCCCTGGACCGACCACGTGAGAGGTACCGCCGATAACGCGAGCAGTGCCGAATTGGCACCGCCACGTGATCGGCGCCGTTGATCACGTGAGCGGCGCCAAACCGGCACCGCTCACACAACACGGATTTACTGTTCTGTAGACAAACGATTCTTCGTAGCAATGTCATCTTTTTTGACGTTTTTTTGCGGTTGCAACAGGAGGTAATATTACAATATTGTCTCTCCTGATGCATATAAGCTATAAAAGTGTTTACTTCTGTCTTATTATAGTATATGGCGACATCTTTTTTGATTGTTTTACGGGGAAACAATAAACTAAAGAATGCTGGGTAACAGTTTACTATTTAACATTGATGTGGCAGCTTTGTGTCTATATAGGCTTCTTCTTTGAGCGTATGTTCGCTTGTATCAACCTCCCTGTGTTGTAGGTGCCATTTTTGCATGTTGCTAAGAGACGTTTAGGTATTACGTTAATGACGTTATGAAGCCAATAGACGTGAAGCTGTAGCCTTGTTAAGCTAGCAATTGGTCCTTATGCTCAGTGGTGAAGCAGGAGCACTTGGGGTATAATAGAATACGGAGTGACTGGAAAACTCCGGCTTTACCCTTGAACATTGATCCTATTCGGACATTCGTAGTTTGTGGAGCTGATAGACCCAGTGGAGCTCCTTTCTCCGACGGACGGCAGTGCTTTTTTCACTGTCAGGGTCTGATGCTAAAATTTCAGCAATCTGAAATTTCACATGTTGTAGGGAGTAGTTGTTAGGTTAAAATGACTAGCGACCGGTGTGTCCTTTTTATTGCGGGTGTCACGTTGGTGCTCTATTATTCTGACCTTTGTCTTTCTATTAGTTTCGCCGACGTCTTGTTGTTTGCAAAGTTTGCATGTTATTAAATAGACAACCTTTCTTGTTGTGCAGTGTCCTCTCAGAGGGAATTTATAATTGTACTATGTGCACGTATTAGTGAACACTTTAGATTTGTTTCTATCATGTACAGTATTTACAATTTATCGTAGTACAATGTTGTACTTTTTTTTTTTTTTTTTTTTTTTTGCGTCAGGCCGTTTTTGCCCGCGTGTTTTTGAGTGAGTTTTCTCCAAGAATCTGAGAGTATGTCATACCAAGCTTTGGTAAAGTCGGTGTCGTCTTTGGCACGAATAGGCCGTTGATCGTAAGGCCAGATAGTGTGATGTTTCTTTCTATACATTCCCTTAGAAACCCGTTTTCGGCGCGGATCACGTGAGCGGCGCGCAGGACAATATAAACAAGCAAGCAACAGGCTATTTCAAACACGAAAATCTCTGAGGAGTCAGAATAATCTTAGCGCCCGGACCTGGGTCCACCGTCGTAGTCGTCCAAATCAGAGAATCCAACAAGGAATAACAGTGATATGTCAGTCAGCGCCAGTATGAGCGGACTAACTCTGACAACACCGTCGATTTCTGACAGTTCACAGTCGTCTAACAAACGCCCAAAAAAGCGGACAAGGGACGACGGAGACGTAGAAACCTCAAAGAGGAGGAAAACTTAGGAGCTACCCTTACGAAAAAGATTTTTTGCAGCAAGGTTACCGTAAGTTTGCTGCAAGCTTACTGCAAAGAAAAATATCGCAGCAAAAAGATTTACGACTTTGCAGGACATTGCAGCTAGCAGCGAACTTCTTGCGAATAACATCGCTGCTAGCTGCAAAGTCGCAACAGGTTCACCAGAGACTATCATATTACATACAATTTGCTGCAAGGTTACAAGAAACTTGTAATTTTTACCACTTGTTTGCTGCAACTTCGCAGCAAACTTAGACTTATTGCATTGCATTGCCAAAGCATCACAGGAAACTTTGTTAAATTCATCTCATCGCCAAAACATTGCAAGAAACTTTGTCAAATTTATCTCCTGGCCACAACATTGATGAAATCATAAACAAATTCCTTGCTTTGCCTTATCATTGCAGGAAACCTCAACGTAATTTTGTGGCAGGGAAGAGTACAATATTTTCTTTTGCTCTCAGCTTCTCCATTTACTGAAGCAAATATTAAAACAAAGATTAATGTGGAATATTTTTTATATTGAATTAGGCAACTGACTAGAATCCCACTGAATATAAGTCTAAAGTTGTGGAATCTTACTGAATAATTATTGTCCTAAAATGACAGAAACAGGATGATAAAAAATGCTTCATTAGACTTTAAACTTTTCATTCAGTTTCTGTAGCCCGGAAATTTGAACACAAAACCTTATTACCACAGTTAAACAAGGGCTTCGCAAGCGGCGCATAATACGCCCGTTTTAATGTCGTAAAGGAATTATAGAATGAACAAGGCTGTTTACAAAAGGACAGACAGGCAGACAAACAGGGGAAACCACACTTTGATTAATGACGGCAACATTATTTAAATATTTAACACATCAAATACTATTAGTATACCAAAAATCAGCTTCCAAGGTGAAGTGGCTCTTAAGCTGAGTAATGCCAAAGTCAAACAAGGGAGATAATTCATAGACTAAATAAACTTGATATACCATTCTTCGTTCTAATACATTCCCTTGACAATATACACATCTCCATAAAGTTGTGTTAAAATATTCTAACCGATTAAGGAGTTACAGAGTAAACAGGAAATTTATGCATGGGCAGATAATCCAGTAAGCAAGCCAGAGTCATGGTTATTGCTCCGGATTCATTGCTCCATTATTACACACATTCCTACAAAGTTTCATTCTAATATTTCAAAGGGTTAAGGAGATATGGAGTGAATGGTAATGCCTAAAAATAATGATCAAAGGGAGGTTACTCCAAAATTAAGAAAGGGGGAGCAACGATTCTTATATGTGACACATCATCTTATGATCATGCACATTGCTATAAAGTTTCATCATGATATTCCTAACAGTTACTGAGTTAATGTATGCACAACATAAGTATACACAAAAATAGCCGAAAAGAACTAATAAAAGGGATGTAACTCAGAAACAAAGAAAGGGAGAGCAACCATTGTTGTACGTGACACATTGTTGGGACTTCATACACATTGCTATGAAGTTTCATCAAGATATCCCAAACAGTTATCTAGTTATGGCGCCCACAAGACCTGCAGGGGGGGGGGGAACAATCAAAGGGGCATAACTTGGAAACTAAGGAAGGGGGAGCAACCATTCTTGTATGCGATACATTCCCCCTACCTACTACATATGCCTACAAAATTTCATGAAGATATCCCAAATGGTTACTGAGTTATGGTGCACACAAGAATGTTTATGGACGGAGGAAAGGGAGTAAACTCCATAATTAAGAAAGGGGGAGCAACCATTCTTATATGCGACATATTTTCTTAAGATCATGCACGTTGCTATAAAGTTTCATCATGATATTCCAAACAGTTACTGATTTAATGTATGCACAACATAAGTATACACAAAAATAGCCAAAATGAACTAATAAAAGGGATGTAACTCAGAAACGAAGAAACGGAGAGCAACCATTTTTGTACGCGACACATCGTTGGGACTTCATACACATTGCTATGAAGTTTCATGAAGATATCCCAAACAGTTATCTAGTTATGGCGCGCACAAGACCTGTAGGGTAAAAAACAATCAAAGGGGCATAACTTTGAAACCAAGGAAGGGGGAGCAACCATTCTTGTACGCGACACGTTCCCCCTACCTAATACATATGCCTACAAAATTTCATGAAGATATCCCAAACGGTTACTGAGTTATGGCGCGCACAAGAATGTTTACGGACGGACGGACGGACGGACGGACGGACAGCGCCATGACATAATACGTCCGTTTTTTCAAAACGGGCGTATAAAAATATGAATTACCCCAGGAATTTGAAAACAAAACCCTGTTACCAGACTTAAAAAAAAAAACATGAATATTTTTTAGCTCACCTGAGCCATAGGCTCAGGGTGGGCTATTGTGATCACCCAGTGTCCGTCGTGAGTCGTCCGTCGTGCGTCGTCAACAATTTGCTTTAAATGACATCTTCTTTAAAACCGCTAGGCCTAGGGCTTTGATATTTGGTATGTAGCATTGCCTAGTGGTCCTCTACCAAGTTTGTTCAAATGGTGGCCCCAGGGTCCAAAATGGCCCTGGGGCAGGGTGTCTTGGGTTCGAAACTAAAAAATACTTAAAAATCTTCTTCTCCAGAACCGCTTGGCTCAGATGCTTGAAATTTGGTGTGAAACATTGCCTAGTGGTCCTCTACCAAGTTTGTTCAAATGTAGGCCCCATGGTCAAAAATGGCCCTGGGGCAGGGGGTCTTGGGTTTAAAACTAAAAGATACTTAAAAAATCTTCTTCTCCAGAACTGCTTGGCTCAGAGGCTTGAAATTTGGTATGAAGCATTGTCTAGTGGTCCTCTACCAAGTTTGTTCAAATGGTGGCCCCAGGGTCCAAAATGGCCCTGGGGCAGGGGGTCTTGGGTTCGAAACTAAAAAAATACTTAAAAATTTTCTTCTCCAGAACTGCTTGGCTCAGATGCTTGAAATTAGGTATGTAACATTACATAGTGGTCCTCTACCAAGTTTGTTCAAATGGTGGCCCCATGGTCAAAAATGGCCCTGGGGCAGGGGGTCTTGGGTTAGAAACTAAAAGATACTTAAAAATCTTCTTCTCCAGAACTGCTTGGCTCAGAGGCTTGAAATTTGGTATGAAACATTGTCTAGTGGTCCTCTACCAAGTTTGTTCAAATGGTGGCCCCAGGGTCCAAAATGGCCCTGGGGCAGGGGGTCTTGGGTTCGAAACTAAAAAATACTTAACAATTTTCTTCTCCAGAACTGCTTGGCTCAGATGCTTGAAATTAGGTATGTAACATTACATAGTGGTCCTCTACCAAGTTTGTTCAAATGGTGGCCCCAGGGTCCAAAATGGCCCTGGGGCAGGGGGTCTCCGGTTTGAAACTAAAAGATACTTAAAAATTTTCTTCTTTAGAACTGCTTGGCTCAGATGCTTGAAATTTGGTATGAAGCATTGTCTAGTGGTCCTCTACCAAGTTTGTTCAAATTGGCCCTGGGGCAGGGGTTCTTGGGTTCGAAACTAAAAAATACTTAAAAATCTTCTTCTCCAGAACTGCTTGGCTCAGATGCTTGAAATTTGGTATGGAACATTGCCTAGTGGTCCTCTACCAAGTTTGTTTAAATGGTGGCCCCAGGGTCCAAATTGGCCCTGGGGCAGGGGGTCTTGGGTTTCGGAACTAAAAAAAACTTAAAAATCATCTACTTCAGAACCGCAAGGCTCAGCTGCTTGAAATTTGGCATGTAACATAACATAGTGGTCCTCTACCAAATTTGTTCAAATGGTGGCCTCAGGGTCCAAAATGGCCCTGAGGCAGGGGTTCTTTGGTTCGAAACTAAAAAATACTTAAAAATCTTCTTCACCAGAACTGCTTGCCTCAGATGCTTGAAATTAGGTATGTTACATTGCCTAGTGGCCCTCTACCAAGTTTGTTCAAATGGTGGCCCCAGGGTCCAAAATGGCCCCGGGGCAGGGAGTCCCAGGTTTGAACCATAGAAATACATAGAAAAATTTAAAAAATCATCTACTTCAGAACCGCAAGGCTCAGATGCTTGAAATTTGGTATGTAGCTTTGCCTAGTAGTCTTTTACCAAGTTTGTTCAAATGATGACCCCAGGGTCTAAAATGGCCCCACCCTAGGGGGTCCTGGGTTTGAACCATAGAAAAATATTCAAAAATCTTCTTCTTCAGAACCACTTGGCTCAGATGCTTGAAATTTAGTATGTAGCATTGCCTAGTGGTCCTTTACCAAAATTATTCAAATGATGGCCACAGGGTCCAAAATGGCCCTGCCCCAGGGGGTCCAGGGTTTGAACTATAGCAATACATAGAAAAATATTCAAAAATCTTCTTCAAAACCATTTGGAAGTGGTTGCAAACTATCAGGTTTGTTAAATGATGACCCTTGTTTGACCTTTAACCTTAATGGTCAGGTGAGCGATTCAGGGCCTCTTGGCCCTCTTGTTTATAGAGTCAAAGGTCTGATGTTATTCAGTTATCAATGCATAATTAGTAACTGATAAGAACAGAGGAATAAATCACCAGGAAGTCTACAGTTTATCAGATATTAATAAGTGTGACCTGTAAAGATACCATACCTCAAAGACTCCCTGTAGGGATAGACAACCTCGAACATTAACACAATTACAATCTGTGCATATTTTTGTCCATTTTGTCTGTAGACACTCACTAATAGAGGTCAACATGAGTGTTATATGAAAGGATAGTGTAACTTTTTGTCTCAAAATGGTTGGTAAATTCAAATGTTGGGTCATATATATTAAAAGAAGGCTAAAGGTAAGACTTATTTTCGTGTTATTTTAAAACACAGTGCATGGAAAAGAGCAGATTAATTGGGGCTGCTGATATATTTGTGTATTATTTTGGAACAATTCTAGAAAAATGCCCAAATTAAGCAGGTATCTACTGAAAAAAAAAAGATTTCAAAGTAGTAATAATTCATTTTCACGGTTTACAAATAACTGTTACAAAAAATGACTTAATCATTATTAGTTTTAAGAAACCTGGTACAAAAGTCTGTATTGTATATAACAGTTCCTAATGTTAAGCTGACAAATCTTATTTAAAACAGACTTAAAGCCGTTTGTTATATCATGTAAAATTGCAGAATATATAGCACAGTGGTTTTAATGCAGTACTGGGAACATTTTTATGTATCTTGTTTCTTTGATGTATTTATTTCTAGAGACTATGCATTAATTTATAGTTATATTGTCATTTTCTTTGAAGGGCAAATCTTTTTACCGTAAAAATTCTAAACATTGGATCAGATAGGTCTGAGCAAACAGTGCAGTGCTCCTGAAGGAGCAGTCTGATCAGACCCTGCAGTGTGAGCAATTCCATCTGCCTCTTTTAGATGCATTATGGCACTGAAATAACAAAAAGTTACTGGTAATATTTTAGCAGTAACTAAGTAACTAGCTGTTACTTTATAATTTTAGTGTCCTAATTTTCAGGATTTTTATGGTACCATATAAAATTAATTGTGTGCTTGTATTTCAAGTTTCATAACCATGTCCCCCCTCCCCCACTGCACACACACATACAAACACACACACGTAACGTATCCATGGCCGCAGTACGGGGGATTGTTCGTCCGTCTGTTTCCCCAATGGAAGCCTTTTGGGAGGGCCTCGTATATGGAGCTGCTCATGAATATTCATATTGCTACTCAATTCACAGATCAAGGTTGGCTGGGAAATACCGGTGGCGGGAATTCCCAGTGGTAATTACCGGTAATTCCCGTCCTGGGAAATACTCCAAATTTGGCCAAAGTGGGAAATACTGGGAAATATGAATTTTTAGGGCTGTTTTACCTAAACTATGCAAACATATTTCTTTGAATTTAAGTTGATAGCACATATTTGTTATCATTTATATACATATAATGCAAGTAAGGTTATAAATTCCAGGACTGGTCCATGCCAGAGGACACAGCAGATGATTCTTGGTTGTTTCAAAGGCCATAATTTCAAAGAAAACTGCCTTTAAAATTCTTATTTATAAAAAAAGAAAAAAGAAAGACTGTAAAATCCCTTCTTTAATCACTTAACAGAGTTTCCACACTGTGTTTCTTTTTTATCATTTAGTTCTCATACAAAGGCATGTATTAAACCTAGCTGCAGTCAAACCTTATTTCCTAACTTATCACTTCTATTAGACCATAGCTTTCTACAGACTAGTTTAATCTGTTTCGGTCAAAATAATAAAGAACCCTGTGAAAGTCCTTAAAGCTGGGCATAGATTCACAACTCATTCACGTTTACATTTACACAACACATTCACGAATTTGCAGGGCTGATGCAGACCGGTATCACGATCGATGCTTCAGTTTGACTGCGCCAAACGCTGAAATAGGCAGAGTAAACAGCCATCTGTCAATATGAATTAAGAACAGCCTTTTACGATGTTAATTAGTTTTTGGTAACTACATGTATCAATAAATTAATTTAGTATTGCAGCGTATAAATATCACAGTTTACTCAGATTCTAAGGTGTCCGCGTACTGGTATGATAAACCAGTTTGATACAGCAAATAGCATGGCCTCAATAGCGTTACATTGCGCATGCGCAGATAATTTTTTTCAAGTGTTCCTTTTGTTAGCTCACCTGAGCACGAAGTGCTCAGGGTGAGCTTTTGGGATACCCTGATGTCCGTCGTCCGTCGTACGTCCGTATGTCCGGACGTCCGTCCGTCAACTTTTGCTTGTGTACACTCTAGCGGGCACAGTTTCGATCCAATCTTTATGAAACTTTGCCAGAATGTTAGTCTTTATAAAATCTAGGCCAAGTTCGAAACTGGGTCATGTCGGGTCAAAAACTATGTCACTAGGTCAAATCTTAGAAAAACCTTGTGTACGCTCTAGAGGGTACAGTTTTCATCCAAAGTTCATGAAACTTTGTCAGAATGTTTATCCTCATAGTATCTAGGACAAGTTCGAAACTGGGTCACGTCGGGTCTAAAACTAGGTCACTAGGTCAAATCATAGAAAAACCTTGTGTACGCTCTAGAGGACACAGTTTTGATCCAATCTTTATGAAACTTTGTCAGAATGTTTATCTCCATAAAATCTAGGCCAAATTAGAAACTGGGTCATGTCAGGTCAAAAACTAGGTCACTAGGTCAAATCTTAGAAAAACCTTGTGTACGATCTAGAGGGCACCGTTTTCATCCAAAGTTCATGAAACTTTGTCAGAATGTTTATCCTCATAGTATCTAGGACAAGTTCGAAACTGGGTCACGTCTGGTCTAAAACTAGGTCACTAGGTCAAATCATAGAAA
Source organism: Ctena decussata (assembly GCA_963989385.1). NCBI lineage: Eukaryota > Metazoa > Mollusca > Bivalvia > Lucinida > Lucinidae > Ctena > Ctena decussata. The sequence goes on from OZ022513.1 coordinate 24,915,080, forward strand.
AACCTTGTGTACACTCTAGAGGACACAGTTTTGATCCAATCTTTATTAAACATTGTCAGAATGTTTATCTCCATAAACTCTAGGCCAAGTTCGAAACTGGGTCACGTCGGGTCTAAAAACTAGGTCACTAGGTCATATCATAGAAAAACCTTGTGTACGCTCTAGAGGACACAGTTTTGATCCAATCTTTATGAATTTTTGACAGAATGTTTATCTTCATAAACTCTAGGCCAAGTTCGAAACTGGGTCATGTCGGGTCAAAAACTAGGTCAATAGGTCAAATCTTAGAAAAACCTTGTGTACACTCTAGAAGGCACAGTTTTTATCCAAAGTTCATGAAACTTAATCAGAAAGTTTATCGTTATAATATCTAGGATAAGTTTGAAACTGGGTCATGTCGGGTCACAAACTAGGTCACTAGGTCAAATCATAGAAAAAACCTTGTGTATGCTCTAGAGGACACAGTTTTGATCCAATCTTTATGAAACATTGTCAGAATGTTTATCTCTATAAACTCTAGGCCTAGTTCAAAACTGGGTTTTGTTGGGTCAAAAACTAGGTCACTAGGTCAAATCTTAGAAAAGCCTTGTTTATGCTCTAGAAGGCACAGTTTTTATCCAAAGTTCATGAAACTTTGTCAGAATGTTTATCCTCATAATATGTAGGACAAGTTTGAAACTGGGTCATGTCGGGTCAAATCACTAGGTCAAATCATAGAAAAACCTTGTGTACGCTCTAGAGGACACAGTTTTGATCTAATCTTTATGAAACTTTGTCAGAATGTTTACTTCGATAAACTCTCCGCCAAGTTTGAAAGTAGGTCATGTCGGGTCAAAAACAAGGTCACTAGGTCAAATCATAGAAAAACCTTGTGTACGCTCTAGAGGACACAGTTTTGACCCAAAGTTCATGAAACTTTGTCAGAATGTTTATCCTCATAATATGTAGGATAAGTTTGAAACTGGGTCATGTTGAGTCAAAAACTTGGTCACTAGGTCAAATCTTAGAACAAGAGGGCCATGGTGGCCCTGAATCGCTCACCTGAGCATTAATCAGTTCACTGGCTCTGGTGAAGATTTATAAGAGTTTTTACCATACATGGGAATGGCGGCCACCTTGGTCATGTGGCCAAGATCATTTGAAGAACTTTCAATCCTTTGACCCATGTGCAGGCTCTATATGAAATTTGATCTGCCCAGTGGTTTCAGAGATGTTTGAAAATGTTTATGGATGGATGAAAGAGGCAGCTAACACCAATACTGTAAGGCTCAGGTGAGCTGAAAATGGCAGAGTCGCTTCTCCGAAAAGTTCCCGTTCATGTTGAGTTCCTTTGATGGATTTGAACTAGACTTAACTAGGCAAACACAGATAAAAGAATGGTAGCATCATTATCTCACTGTGGTGAAACTAATGTATTCCAAGGAGTTTGTGGCTGGCATCATTGCAATGTTAGTTCTGATTCTTGCAGCATAACTTAATTTAGATTTGACCTAGTGACCTAGCTTTTGACTCGACATGACCCAGTTTCAAACCAGATATTGTAAGAATAAACATTCTGACAAAGTTTCATTGAGATAGGATCAAAACTGTGCCCTCTGGAGCGTATACAAGGTCGTTCTTATGTTTGACCTAGTGACCTAGTTTTTGATCCGACACAAACCAGTTTCAAACTTTACCTAGATTTCATAAAGGTAAACATTCTGACAGAGTTTCATGAAGATTGGATCAAAACTGTGCCCTCTAAGGCGTACACAAAGTTTTTCTTAGATTTGACCTAGTGACCTAGTTTCTGATCCGACTCTACTCAGTTTCATAAGGGGCATATATATATGGACAATAAACATTTTGACATAGTTTCATGAAGATTGGATCAAAACTATTCCTTCTAGTGCGTACACGAGGTTTTTCTAAGATTTGACCTAGTGACCTAGTTTTTGACCTGACATGACCTACTTTCAAACTTGGCCTAGAGTTTATGGAGATAAACATGCTGACAAAGTTTCATAAAGATTGGATCAAAACTGTGTCCTCTAGAGCGTACACACGGTTTTTCTATGATTTGACCAAGTGACCTAGTTTTTGACCCTACATGACCCAGTTTCGAACTTGTCCTTCATATTATGAGGATAAACATTCTGATAAATTTTCATGAACTTTGGATCAAAACTGTGCCTTCTAGAGCGTACACAAGGTTTTTCTAAGATTTGACCTAGTGACCTAGTTTTTGACCCTACATGACCCAGTTTCAAACTTGTCCTTCATATTATGAGGATAAACATTCTGATAAATTTTCATGAACTTTGGATCAAAACTGTGCCTTCTAGAGCGTACACAAGGTATTTCTAAGATTTGACCTAGTGACCTAGTTTATGAACCGACATAACCCAATTTTGAACTTGGCCTAGAGTTTATAGAGATAAACATTCTGACAATGTTTTATAAAGATTGGATCAAAACTGTGTCCTCTAGAGCGTACACAATGTTCTTCTATGATTTGACCTAGTGACCTAGTTTTTTTCCAACATGACCCAGTTTCGTACTTGTCCTAGGTATTATAAAGATAAACATTCTGACAAAGTTTCATGAACTTTGGATAAAAACTGTGCCTTCTAGAGTATACACAAGGTTTTTCTAAGATTTGACCTATTGACCTAGTTTTTGACCCAACATGACCCAGTTTCAAACTTGGCCTAGAGTTTATGGAGATATACATTCTGACAATGTTTCACATAGATTGGATCAAAACTGTGTCCTCTAGAGCGTACACAAGGTTTTTCTATGATTTGACCTAGTGACCTAGTTTTTGACCCGACGTGACCCAGTTTCAAACTTGTCCTAGATATTATGAGGATAAACGTTCTGACAAAGTTTCATGAACGTTGGATGAAAACTGTGCCTTCTAGAGCGTACACAAGGTTTTTCTAAGATTTGACCTAGTGACCTAGTTTTTGACCCGACGTGACCCAGTTTCGAACTTGTCCTAGATATTATGAGGATAAACATTCTGACTAAGTTTCATGAACTTTGGATGAAAACTGTGCCTTCTAGAGCGTACACAAGGTTTTTCTAAGATTTGACCTAGTGACCTAGTTTTTGACCCGACATGACCCAGTTTCGAACTTGGCCTAGATTTTATGGAGATAAACATTCTGACAAAGTTTCAGAAAGATTAGATCAAAACTGTGCCCTCTAGAGTGTACACAAGCAAAAGTTGACGGACGTCCGGACGTCCGTCCGTCCGGACGTACGACGGACGACGGACATCAGGGTATCCCAAAAGCTCACCCTGAGCACTTCGTGCTCAGGCGAGCTAAAAACGGGAAGCTCTAGAAGGCACAGTTTTCATCCAAAGTTCATGAAACTTTGTCAGAATGTTTATCCTGATAATATCTAGAACAAGTTCGAAACTGGGTCGAGTCAGGCCAAAAACTAGGTCACTGGGTCAAATCATAGAAAAACCTTGTGTACGCTCTAGAGGACCGGTTTTGATCCAATCTTTATGAAACATTGTCAGAATGTTTATCTCCATAAACTCTAGGCCAAGTTCGAAACTGGGTCATGTTGAGTCATAAACTAGGTCACTAGGTCAAATCTTAGAAAAACCTTGTGTGCGCTCTAGAAGGCACAGTTTTGATTCAAAGTTCATGAAACTTTGTCAGAACGTTTATCCTCATAATATGCAGGACAAGTTTGAAACTGGGTCATGTTGGGTTGAAAACTAGGTCACTAGGTCAAATCATAGAAAAACCTTGTGTACGCTCTAGAGGACACAGTTTTGATCTAATCTTTATGAAACTTTGTCAGAATGTTTATCTTCATAATTTCTCGGCCAAGTTTGAAAGTAGGTCATGTCGGGTAAAAAACTAGGTCACTAGGTCAAATCTTAGAAAAACGTTGTGTAAGCACTTGAAGGCATAGTTTTGATCCAATCTTCATGAAACTATGTCAAAATGTTTATTGTCCATATATCTAAGCCCCCTATGAAACTGAGTCACGTCGGCTCAAGGTCAAATCTTAGAAAAACTTTGTGTACACCCTAGAGGGCACAGTTTTGATCCAATCCTCATGAAACTCTCTGTCAGAATGTTTATCTTAATGAAATCTAGGTAAAGTTTGAAACTGGGTCGTATCGGGTCAAAAACTTGGTCACTAGGTCAAATATAAGAACGACCTTGTATACAATCCAGAGGGCACAGTTTTGATCCAATCTCAATGAAACTGTGTCAGAATGTTTATTCTTACAATATCCAGGCCAAGTTTGAAACTGGGTCATGTTGGGTCAAAAACTAGGTCAAATGTTAGTATGGTAAAAACTCTTATAAATCTTCACCAGAGCCAGTGAACTGATTAATGCTCAGGTGAGCGATTCAGGGCCACCATGGCCCTCTTGTCTATATTTAGCACAAGGATTTTCCTAAATTGTGTGCCCATCTGGTAATCTGGAACACGTTGGAGTCTTAAACATTAGGTAAAACACCCTTAAAAGTGTCCGCATACTGGTCGGGCCTGTCTAACGCACTGCGCATGCGCTAACTCCGATTTTGCTCTCTGAGGTCAGAGGTCACGGTTGCCAAAAGCCGTATAAGCAAAGCCTGACACACCCACATATCGACAAATATTTCAATTTATAAACATTCCCCAGTCTTCACGAAACTCCATCTGACCGCCTGACATGTCTGGTAAAAATTCATTTGGTCTGGTAAAAATATTCAGAATTAATAAGTACATTTTATCAGATTCGGTCCTGTAAACACTCGCAGACTTTCGTGAACTCTGCATTCCCTGTTGATTCTATCTCGCTAAAATAATGTGGATATCCATTTGTCTGAGTTGAAAACATTTTTCAATCATGAAAAACGTGTTTTATATCGAGTGAACAGGTAGCCGTAATGATAACCTATCGAATTTTTCCAATCGTGACCTTTGACCTTTCTCCTCCAGTCCAACCGGAAACTCGAAACTCCGAGCTCGCTTATTGACAGGCGAATGAGGCACAAGATAAATGACACGTGATTTATGACATTTTTTTTCATATTTTTGCTAATACACAGCTAAATCAGTTACCGTTTACTTATTGGACTTTGAGGTTGGAATTACCAAAAAAAAATAAAAGTTAAAGAAAAGTTGTTTTGGTCAGCACTCTCTCAGAAGCAGGACTTCATCAAGGAAGGTCATGTGATCCAGTGATTTTTTTTTCACTTTTTTGGGAATGGTGCCTGTGCCCACTGAATTGGGAAAAATCGCGTTGTTTGCTCCTCAAATTTGGAATTTCGGAAACCCTTTATTTAGTCTTAAGTGGTGAGATAGGAACCGTGGTACTGAATACATAATATTCATATTTAATTATAGCTATATATCTGGCAGTTCTCTAAGCCAGCAAGTAAAATTATGCTTGTAAAAATTCTTCCTGCAATTGGGAATTTTTCAACTTGCAGTTGGGAAAAAAGATACTATTTTGAATTGGGATCGGTGCCTTTTATGGGCACCACTTATATACAGAAAAACATCACTGTGATGGAGGATGGATTTCGCCTCAGCGTTACTTTGCATTACAGAAACAGGACAAATCCAATGTAAACAGCCCAACAGCGCAGCCATATTTGTCCAAAAGTTTCAAGCTAGAAGGGGTCCGTTGAAACACCCCAAACCACCCAAAAACACCCCAAACCACCCAAAACCTCTACCAAACCACCCCAAACCATCCCTAGATTCACATCACCCCCTGTCCCCTCCACACATACACCAACACCACTCTTACCCATCCCAAACAGTATCTATATAGAGAACATTTCAATAAGTGATTGCCCATGATATGTTTGTTTGTATCTCTTTTAATAACTTCGGTTTTAAATATTAACGAAGAATCTCAGTTTAATAAAGTAAATTATTTTGTACATTTATGTATGTCACGCAGGATGTGGTGTGTGTGGAGGGAGGGGGGGGGGGGGGGGGGGGGGGTACACCAACACCACTCTTACCCATCCCAAACAGTATCTATATAGAGAACATTTCAATAAGTGATTGCCCATGATATGTTTGTTTGTATCTCTTTTAATAACTTCGGTTTTAAATATTAACGAAAAATCTCAGTTTAATAAAGTAAATTATTTTGTACATTTATGTATGTCACGCAGGATGTGGTGTGTGTGGAGGGGGTGGTGGGGGGGGGGGGGACCATTTATTTATATCACCCCAAACCAGCCACCCTAAATATAAAAACTAGAACCCCACCCCTTGCGCAGTGGCACGTTAATTTAAAGAATGAAGGGATGGCGGGAAGGAAATAACTAAATTCTAATGCTCGAAAGAAGTGACTGCTGACTCAGCCCTGGGTCCTCGTCGTGGTGCTTATATGCACTCATAAGGCTTTGCAACGTTTCTGACTAGTTTCGTCAGATTATTCTGACTCCTCAGAGATTTTCGTGTTTGAAATAGCCTGTTGCTTGCTTGTTTATATTGTCCCGCGCGCCGCTCACGTGATCCGCGCCGAAAACGGCGCTCCCTGTCACGTGAGCGGCCCAGGGCCGCTCTAAACGGCTACGAATTAGCACGTGAGTGGTGCTCACTTGGTCACGTGAGCGGCCCCATTGTTGTGTGAGCGGCCATAAGCCTCCCACGCGAGCGGCGCTGGACCGACCACGTGAGAGGTACCGCCGATAACGCGAGCAGTGCCGAATTAGCACTGCCACGTGATCGGCGCCGTTGATCACGTGAGCGGGCCAAACCGGCACCGCTCACACAACACGGATTTACTGTTCTGTAGACAAACGATTCTTCGTAGCAATGTCATCTTTTTTGACGTTTTTTTGCGGTTGCAACAGGAGGTAATATTACAATATTGTCTCTCCTGATGCATATAAGCTATAAAAGTGTTTACTTATGTCTTATTATAGTATATGGCGACATCTTTTTTGATTGTTTTACGGGGAAACAATAAACTAAAGAATGCTGGGTAACAGTTTACTATTTAACATTGATGTGGCAGCTTTGTGTCTATATAGGCTTCTTCTTTGAGCGTATGTTCGCTTGTATCAACCTCCCTGTGTTGTAGGTGCCATTTTTGCATGTTGCTAAGAGACGTTTAGCTATTACGTTAATGACGTTATGAAGCCAATAGACGTGAAGCTGTAGCCTTGTTAAGCTAGCAATTGGTCCTTATGCTCAGTGGTTAAGCAGGAGCACTTGGGGTATAATAGAATACGGAGTGACTGGAAAACTCCGGCTTTACCCTTGAACATTGATCCTATTCGGACATTCGTAGTTTGTGGAGCTGATAGACCCAGTGGAGCTCCTTTCTCCGACGGACGGCAGTGCTTTTTTCACTGTCAGGGTCTGATGCTAAAATTTCAACAATCTGAAATTTCACATGTTGTAGGGAGTAGTTGTTAGGTTAAAATGACTAGCGACCGGTGTGTCCCTTTTATTGCGGGTGTCACGTTGGTGCTCTATCATTCTGACCTTTGTCTTTCTATTAGTTTCGCCGACGTCTTGTTGTAAACGTGAATGACAAAACGATAAAGAAATGGTGCCTTGAAAAAATATCACAAAGAAACAAATCTAAAGTGTTCACTAATACGTGCACATAGTACAATTATAAATTCCCTCTGAGAGGACACTGCACAACAAGAAAGGTTGTCTATTTAATAACATGCAAACTTTGCAAACAACAAGACGTCGGCGAAACTAATAGAAAGACAAAGGTCAGAATAATAGAGCACCAACGTGACACCCGCAATAAAAAGGACACACCGGTCGCTAGTCATTTTAACCTAACAACTACTCCCTACAACATGTGAAATTTCAGATTGTTGAAATTTTAGCATCAGACCCTGACAGTGAAAAAAGCACTGCCGTCCGTCGGAGAAAGGAGCTCCACTGGGTCTATCAGCTCCACAAACTACGAATGTCCGAATAGGATCAATGTTCAAGGGTAAAGCCGGAGTTTTCCAGTCACTCCGTATTCTATTATACCCCAAGTGCTCCTGCTTCACCACTGAGCATAAGGACCAATTGCTAGCTTAACAAGGCTACAGCTTCACGTCTATTGGCTTCATAACGTCATTAACGTAATACCTAAACGTCTCTTAGCAACATGCAAAAATGGCACCTACAACACAGGGAGGTTGATACAAGCGAACATACGCTCAAAGAAGAAGCCTATATAGACACAAAGCTGCCACATCAATGTTAAATAGTAAACTGTTACCCAGCATTCTTTAGTTTATTGTTTCCCCGTAAAACAATCAAAAAAGATGTCGCCATATACTATAATAAGACATAAGTAAACACTTTTATAGCTTATATGCATCAGGAGAGACAATATTGTAATATTACCTCCTGTTGCAACCGCAAAAAAACGTCAAAAAAGATGACATTGCTACGAAGAATCGTTTGTCTACAGAACAGTAAATCCGTGTTGTGTGAGCGGTGCCGGTTTGGCGCCGCTCACGTGATCAACGGCGCCGATCACGTGGCGGTGCCAATTCGGCACTGCTCGCGTTATCGGCGGTACCTCTCACGTGGTCGGTCCAGGGCCGCTCACGTGGGAGGCTTATGGCCGCTCACACAACAATGGGGCCGCTCACGTGACCAAGTGAGCACCACTCACGTGCTAATTCGTAGCCGTTTAGAGCGGCCCTGGGCCGCTCACGTGACAGGGAGCGCCGTTTTCGGCGCGGATCACGTGAGCGGCGCGCGGGACAATATAAACAAGCAAGCAACAGGCTATTTCAAACACGAAAATCTCTGAGGAGTCAGAATAATCTGACGAAACTAGTCAGAAACGTTGCAAAGCCTTATGAGTGCATATAAGCACCACGACGAGGACCCAGGGCTGAGTCACCAGTCACTTCTTTCTAGTTTTATAACCCACACTTAGCGCCCGGACCTGGGTCCACCGTCGTAGTCGTCCAAATCAGAGAATCCAACAAGGAATAACAGTGATATGTCAGTCAGCGCCAGTATGAGCGGACTAACTCTGACAACACCGTCGATTTCTGACAGTTCACAGTCGTCTAACAAACGCCCAAAAAAGCGGACAAGGGACGACGGAGACGTAGAAACCTCAAAGAGGAGGAAAACTTAGGAGCTATCCACTAGAAATTCACCTACTCTACAAAGATACTAGGGGTTATCTGTCGAAGTTAACAAGAACAAGACAGTTAACGAGTTTCTAAGGGAATGTATAGAAAGAAACATCACACTATCTGGCCTTACGATCAACGGCCTATTCGTGCCAAAGACGACACCGACTTTACCAAAGCTTGGTATGACATACTCTCAGATTCTTGGAGAAAACTCACTCAAAAACACGCGGGCAAAAACGGCCTGACGCAAAAAAAAGCAAAAAAAAAAAAAACAAGTACAACATTGTACTACGATAAATTGTAAATACTGCACATGATAGAAACAAATCTAAAGTGTTCACTAATACATGCACATAGTACAATTATAAATTCCCTCTGAGAGGACACTGCACAACAAGAAAGGTTGTCTATTTAATAACATGCAAACTTTGCAAACAACAAGACGTCGGCGAAACTAATAGAAAGACAAAGGTCAGAATGATAGAGCACCAACGTGACACCCGCAATAAAAGGGACACACCGGTCGCTAGTCATTTTAACCTAACAACTACTCCCTACAACATGTGAAATTTCAGATTGTTGAAATTTTAGCATCAGACCCTGACAGTGAAAAAAGCACTGCCGTCCGTCGGAGAAAGGAGCTCCACTGGGTCTATCAGCTCCACAAACTACGAATGTCCGAATAGGATCAATGTTCAAGGGTAAAGCCGGAGTTTTCCAGTCACTCCGTATTCTATTATACCCCAAGTGCTCCTGCTTAACCACTGAGCATAAGGACCAATTGCTAGCTTAACAAGGCTACAGCTTCACGTCTATTGGCTTCATAACGTCATTAACGTAATACCTAAACGTCTCTTAGCAACATGCAAAAATGGCACCTACAACACAGGGAGGTTGATACAAGCGAACATACGCTCAAAGAAGAAGCCTATATAGACACAAAGCTGCCACATCAATGTTAAATAGTAAACTGTTACCCAGCATTCTTTAGTTTATTGTTTCCCCGTAAAACAATCAAAAAAGATGTCGCCATATACTATAATAAGACATAAGTAAACACTTTTATAGCTTATATGCATCAGGAGAGACAATATTGTAATATTACCTCCTGTTGCAACCGCAAAAAAACGTCAAAAAAGATGACATTGCTACGAAGAATCGTTTGTCTACAGAACAGTAAATCCGTGTTGTGTGAGCGGTGCCGGTTTGGCCCGCTCACGTGATCAACGGCGCCGATCACGTGGCAGTGCTAATTCGGCACTGTTCGCGTTATCGGCGGTACCTCTCACGTGGTCGGTCCAGCGCCGCTCGCGTGGGAGGCTTATGGCCGCTCACACAACAATGGGGCCGCTCACGTGACCAAGTGAGCACCACTCACGTGCTAATTCGGTGCCGTTTAGAGCGGCCCTGGGCCGCTCACGTGACAGGGAGCGCCGTTTTCGGCGCGGATCACGTGAGCGGCGCGCGGGACAATATAAACAAGCAAGCAACAGGCTATTTCAAACACGAAAATCTCTGAGGAGTCAGAATAATCTGACGAAACTAGTCAGAAACGTTGCAAAGCCTCATGAGTGCATATAAGCACCACGACGAGGACCCAGGGCTGAGTCAGCAGTCACTTCTTTCGAGCATTAGAATTTAGTTATTTCCTTCCCGCCATCCCTTCATTCTTTAAATTAACGTGCCACTGCGCAAGGGGTGGGGTTCTAGTTTTTATATTTAGGGTGGCTGGTTTGGGGTGATATAAATAAATGGTCCCCCCCCCCCCCCACCACCCCCTCCACACACACCACATCCTGCGTGACATACATAAATGTACAAAATAATTTACTTTATTAAACTGAGATTTTTCGTTAATATTTAAAACCGAAGTTATTAAAAGAGATACAAACAAACATATCATGGGCAATCACTTATTGAAATGTTCTCTATATAGATACTGTTTGGGATGGGTAAGAGTGGTGTTGGTGTACCCCCCCCCCCCCCCCCTCCCTCCACACACACCACATCCGGCGTGACATACATAAATGTACAAAATAATTTACTTTATTAAACTGAGATTCTTCGTTAATATTTAAAACCGAAGTTATTAAAAGAGATACAAACAAACATATCATGGGCAATCACTTATTGAAATGTTCTCTATATAGATACTGTTTGGGATGGGTAAGAGTGGTGTTGGTGTATGTGTGGAGGGGACAGGGGGTGATGTGAATCTAGGGATGGTTTGGGGTGGTTTGGTAGAGGTTTTGGGTGGTTTGGGGTGTTTTTGGGTGGTTTGGGGTGTTTCCACGGACCCCTTCTAGCTTGAAACTTTTGGACAAATATGGCTGCGCTGTTGGGCTGTTTACATTGGATTTGTCCTGTTTCTGTAATGCAAAGTAACGCTGAGGCGAAATCCATCCTCCATCACAGTGATGTTTTTCTGTATATAAGTGGTGCCCATAAAAGGCACCGATCCCAATTCAAAATAGTATCTTTTTTCCCAACTGCAAGTTGAAAAATTCCCAATTGCAGGAAGAATTTTTACAAGCATAATTTTACTTGCTGGCTTAGAGAACTGCCAGATATATAGCTATAATTAAATATGAATATTATATATTCAGTACCACGGTTCCTATCTCACCACTTAAGACTAAATAAAGGGTTTCCGAAATTCCAAATTTGAGGAGCAAACAACGCGATTTTTCCCAATTCAGTGGGCACAGGCACCATTCCCAAAAAAGTGAAAAAAAAATCACTGGATCACATGACCTTCCTTGATGAAGTCCTGCTTCTGAGAGAGTGCTGACCAAAACAACTTTTCTTTAACTTTTATTTTTTTTTGGTATTTCCAACCTCAAAGTCCAATAAGTAAACGGTAACTGATTTAGCTGTGTATTAGCAAAAATATGAAAAAAAATGTCATAAATCACGTGTCATTTATCTTGTGCCTCATTCGCCTGTCAATAAGCGAGCTCGGAGTTTCGAGTTTCCGGTTGGACTGGAGGAGAAAGGTCAAAGGTCACGATTGGAAAAATTCGATAGGTTATCATTACGGCTACCTGTTCACTCGATATAAAACACGTTTTTCATGATTGAAAAATGTTTTCAACTCAGACAAATGGATATCCACATTATTTTAGCGAGATAGAATCAACAGGGAATGCAGAGTTCACGAAAGTCTGCGAGTGTTTACAGGACCGAATCTGATAAAATGTACTTATTAATTCTGAATATTTTTACCAGACCAAATGAATTTTTACCAGACATGTCAGGCGGTCAGATGGAGTTTCGTGAAGACTGGGGAATGTTTATAAATTGAAATATTTGTCGATATGTGGGTGTGTCAGGCTTTGCTTATACGGCTTTTGGCAACCGTGACCTCTGACCTCAGAGAGCAAAATCGGAGTTAGCGCATGCGCAGTGCGTTAGACAGGCCCGACCAGTATGCGGACACTTTTAAGGGTGTTTTACCTAATGTTTAAGACTCCAACGTGTTCCAGATTACCAGATGGGCACACAATTTAGGAAAATCCTTGTGCTAAATATAGACAAGAGGGCCATGGTGGCCCTGAATCGCTCACCTGAGCATTAATCAGTTCACTGGCTCTGATGAAGATTTATAAGAGTTTTTACCATACTAACATTTGACCTAGTTTTTGACCCAACATGACCCAGTTTCAAACTTGGCCTGGATATTGTAAGAATAAACATTCTGACACAGTTTCATTGAGATTGGATCAAAACTGTGCCCTCTGGATTGTATACAAGGTCGTTCTTATATTTGACCTAGTGACCAAGTTTTTGACCCGACACGACCCAGTTTCAAACTTTACCTAGATTTCATTAAGATAAACATTCTGACAGAGAGTTTCATGAGGATTGGATCAAAACTGTGCCCTCTAGGGTGTACACAAAGTTTTTCTAAGATTTGACCTTGAGCCGACGTGACTCAGTTTCATAGGGGGCTTAGATATATGGACAATAAACATTTTGACATAGTTTCATGAAGATTGGATCAAAACTATGCCTTCAAATGCTTGCACAACGTTTTTCTAAGATTTGACCTAGTGACCTAGTTTTTTACCCGACATGACCTACTTTCAAACTTGGCCGAGAAATTATGAAGATAAACATTCTGACAAAGTTTCATAAAGATTAGATCAAAACTGTGTCCTCTAGAGCGTACACAAGGTTTTTCTATGATTTGACCTAGTGACCTAGTTTTCAACCCAACATGACCCAGTTTCAAACTTGTCCTGCATATTATGAGGATAAACGTTCTGACAAAGTTTCATGAACTTTGAATCAAAACTGTGCCTTCTAGAGCGCACACAAGGTTTTTCTAAGATTTGACCTAGTGACCTAGTTTATGACTCAACATGACCCAGTTTCGAACTTGGCCTAGAGTTTATGGAGATAAACATTCTGACAATGTTTCATAAAGATTGGATCAAAACTGTGTCCTCTAGAGCGTACACAAGGTTTTTCTATGATTTGACCTAGTGACCTAGTTTTTGGCCTGACTCGACCCAGTTTCGAACTTGTTCTAGATATTATCAGGATAAACATTCTGACAAAGTTTCATGAACTTTGGATGAAAACTGTGCCTTCTAGAGCTTCCCGTTTTTCTAAGATTTGACCTAGTGACCAAGTTTTTGACTCAACATGACCCAGTTTCAAACTTATCCTACATATTATGAGGATAAACATTCTGACAAAGTTTCATGAACTTTGGGTCAAAACTGTGTCCTCTAGAGCGTACACAAGGTTTTTCTATGATTTGACCTAGTGACCTTGTTTTTGACCCGACATGACCTACTTTCAAACTTGGCGGAGAGTTTATCGAAGTAAACATTCTGACAAAGTTTCATAAAGATTAGATAAAAACTGTGTCCTCTAGAGCGTACACAAGGTTTTTCTATGATTTGACCTAGTGATTTGACCCGACATGACCCAGTTTCAAACTTGTCCTACATATTATGAGGATAAACATTCTGACAAAGTTTCATGAACTTTGGATAAAAACTGTGCCTTCTAGAGCATAAACAAGGCTTTTCTAAGATTTGACCTAGTGACCTAGTTTTTGACCCAACAAAACCCAGTTTTGAACTAGGCCTAGAGTTTATAGAGATAAACATTCTGACAATGTTTCATAAAGATTGGATCAAAACTGTGTCCTCTAGAGCATACACAAGGTTTTTTCTATGATTTGACCTAGTGACCTAGTTTGTGACCCGACATGACCCAGTTTCAAACTTATCCTAGATATTATAACGATAAACTTTCTGATTAAGTTTCATGAACTTTGGATAAAAACTGTGCCTTCTAGAGTGTACACAAGGTTTTTCTAAGATTTGACCTATTGACCTAGTTTTTGACCCGACATTACCCAGTTTCGAACTTGGCCTAGAGTTTACGAAGATAAACATTCTTACAAAAATTCATAAAGATTGGATCAAAACTGTGTCCTCTAGAGCGTACACAAGGTTTTTCTATGATATGACCTAGTGACCTAGTTTTTAGACCCGACGTGACCCAGTTTCGAACTTGGCCTAGAGTTTATGGAGATAAACATTCTGACAATGTTTAATAAAGATTGGATCAAAACTGTGTCCTCTAGAGTGTACACAAGGTTTTTCTATGATTTGACCTAGTGACCTAGTTTTAGACCAGACGTGACCCAGTTTCGAACTTGTCCTAGATACTATGAGGATAAACATTCTGACAAAGTTTCATGAACTTTGGATGAAAACGGTGCCCTCTAGATCGTACACAAGGTTTTTCTAAGATTTGACCTAGTGACCTAGTTTTTGACCTGACATGACCCAGTTTCTAATTTGGCCTAGATTTTATAGAGATAAACATTCTGACAAAGTTTCATAAAGATTGGATTAAAACTGTGTCCTCTAGAGCGTACACAAGGTTTTTCTATGATTTGACCTAGTGACCTAGTTTTAGACCCGACGTGACCCAGTTTCGAACTTGTCCTAGATACTATGAGGATAAACATTCTGACAAAGTTTCATGAGCTTTGGATGAAAACTGTACCCTCTAGAGCGTACACAAGGTTTTTCTAAGATTTGACCTAGTGACATAGTTTTTGACCCGACATGACCCAGTTTCGTTCTTGGCCTAGATTTTATAAAGACTAACATTCTGGCAAAGTTTCATAAAGATTGGATCGAAACTGTGCCCGCTAGAGTGTACACAAGCAAAAGTTGACGGACGGACGTCCGGACATCCGGACGTCCGGACGTACGACGGACGACGGACATCAGGGTATCCCAAAAGCTAACCCTGAGCACTTCGTGCTCAGGTGAGCTAACAAAAGGAACACTTGAAAAAAATTATCTGCGCATGCGCAATGTAACGCTATTGAGGCCATGCTATTTGCTGTATCAAACTGGTTTATCATACCAGTACGCGGACACCTTAGAATCTGAGTAAACTGTGATGACATCAGGGATCTCGGGGACGCCGAATTCGGCGTCCCTGGACGCGTAAATTCCGACCCGGACGCCAATAATTGCCTTCCGAGGATTCCCGCGGACACGGTATTTTTCCGGCTGTACTCCTTTAAAATCTCATAAAATGTCTGTTTTCACAAGTTGTGAAGAAGACACACGTTGCTGACACCTTTGACAGAACTATAGAGGAGCCATTTATCAATAAAACCGTCGTAAATGCTACCTGTTATTTACCTGGAATTTCACACCTTCTTAATCCCTACTACGGTATTAGGGCACGTGATAGTATTACTTTCTTAATCGCTAATATCCGGCGATCTTTTGATCAATATAAACAAATTTGGTCAACACGGTATCTTTGTCTTAGATCTACCGCTTCGCATGATTGGTCAGTTTACATCTTTAGAAGTACCGCTTGGCATTAATTGACAGAAGGGGCGACTTTTACAGTGGCTGTGTCAGCAAATTAAAATTATAATATATTACTCTCGCCAATTGGATGAGAGTCCGAGAGGGGAGTCTCATAAAATCTTTTACGAGAAAATTTTGATTGTCAGGTAGATCTAGGCTGCCGAAGTATGAGCCTTTTCTAAGGCACGTTTTCTATTTCCCGACTGTTTGTAGTACGCTCGTGCGCTGTGCTTGATGTGCCCTACACATGTGTATTAAATCGGTTTTTTTTTAACTTGGAAAATGTAATCGGTAATTTCAAGTTGCTAGAAGTGGCCGTCAGAGGTAATTATACTATTGTTTTTAGCAAGGCCAGTTGTTGCAATTCCCGGAAACCGGTGACTTTTTAGATCTTCGGTTCGTGCACTTTAAAATTCTTTCCCGCCGTTTTTAATCTGTTTCCCGCCATATCTCGCGCACCACGTGCTGAACGGGTACCAGTACAGATCTATAAATAACGCTTTGGGGAAATCCGCGAGTTCTACTCATGGACTAAACTTGGACGGACACCCGGCGCCAGGTGTGTGCAACTATGGTTACGTACCGTTGAGCCACTTGGGTAACGTCGATACGAGAATTGAACAGAACAAATCCGCGAGTTCTAAACAGACATTTCAACACACGGTCTTATCGATACAGATATGCGCAGATATTCGCAGTTAATGTATAATTCAAAACAAAGGAAGATTTAACGACAGGTATGCATTCATTCAAGTGTAAATCAAACTCGATTTGGACATAAACAATCAGTCTGTGTCTCAAATTAAGAAAGGCAAAATAGATCTACATGTAAACGGATTTCTGCGTTTGATGTCAGCGGGTGGGGTAAGGTGCGCCGATGTGGGGGTGGGGGAGGGGGAAATGGTTGAGATAAGTTGTAATTATTACTGAAAGCAATGGTGCAGTGGACTGGACATCACTGAATAGTACTGAACTGTAGCTATTACATGTTACACTTCTGCTGAAGGGAAAAGTAAATTAATACCTTTCACTTAAAATGGAAGAATTACCGAATAATTGTCAATGTCATATCTTTTTACATTTCTATAACATAATCATTTGATGTCCCATCACATAAGCATTGCCCTTTCCCCGTCCAGTCCTGTATCGGCCCTTTTCATCTTTTGTATCCCTCAGGAACAATATCAAAGGACAAATTTAACTAGATAAATAAGAATTTTAATAGGCTAAATTTTATGTTAAAACTTATGGGACTCCAATTTTTCAGGATGGGACTCCTACTTTTCAGATGGGACTCCTATTCTTGGAAAAGGAGGAGTCCCGGACTCCTATTTTTAAAATTCAAGTGAGAACCCTGATGACATTTATACGCTGCAATACTAAATTAATTTATTGATACATGTAGTTACCAAAAACTGATTAACATCGTAAAAGGCTGTTCTTAATTCATATTGACAGATGGCTGTTTACTCTGCCTATTTCAGCGTTTGGCGCAGTCAAACTGAAGCATCGATCGTGATACCGGTCTGCATCAGCCCTGCAAATTCGTGAATGTGTTGTGTAAATGTAAACGTGAATGACAAAACGATAAAGAAATGGTGCCTTGAAAAAATATCACAAAGTCAGTTGAATCTAAAAAAGTATCTTAGAGTTTATTTGACGCCAAACACAAAAGTGTCCGCGTACTGGTAGTGTCCGCGTACTGGTCGGGTCTGTCTACTCCAAACTCGCTTATTGATGCATATATCTATGCCCTCAGCTTTGAAAAATCTGCTTTTGAATGCATTTAGGTAGCACCTATTTCATATTATTTCAATGGGTCGATATGCTAAATGTCTAGTTGATATGGCCGAGTTATCTATGGCCCAACACTTTTTTGAACCCACGAAAACCAATGACATTTTACAACACGGCATTTAATACAGCAGCAAGTCTTACTATCTTATTTTCATCATTAACGAACTCGTCGATGTTCTCTATGCTGAGAGTGTCAACTGTCATCCTTTTCTCTGGTCTGTCTTACAACCTTACGAAAAGTTGGCTTTTGAGCTTCCCGCAAAAATGAAAGTAAAGGCAGGTTCGGTATTCCAATCGGGTCATACCGAGTTACAGGTCATACTAAATACCGAAGATTATTACTAAAACCCTGTTCCGCACCGCACCGCACCGCACTGGGGTAAAATCACGTGGGTAAAATAGAACTTACCGCACCATCGAATAGAATAGAATTAGCATTAGAATTAGAATTGTATTTACTGCTCAACTGCACCCTTTAAGGGTTAAAGGCAAACAAATACAAATACATACATAACATTCATAAAACAACAGGAGTGGATATGAGAAAATGATTTGCATATGAATGGGGAAAAATGGAAAAAAAGATGTCTTGAGTCATAAGAGCCATGTTAAGAAATATTACATTCACTTACAAACAAACCAAAAGATTTCACAACAGAATAATCTTTGCTAGTCATTAAATGAATGAAAAGTTCTCAGTTAGAAACATATCTATTGATGTTGAAATTAATTAGATTCTGACACATTTTATTGCGTATTTTAATTAGAATGTTTTTTACAATCACAAAAGAAATGAATTTCATCATCGACAACATTACAAGCTGTACACAATCTTTTTGCCCTTATCTATCTAAGTATCTTTCCCGCTCGATTTGTAGCTTGTGTGCACTAATTCTAAATGCTGTTAGAGCCTTCCTTTGTGTTTTGTCTGTCAAAACTTCCAAGCATGTTTCTAATTCAAATTTTTAAGCTCAAGGCACCGTGAGAATGACTTGCTTTAATTAAACCACATGCTCGACTGCTATATCCAGAGAACTGATATGCTTAGATGATAACATGGTGACTGGGACTGTAAGACTGTCCGGAAACACGCTATTCGTTTGTTCTTCCTCATAGTGATTTTTTGGTAACTGAGGAAGAAATTTTCAAAACTAAGTTGGAAATTTAAAGAGTAACTACACTTCAGGAACTGACTGAATCAGATCCCAAACCCTATCCCCAACATGAAACGGAAAGATTGACAAAGACATCCCAACAAACAATAAATTGCAAGTGATAAGCCGAGTCAGCAGCTCTTTCCCAAATAGGTGGCAACTCAGCTATCTTTATTGAACTAAATAATTTAGACCAACAGAAGGTTACAACAGACTAAGCAAATTATACGAAAAACATTTAACAACTATTTTTACCTATTTTCTATTTTGTTATAGAAGGGTTGAAATGAGAACACAGTAAATTAAACAGCACCGTACATAAAACAAATGCAACCGCAACGAAAGTACCGCCTTGGGACGGAAGTTGGATTACACAGCGCTACAACACTCAGATTTGCAGATTTCGTCTTCTAAAGAGTACAATTGTATTATATGTAAGAATATCTGGTGGATGTGCTTACAAAACAACTACGATCGTTACACAAAGTGGATTGTGATGTAGTGCGCCATCACAATTCACCTGAAGCTTCTGTTTGAAATGACTTGTATGTTAACTGAATGACTTGGCTGTTAACCCAATCAAGGTAAATACATGTAGCTTTCTTTACCTCTTTACGACGGTTAGACGGGCCTCAGACTTTATGAAGACGCCAACCTAAACCTAGTTAACAATTAAAAAACAGACGGTTGGCGCCCGACACCCGTTCCGGTACGTCTTAGGTCGGGCACATCGTAGTCTAACTCAGGAATTTCAGTGTTGCTATATCTGTGAGTCCTCATGTTTGTTTTTTCTTAGTTTTAATTTTGATTTCTATTTCTGAGATATTACACTTAATTATGAGCTAGGAATCTTCCACGCAAACTGAACAACCCAGTATCTGATGAACCAAAGCAGAACCAAATGTGAGGGTTGCTCGACCGAAGACCGATTACATCCCCCGCCCCCAGTAAATTTATTGCTGGCCGTTCCAAGGCGGCACTTCTGTTTTCGTTCTTCTTGGCTGTTTTATGTGTTTTGTTGATTTTTCGCTTATTGATTTATTATTTCTGATGTTAAGGCTAGCCCTAAAATTAAAACTAGAAAAAGGTAAAAAATAGTTGTTGAATGTTTTTCGTATAATTTGTTCTTGTCAGGATTTATGTTTTTGTTTGGGTTGAGCGACTAAGTGTCTGATGAATGAAGGCAGAACCAAAGGCGAGGGTTGGTTGACTACAAACCGGTTAAGCCCCCACCCCACCCCAAGTAATTTCATTACTGGCCGTCCTAAGGAGGCACTTCTGTTTTCGTTTTTCTTGGTTATTTCATGTGTTGTTTGTTGCTATGTCTGCCACTGATATTTTGTTTGTGCTGTTCAGTCTAGCCTGGAGACCACCTACACAGGAAAAGGCTGTTCACATGGCTGCAGCTGATGGTATCTTTGGTGGTGACTAATTTCGAGTATTTTTCCCACATGGTGTCTTGGGTGGGATCTGGGATTGAATTGTGTCTGTTCCTGAGATTTTTTTTCTACTTACTTTTTGTATATACATGTACAGCCAGTAGTTGGAGTTTTATTCGAATCTTGCTGTGTGACAGGCGTGTATTTTGAAATGACCACATGTGAACTTAAACGTATACTCTAAACTATTACAATGTTTAAGTAGGGTCGAGACGGGTAACTTTGGACAGCGGGTAAATTCGGACATACCATTGCAAACAGTGAAAATCTAGATGAAACGGCTCAAGTGATACAAAGGAAACAATGTCACTGTCCGAATTTACCCGCTTTCCGAATTTACCCGACTTTACCCTGGTTTAAGCCCAAACTATTGTCAGCTTGAAAGAGCTGCTGAGCCTGTAAAGGCTTGACAACACGACAACAACAACAACAACAACAACAGCTGCCGGGTACTTTAAACACGTCAAGGAGTGCATGCATAAAGGGTCAGAATAGTCGATAAAAATATGACAAATAGTTAACAGGTGAAATAAATTAGAAAGTACTGGTCTCCATAAGGCCCATTTCGTGGCTGGAATAGATTTCGTTCAAACTTTGTATGTGATAAGCACTATGTATGAGCTCTTAATTGACAAAATGTTAGATTGCACAGGAATCAGGTAAGCTTGATATGCATGATATAAGTGGGTGGGGTAATTCCACATGATTCTTAGCTCTGTCTCTATAATGCTGTTTCATTTTATAGGAAACCGTAGCCAAATATCAATTATTATAAAATGGTAATGATATGTGTTTAACAGTTAGTGGCTGCAGAAGTTTGCCGGAAATGCTCCTTAATGATTATGTATACTCACTTACAAGTCATATACCTAAATTTTGGCCATTTTTTGTCTCCAACTTTACGAAAAACACAATTTTTCTACATTTTCAGAGCAATTAATAAGATAGCATGTGATTATTAAGTGGATACAATGGACATTATAAAATTATGAGGAATCATATATGTACTTAGTTATTCCAGAGTTATCTGCCCCTGAACATAGAAAAAGTTCTTTTTTTCAAGAAAAAAAGTTTCTTGAGGGCCCACCCCATGACGCGAATAGATTTCCACCAAACTTTATGCATTATAAATACTTTGTGTTGATAGACAGTTATTTGTTGATATAGTAAACTGACCACTAATGCGTCACCTGCAGTAAGTAAGCTACAGATGGGTGGGGTAATATCACATGACTATTGCCTCTATTTCTAAGATGTTGTACGTTTTTATCTGAAATTGTAGGCAAACATCAATTATCATGTAATGGTACAGATACATAATGTACATGTATCAAATAGCAGATGCAGAAGTTTTTAACTCCCCTGAGTCAGAGTCCCCGGGGGAGCTTATAGAATGGTAGTCTTCCGCACCCTTCATCTATCATCCATCTAGCCAACATCTTCAAACAACTTTTCTCTGAAACAACTACGCCAATTTCATTTAAATTTCACATGCAGCCTTCAGGAAAAGGTGGAAAGAAACTTTTATAAATTTGGTCTAAATCACATGACCAAGATGGCCGCCATGCCCATATATGGTAAATACTTTAAAATCTTCTTCTCCAGAACTACTGGGTCGATTGCCTTGAAACTTGGTTTGTAGCATCTGGGACTCTAGAACTGCAAAGTTAATATAAAAGATGACCCTAGGTTGACCCGACCTATTTTATTTCAAGGTCAAAATTGGTCCCTTAGGCGTTTGAATAGGAAAAGCTGAAAGAGTGCATTTTTCTGTTCTTGTTGTGCAACGCGATATTATGAAAATGCAGTAAAATTCGTCCCATATGAATTCTAGAGGTCAAGGTCATTTGGTGACCCTTAGCAAAAGTTCACTCATGAGTTTTCAAAGGACTTCTCCTCTGAAACAACTCGGCCAGTTTCATTCAAATTTCATATGCAGCCTCCAGGCAACGAGGGGAAGAAAGTTTACATATTTGGTCTAGATCACATGGCCAAGATGGCCGCCATGCTCATATATCGTAAAAAACTTAAAAAATCTTCTGCCCCAGAACCACTGAGTGAGTGCTCCGGGGGAGCTTATAGGATGGTAAGGCTCCGTCGTCTGTCCGTCCGTCGTCCGTCCACAATTTCAAACGACTTCTCCTCTGAAACCGCTGGGCCGATTGTAACCAAATTTCATATAGAGCCTTCTGAGACCTTAGGAACGAAAAGTTGTTCAAACGGTCCTGGTCACATGACCAAGATGGCCGCCATGTCCATATATGGTAAATACTTTAAAATCTTCTTCTCCAGAACTACTGGTCGATTGCTTTGAAACTTGGTTTGTAGCATCTGGGACTCTAGAACTGCAAAGTTAATATAAAAGATGACCCTAGGTTGACCCGACCTATTTTATTCCAAGGTCAAAATTGGTCCCTTAGGCCTTTGAATAGGAAAAGCTGAAAGAGTGCATTTTTCTGTTCTTATTGTGCAACGCGATATTATGAAAATGCAGTAAAATTCGTCCCATATGAATTCTAGAGGTCAAGGTCATTTGGTGACCCTTAGCAAAAGTTCACTCATCAGTTTTCAAAGGACTTCTCCTCTGAAACAACTCGGCCAGTTTCATTCAAATTTCATATGCAGCCTCCAGGCAATGAGGGGAAGAAAGTTTACATATTTGGTCTAGATCACATGGCCAAGATGGCCGCCATGCTCATATATCGTAAAAAACTTAAAAAATCTTCTGCCCCAGAACCACTGAGCGAGTGCCTTGAAACTCTGAATGTAGCATTTGGGACTCTAGTACTTCAAAGTTTATATAAACGATGATCCTGGGTTGACCTTGAAAGGAAAAGCTGAAAAAGTGCATTTTTATGTTGCTATTAGACTCTATGATAGACTTTGTGACTTTCCAATTAAAAAGCAACAAGGACAAAATTTGACCTTGCCATAAAACAGGTAAATGTCACCTCAGGGTCAATATTTACATAACATTTATAGCACTAGGACAGAGCCCAGATGCTACAAACCAAGTTTCAAAGCAATCTGCCCATTGGTTCTGGATAAGAAAATTCTTAAGTTTTTTTCCATGGCGGCCATCTTGTTCATGTGACCCAGACCATTTGACTATAAGATCTTTCTTTCTCTCATCCCACACAGACTTCATATAACATATGATTGCCATTAGCCAATTATGTTCTGAGAGAAAGGACTTTGAACAGTCCAACCCAAGGGACTTGGGGCCAAGGTCACTAAATGACACTGACCCCTTGAATCCATAAAAATTAAAGTGGACTTCATTTCCATATAACATAGTGTAAAAGCAACATAAAAATGCATTTAATATTTTGTCAATCAAGAGCCCATACCTAGTGCTTATCACATACACGTTTGAAGGAAATCTATTCTAGCCACGAAATGGGCCTTATGGAGACCCGTCCTTTTCATTTTTTATGATGGTGCGAATGATAAAGGGTGATGATACTGGTGAAAAATGATTTGTATTAATTAATTGTAAGGTCAGGTGTTTGAAAAGCCCTGCCCGGAACGATCCGAGGTCTTGGTTGCGGCGTTTGTCGGGAGGAAGATCATTTCAGAGCTTGGCAGGTAAAAGCCTTTGGGTGATTTATTTTTGGCGGCTAAAAGCTGCCGATCAACAATATCAAGAAGCTTTTGTTAGTCAGAGAAGGCTCGGATTAGGCAGTTATGGGAAAAATGAATACTTGTGCAAACCAATTCTAGAAACGGGAACAGAGACAATGTCTCTCATGGATGGCCGTAATGTGAGTAGACAGGTTCAATGTTGACCAGGCCAAGCTGAATCTTATACAACATTGTTAGGGCTGAGATTTTCCTTCTATTCTTTAATATGGGAAGCCCCAACGTAGACAGTGTTGCACTTACAGTAATAGTGAAAAACAGGGACCAAGAACCGATCTTTGTGGTACTCCAGAGACGACGGAGCAAGATTCAGAATTCTCTCCGTCCATGACGACTCACTGTGTTGTTCTGTTGGCAAGGGATGTTTTTATCCATGCAGTTACCCTTCTCTTGAGACCCAGACGATGGAGCCTCAGCAAGAGCCTTTGATAGCCCACTTTATCAAATGCCATGCTTTAAAGGTAGGTTCCTGTACTAGCGATAACAATTATGTCCACAAAATAATTTCGTCTTTTTCTGAGCAGTATTGAATTCTCTTATTTTTCTGAATTTGTTGCTACTGAGAAACTCGTCAGATGTTGAAGAAAATAGTCGTTTTCCCTTTTGGTTTATTTTCTTTCTTTGGAATTCCAGTTCTAAAAATAACTATGTTCATTATGTCTATAAGTGCGCGATTTCTGATGCCATTCTCCAAAGGTCAATTTTCCCTTGTCGTGAGCTCTCCTAGAGGTCCTGGCATGGTGGATGGGTGAAAACTATCCCAAAATGCAATGCAGCGTGACCTCAGCTGCGTTATCTATTTTTGGCGCGAACTAAAAATAGCGCTAACTGGTGTGCGAAGCAGAGTTTGGAAATCCCTTGCAAAACAACTTTTCTAATATTTTTTTATTTACACTTTTTAGTGAAACTTATTCATTCTCTTTTATAAGTGCTTTCCAACAACTTGGGTGAAAGATCATCAAAATTATGATGCATTCCAAAGTACAGGAACCTACCTTTAAGTCCATTATAATAACAGCTTGACTTAGGGTATCAGCAAGGTATTGAATGCCTCGAAGCTGAGTTTGGTTATTCATGAATTCACGTGTATGATCCACATTTTTGAAATGCTTATTATATCGCCACAGCAGATCACCAGAAAGCACTCCTGTTTGAATCATCGGCATCCAGTACATACGGGTGAGAGTAACCACAGAGTATGGGTTGCACTCTGTATCATCATCCCAAGATCTTAAAGACCTTTTTGTGGAGATGCATCACGCTTTAAAAAAAGTTCAGTTCAGCAACTAAAACAACAACAACAACAACAACAACAGCAAAACAACAGAAAAAAAACAAAGGAAAAAAAAACCCAACAACAATAAACAATAAGAAGTCGGAAATATTAAATGTGCTTTATTGTATACCACTTTGGAACAAATTAGTAAATATTATAAAATAGATAAATAAATTAAAGTTGTACGAGCTTTTCGCTTTTTCTATCGGGAGTAATATAATTGAACATGATGATGCAGTAAACATATATTAGAATGTCAACAATACACAACATTCCTATACATTTAAGCCAACTTAGACTGTAAGGATGCTTAGATTTTATGGTAAAACCGTATTAATCCTAATAAACGCCCATGCTCTAATAAACGCCTCCTTCCTTTTCCAAAAATAATGATATATTGACTTACTAACCTCAGTTTTTTCCATCAGTTTTATAAAGGAGATCAATATGAATTTCCGTTTGCTTCTCTGGAGATGCAGCTCTTAGGGGCGTTAAAAAGGATTAATACAGTATACATACTGTTATGATTGTATTCAAGCAAGTTTTATTTCTCTTGAGGCACCATATAAAGATCTCGATGGAGACAAGAAATAAATCAGAGCTAGAACGATATTAACCCATTTATGCCTAGATTCCCATAAAAAGGACATAGGCAAACCATGCAGACCCAGATCAGACGCCGCAGAACGCGGCGTCAAATTAGGGTTTACGCAGTTTGCTTAAAATTTACAGCAATTGAAAAAACAGAAAGAAAAATAACAATAAAATATACACCAGGCACCCCTAACATGACAAATGGGCTCATCCAGTTTATCGTATAGATAGAAGAGTACACTGGGAGTGAATGGGTTAAACAATCACGAACCACAAGTTTTAGACCTCAACAGCACATATACACACACAAATGACTGATATAATATGTACACATTTATTCAGTGAAATCTCTTAAACTATCAAACAGAGCACAAACATTCTAAGTTTCTGAACAATCGGAGGCACTGAATATAAGTAATATAGAATAAAATTCGTGGGATTGTTGAAAAAAAAATATAATACACTTATACGCTTTTCAGTCATTTTGCAAATACATGATACCAGGAAGTGTAATTATAATTGAGCCGCGACACGACAAAACCAACAATGTGGTTGTGCGCCCAGCGCAGACTCAGATCAGCCTGGGCATCCGCCCAGTCTGATCAGAGTCTTCGATGTCCGCATGGAGGTAGCTTAGTCCCTTAGCTACCCTTTAAGCGCTTAGCGAAGAGACTGACCAGACTGGGTGGATGCCCAGGCTGATCTGAGTCTGCACAGGGCGCACAACCACATTGTTGGTTTTCTCGTGTCGTGGCCCATATGTAGTTTCGCTCTCTGCCAGAACACTGAAATTTCCATCCACGATCAACAGTACAACCTCTTTTTGTATCCCCATTATCCCCTCCTCCCACTTCTGTTGCCACCAGTCGGCACTTTCCGTTTCGATCTGCCGCTTAAACGCGGGGAAAGTCTGAGTATTGCTCGGATTTACCCAAGTAATTATGCCGAACATGCCCAATGAGTTATCAAAACTATCTTTTCCCGCCATTTTTACAAAGGGATCATTTTGGTCTTTTCCTGCTTGCTTCTCTGGATGAAGACACTCTTCCTAGTATGTCTCTGCCCTAAGGGTAAGGAAAAGCGCGTAGAGTCGATTTGTTTCCCTTTAAGAATGGATAATAAGAGAATGGCAGAGTTGATTCTCTTGAGAATGAATTGACTTTAAGACCCCTTATCAACATTTTGTTGAGACGAAGGTGTCGTATCCACAAAAGCTATATCTGTACTTGTTGAAAGTTTCTTTTTACACAACAGAGAAATCACCCGTTTGTTTACTACAAAAGCTATCATGATAAACACTCCCTGGCTGGCATTTAAAACAATAAATACATATTCCAGGGATTCAAAACCGAGAAGCAGATGTAAGTAGCCGAACACACACCCAGGTGAGGCCAGTAATAGTTGACAGTCTCGTATAAACAGCCAAGTAATTTCTTTCTTGATTTAAATTCTTTGACCTGATGAAAGTCTTGTTTATCCTCATAACCACAAGGAAGAATAATACAATGTTAGACAATAAAAGAATTGCGGATGGGACAACAAAGGTGAACATATGCGAGATTGAAGATGAAAGATAACAGATGGTTCCACCATACCCAATATCTTTTCCCTTGCTTAAAGATAAAGAAGTGAAGATATTGACAATGACAAATAACAGGGAGCCACCCACAATGTACAGTACGTTTCGAATTGTGCGAGTAGCACTATACGTAGGAGGTAATATCCTAATTGTCCTGAAAACTTGATACATTTCTACAGAGCAGATATTCATCGAAAACATAACAGAAAGCCACAGAAAGTGACATATGCCTCCTATTAAGGCACATGCCGAACTTTGCAACGACGTCTGTCCTGCTCCAAATTGATACATAGTTTGTGCCGAGAAAAGACAAAGGCATAAAATCATGTTATTCACACCTGGTTGTGAATGTAGTTCAGAAAAGGGAAGATATATGCAGAGTGTCAGCAATAGGCATATGATTGAGAAACAAACACAGAAAAATGCAAGCAACTGTTTTGCTGGCAGCGTATTATTCGCTTTACTGTTTTCCATGATTCTCTGTGCAATTAAGGTACCTTGGATTTCCCGGTACACAGTGACACAGATATCAATTGTATTTTCTCCCGCTCTGAAATCGCCTTTAGACAGTGCTATTTGCGACTGGGTTCCTTCAAAATAGAGAAACTCTCCTTCTATGTGCATTGGCAATTCGTCAAACTGAATCGAAAGAAAAGGACATCTATCCAGAGCTGAATTGAAAAGAGAGGGGTTGAGCTTAACTTCATATAGAAAAACATCTGGGAAGCCGTTAGGCATCGGTTCAATTAATATAGATGAATTTGAAGGGTACAATTCGTATAAAGAGATTTGAGTAGAAAACTTTAAATTATGTAATGTAATATTGATGTTGTGCACTTGATAATAAATCGCTGAAACGATATCGTCATCAACCTCATGAAGTTGTCGGATATGAGTTTCAAATTTGACTACAAAGTTTGAAATGACGCGGCTATGACCCAGCGACATCTGATAAACTTGAAAGTCTGTTATCGCATTACTACTGGCATGAGATATTAAATCTGCAAAGAAGAGCTGGAGAGAAGTCTGAAAGCTTCTTTTACCAAGCGTGTCTAGGGTAAAAGAAATTTGTTTCCCGGCAACAACAAGTGGAGTAAATTTGACGAAAAACAAATAAAAGTCACAGTCATTATGGTACTGGATTATCTTTCCCTCGAGGCATTTCTCCTCTAAAACGTAGCGGTCTTTTTGGCACATTATATCTCTACATGTCATCTGAAAAAAGACAATGAAGGAAAACGTTGTAAAAACCTCAAAATGGTGGGGTTAATTTCTTGTACACGCTTCTAAATTTTGAGCCGCGACGCGACAAAACCAACAATGTGGTTGTGCGCCCAGCGCACTCAGATCAGCCTGGGCATCCGCCCAGTCTGATCAGAGTCTTCATTGTCCGCATGGAGGTAGCTTAGACCCTCAGCTACCCTTTAAGCGCTTAGCGAAGGGTCTGATCGACTGGATGGATGCCCAAACTGATCCGAGTCTGCGCTGGGCGCACAACCACACTGTTGGTTTTGTCGTGTCGCGGCTCAAATGGTTTATTTGAAAGTAAGCAGTTCTGCCGTTTTGTTTGAAAAAGTCGGGCTATGCTGAATTTGGTCTGTCCGTACTTCCGTCATTCCCTAAGAATTTTGTTCTTTTAGTAAAATTTTTGTCACAGTTGTTCAGGAACTACATGTATTAAAGTTAGAATATTAAAACTTGGTACATGTATGGACAATAAGTTGTTGTATCATGGGAGTCTAAAACGGGCCCATTGCTTATATTTTTCCCTGTGTTTGTCTAGGTAAATCTGTGTCAAAGTTTTTCAGGTAATTTGCTTTAAACTTGGTATACATATAAAGAATGAGTGTTTATTTCGTAGAATTGCTTTTATTCTTCCATATTTTATCTATATCTCTTTCTTTTCTTCTGTAGCATGTTTACATTGGAAATTATGTCATAGTTTCTCAGAAAGTACTAAAGCTAGAATCTTCAAGCTTGGTATACAACTGGACAATGCGTTGATGTATTGCAGGATCAAGAAACCGGGGGCTGTATTCATAAAACAACTTAAGTGGTTGCTATGCTGTTGCTAAGGCTGAATTTCTATGAAGGAGATTCCCTACAACTATTAAATTTGCTTTGGAGGAACAGTCTCTTTCAGACTGTTCCTCCAAAGCAAATTTCATAGTTGTAGGGAATCTCCTTCATAGAAATCGAGCCTTAGCAACAGCATAGCAACGACTTAAGTGGTTTTATGAATACCACCCCGGTTCATTGAGTTTATTCTTCCATTTATCTTGTTCATTTTTCTGTTGGAATTTTACCCAAGATAAATTTGTGTCACAGTAATCTCCGGAATCTTCAAATATAATTTTATATGGAGAAGGAGTTATTGTATTGTGGGTTTGAGACCTTGACCAATGCTCTTATTCTTCTTATCCATTTTTCTTTATTCTCCTATTTTACACACAGAAAATTTGTGTCGGTCTATTCAAGCTAGAATCTTTAAACTTCGTGTATGGACAATGAGGTGTTATAATTTTGGGTTTAGAATGGGGCTTATTGCTCTTTTGTCAATATTCTATCCTTTCAAGGGAAAAGTGGGTGGCGTTGCCTATACGGCCTTTTCTGCCCATAGCAAAATGTTTTATTTTCAGCTGATGATTAGCCTATGTGTCTCCTATAATGATCAAGGTAATTATGTGTCTTTTAAATAACGATTTACAAATCAAGGGCTTAGTGCAAGACTAGTCAAACTCCATATTTTGGAGCTTTTCAGAAGAAGCATAACAAAAAAAAAAAATAAACAACAAAAAAACCAAAAAAACAATAACAACAACAACAACAAAAAACAACAACTGATTATTACAGTACATAAACAAAATATTGATATGAAATTTGACATATTTACATAAATATGGGAAGAAATGCATACATCATTCAATTTTATTAATCTTTTTTTTAACAAATTGGGTTTTTGTGACTTAGACTACTTTTGCGCTGAAAAGTTTAGTGCAAGATAGTCTAACTTGAGATAGACTACTTTTAACCATTCACAAAGTAAGTGCATTATAAAACAAAATTTAACAATTTTTATAGTTTGACTGTAAAAACACAATAAGCATGAACTGTGGAATAGCTATTTAATAACTATAAACATGTAAAAAGAACAAATAATGTAACTTTTCCTTGTTACTGCACAACAATGCTAACTTAAAATCCATTTTGATTAGCGCAATACTAGTCTATCTGAAGATAGACTAGTCTTACACTAAGAAATATGAGGAAAATAGTTTGAAATGAAAATATTCCATATTTTACTAATGAAAAACTAAGTACTAGAGTGTTTAGAAAACACTGTACATAAAGCTTTAAACAAATAAGGAATTTGTGAATTTGTATCAGAATTTGTAAAACTGAAAACTTAGCCATTTATCCACAGCATGCCCTCTAAAATCAAATTCCTCTCGTTGTAGGTAGACTAGTCTTGCGCTAAAGATTTAGCTCATTTGGCACTTAGACTATTTTAAAATTCGGACTAAAAGTGTCTTTTGCAAAAACTTAAATCTTTACATTTTCACAGAATGTGTATTTGACCATCAAATTTCAAAAACTGCAAAAAATGAATTTGTGAAAAATAGTGAGTTAGCATAGTCTTGCTGAGCCCTCGAAGTGGAAAAACAGATTTGGTACATTTCTGCTGACTGGCTGTATGGGAAAAAGGTCACAGGAAATCTATGATTAAATTCTGTTAAGTATGACCTTGACCTTGATCTTAAAGATGATTTCATGGCCATTAAAACATAACCAGTGCTGTAACTCTTCGTATTTTTTTTATTTAAGGGACAGTCAGAATTTAATATAGTAAGGAGATAATATATAGACAGTAGTCAAAACTTAACAGAAATTAGAATTTAAAAGTCTTGCTTCGACCTTGAAATTGAGTTCAATGTCACCAAAATTTATCAACATTTTGCACTTACCCAAAACTGAACCCGTATTAGTTTGATAAGCATCTATCAAGTAGCTCCAGTGATAGGGTAGAATATACTGAATTCAAAGTATAATTAATTATCGAAAATTAATAGTCTCTCTGAAAGAGATACTTCCGGTATAAAACTATGCTTTGAAGGTAAAAAAATGAGAAAAGAATTCACTTAAGACATTATTTTAACTTATAAGGGAAGGTATGTGCGACGGCCATTAAATTTGAAGGGGAAATATAGCGTATTATACGACTTCCCTGGTTCATGCTGTTTTGCCCCATTTTTATAACCCTATTATTCCAGAAGTAGCGCTTACGGAACTTAACCACTATTGGTTCATTATAACAGACACCATAGGCTAATCACAAGTTGAAAATGAAACATTTGCTGTTGGGCAGAAAAAAGGCTTTATAAGCACCCACCCCAGCCCTCTTGTCTTCCGTTAAAAAATGATAGAAAAAGGTGAACCCATTAACCTTGAAAACAATGTTTTTCTTCTCAAGGCATATTACTCAAGGCGGAGAATCTCGTGACTTACTTCAGTTATTTTGTACCTGTGTTCCTGCATAACCGCTAGGCAAATTGTTGAGGTTGCCATTCACAGTTTCGCACTTTTGGCCGGGGACAAAAATGCTAATATTTGGGGGTAGGCTTGTATTTTGGGCTATAAATTCTTTTTGGCTACTTATATGCAGGAAACTTTTCCTCCCTTTGAGTGAGCATGTGTCAGGAAAGTAAAAACTGAATTTATTTCCAACTCGAAAACCATCCAATCACTGCGCGGCATGGATGCGAAACTATGGCTGCACTGATAAAGCGGGAAATATAAACTGTCAAAATGATGATGCTCAATTTCAATTAAGAATAGCAGAAAATCTAAACGGCTGGCAGGTATTCAGTTGCAGTTGACAGTGATCATCTGTAAGCCTTCTAGGTAAATCTGTAAGCTTTAGGTGTCAACAATTGTCCTGCTCTTGAGTAGAGCATGTGTAATAATGCCATTTTTGAAGAAATTTTCTGGCCCCAAAAAGTGGGTGGGGTGTCATTTTCCCTGCAACAATATTCATATAAGGACCTTATAGGGGTAATAAATGGCTATAAAGTGTATTTAGGCATATGTACAGCTCATTCAAAGAGAAGAAAGAATGATTTATGCATTCAATCATGATGGAATGTCACTTTGTTTGGCTGACCCCCTGTGGAGTCACTGAGCTATCGAAAAAACTGTGGAGTGCAACCATAAAGGGCCATCATGGATTTTCAGTTTTCTTTTGAGGCAGTTAGAAAACATGTTTTGGATTCCTCAACATTGACCTGCTAAAGAAATAAAATGGTTCAGAGCATTGCGCATTTCAATGTCACACAGTTGTGAACGCGCTACAGCTACGGTCCATTTCTTGAAAGCGACGCTTTTTCAGACTTCGAAAAAGGGTATAGTTTAAAATCAGCAATAATTTTGCCAGATTGCATCTCAGCACACTTTCTTTCATTCTCTTAGATCAGAAACATGCTAAATTATTAATCTGAACCAAAGTCTGCCTGGATTGAATAGAAAATCTATGCTTTAAGGTTGCCATTCACAGTTTCGCACTTTTGGCCGGCGTCAAAAATGCTAATATTTGGGGGTAGGCTTGTATTTTGGGCTATAAATTCTTTTTGGCTACTTATATGCAGGAAACTTTTCCTCCCTTTGAGTGAGCATGTGTCAGGAAAGTAAAAACTGAATTTATTTCCAACTCGAAAACCATCCAATCACTGCGCGGCATGGATGCGAAACTATGGCTGCACTGATAAAGCGGGAAATATAAACTGTCAAAATGATGATGCTCAATTTCAATTAAGAATAGCAGAAAATCTAAACGGCTGGCAGGTATTCAGTTGCAGTTGACAGTGATCATCTGTAAGCCTTCTAGGTAAATCTGTAAGCTTTAGGTGTCAACAATTGTCCTGCTCTTGAGTAGAGCATGTGTAATAATGCCATTTTTGAAGAAATTTTCTGGCCCCAAAAAGTGGGTGGGGTGTCATTTTCCCTGCAACAATATTCATATAAGGACCTTATAGGGGTTATAAATGGCTATAAAGTGTATTTAGGCATATGTACAGCTCATTCAAAGAGAAGAAAGAATGATTTATGCATTCAATCATGATGGAATGTCACTTTGTTTGGCTGACCCCCTGTGGAGTCACTGAGCTATCGAAAAAACTGTGGAGTGCAACCAGATTTCTCCCTTTATGCTAAATGCATTTTCTTGAGGTAATGTGCAGATGCCTCATCGCTTTTGAAGCAAGCCATTATATAAGCGCCGTTTCCATGCACGCGTAACTTCAGTGCCGGGGGGTCCATTGTAGGGCAAGGGCCTACTGCGCTTTCAGTAGGTGCGGATGGGGGTTGTTTGGATTTTTTTCTCTGGCCTATCATTTCTCTTTTCTTTCTCCCTCTCTCTGGGAGAAGGCCCGATATAGACTGAGAAACTGTCTCAAAGGGCCGTTAAACCCAAAACAATCAATCAATCAATCAATCAATCAATCAATCAATCCATGCACGCGGTATTTTTTCCCGATTCTTCGAGCAAAGACTTTCATACTTTGCTCAAGGTCGTGTGGCAAAATAAATCGTGCGTGAAAACGAAAACTATATGAGCCGCGACATGAGAAAACCAACAAAGTGGTCGTGCGCCCAGCGCAGACTCAGATCAGCCTAGGCATCCGCCCAGTTTGACCAGACTCTTCGTAAAGGGTTCAAAGGGTAGCTAAGGGTCTAAGCTACCTTCATGCGGACAGTGAAGACTCTGATCACACTGGGCGGATGCCCAGGCTGATCTGAGTCTGCGCTGGGCGCACAGCCACATTGTTGGTTTTGTCACGTCGCGGCTCATATACTGGCTTGCTGCAAAAGCGACGTGGTATCTGCAACTTCCGCCTGAAAATTCATAGCTCATTAGAGAAAAACAATCAATTTCTTCCCCGTTTTATCCGAATATAGGTACAAAATATCACGTGATTCTTCATCGTGTTAGATTCTCTTATGAGGGCCTCAACTTGACTTTCATAGTAACCATACAAAGATACGCCATCTGCCACATAATAGATATATAACATGAAAACATGAAATTGCAAATGAGCCGCGACGCGACAAAACCAACAAAGTGGCGTGTGCGCCAAGCGAAGATTCAGGTCAGCCTGGGCATCCGCCAGTCTGATCAGAGTCTTTACTGGCCGCGTGGCGGTAGCTTAGACCTAATCTACCTTTTAAGCGCACAGTCAAGACTCTGATCGGACTGGGCGGAAGCCCAGGTAAATCTGAGTCTTCGCTGGGCGCACATGCCACATTATTGGTTTTGTCGTGTCGTGGCTCAAATGTTTATACCGTTATCTTGTCAGCAAACTGTGTTGACACATCGCAGTCTTGCGGCGCAACAACGCCATTTGTCTTTGTTATAGCATCTAGGTCGAGTATAGCTGTAAATGGCGGAGATATTTCTTTAATAAAACGTTCTGAATGACTCGAGCAAAAGGACGCTTCTAAATGTGATGTATACTCAGTGTTGTTACAAGTAAAACACAAATACATGCTACGCAGTATGTCAGTTTCGCCAATGGCCGCATTACACGAGATATCGGTCTCGCCACTTCCATTGTAGAATTGTGCGCCTTGACTACACCCTTCTATATAAGCCCATTCACTCATACACTGCTCAACAGAGATGTTTTCTGGAGGTCGAAAAAAGATGTTACACTTCCGTCTTTTCATGATTGGCAGAAAGTTTTTCGATGAAGTCAGGTCCGCATCGCAGACAATTTCACTTGCCCAGTTGTTTAGTTTATCTGACACAATTACGTCATTGCATTCAGCACAAAACTGATTCTTGTAGTGAATAACAGAGTCTGTCACAGGTACAACAGTTTTTATATTGTTATTGTCCGGCGAATCACTACTTTCACAGAGCTTTTTCAATGTAATATTCGTCATTTCAGAAGGGCATTTTGTTATCATCCAGACACTTTTGATAAACTGTAGGTCATTGGGAAGTTCATATCTTGTTTCTGTTCTATTTGGTATCAACATGGTGAAAATACAGTCATACCTGTGAAATATAATAAATATTGTTTTTGCTAAAGCTTTGCATTTTCTGGACGCACGTGCACGAAACGTGGCCCTTTGAGGCTTGTTTAGAACATTATTTCTTTTTCTGTTTTCTATAGATTTTATTACAGAAACGGATACATTGTATTTCGTATTGGAATATGACATATTCCTACCACAAACTGCAATATAATTTATTTGCCAAGTGAGTGGAATTATAAGAACTACAAATGTTGAGGAGAGAGCATGCATATATATCAGCTAAAGTTTATTTTTATGTTAAATCCAGTGTGAGGCGTTAAAAACTTACACATAGCGACTTCATTCGATTAGCGGATTTTTAAAAATTTGTTTAATAGGCGAATTTACAATACAGTTGTAAAGAGGTCTTAGAGTCGAAGTTGCTAGCTGGTACTCAGAGACAAAGACACATCGAGGAAGACGTTTTAGAGTTGTTGCACCTTAACTCTGTTTTGTTGCGGGTGACTGTCGTAAATGTTTATAAGGAATCACGACTGATTTGATCTGATTGCCGGGGGTCTGAAATGTTAAGGTGACCAGACCAATACCGAGAGGTGTCACAACTGATAAGGATCACTGATTATACAATTTACAGTGTGAAAAGTGTCAAATTTTCATATTCCCTTGCATAATTTCTACTGATTTCTAAATGCATTCACTTTTGAATGAAAACAAAAATATTTAAAATGTAAGCATTGTAAAAAAATTAAATAAATAGAACAAATAAATAAAATAAAAAATCTTGACTCTCTTTGAACAAATTTCTATAAAAATCATTTCTGTTGGAAAATAATTACATGGTTTTAGATTATGAAGCGCAAACTATAATGCTCAAATAAGCCTGCGTGTCCGCGCAAACGTATCATAGTCTTTTCAATGTAGTGTGTTTAGATTTCCAAGGGTACATAAATCCTTTTTGAGAAGAAAGAAAAAAATCTAAAGGAAACCCCACCAGAAATGCGAAGTTGCCTATGCTGATCTGCGTCTTCAGTGTTTACCCATGTCGTAACTTAGAATTTCACGCGACGATCAACATTATCATAAGCTTAAACCACAGGTGCCCTATGTACACATTTGATTTTCGAGTAAGTGAATGAGTGAGGTTTTACCGCACACCAGCACAAAAATGCTATTTCGCACCGAAAACGTTTTAAAGAATACGTTTAATGTGCATAAGGTCTGAAACGGTTTTCGAATGCACAGTTATAATAATTTATTACGTCAGCTTACATGTTCACACATTGTTGTTATGTCATAATTGTAGTTTGGCAATATATTACAAAAATGTACCTTATTTGTTGTTGTCTACCATTTATCAATTTATTCAGTGAGTTCGATGAAGACTGAAAAAATGAGGCGATAAATCAAAAATAAAATAAAAAAAAAGAAAGAAAGAAAACAATTTCAAATGATGGACTAACCGTTAGTACATTATGTTTTCCTGTTTATCAGTTAATCAACATGAATCCAAGTTCTAGGATACCTTCAGCAATTTTACCGGTTGTCAATTATTCTCCGGTATTTCGGGTATAATAATAATGATAATAAAAGTAGTAATAAGGAGCTACGTCACTTCACACTAGAATCTGGAGATAATATACTAAAAATTGACTTCAGAGGTGCTATATATTGAAAATCATAAGTTCATTGCAAATTATTTATCTTTTCCTTCTTCTTTTTATTTTTCTTCTTCTTCTTCTTCTTATTATTATTCCTTTATTTATCATTATATACTACCGCACATAATTTTAAAAGCATAACTACTGTAAACAATAATTTAATCATACTAATTCATAGAAATAAGAAAAATTAAATAAATTAATTGAAAAAAAAAATGTGAATAAATAAAAGGTGCGAGAAAAAAAGGGGGGGAGGGGCTGATGTTAATGATGTTGAATGGAGTTTTTCAGAACTGATCAATTTTACTGTTGCTTCAATATCCGAAATTGGGTAGATTATCTTGATCTACCTGTCCAGTCAGGGCTGTCGCGGTCCCCTAATCTAAGGGATACAACTGCACTTACACTACAGACAGGTGTCTTTACCTGTACGACTTACAGGTAAATTCCCATGCATATGATATGAAATAATGTGGTTTGTGCTGAATGGCCGTAAATCCATTAAGGTAAACCCTCCTGTGAAACTTGGCCTTTTGTTCTTGTAACGTATTCAACTGGAACCTGATTTAACCGTGGCTGTAAAGAGCACTAAATAGGGCACTCACTGATGGGTACAGCTTCGCAAATGATAAAGGAATAAAGTGTGAAACATGCTGCTTTCTGACGAAGTAATAGAAAAGAGAACAAAAGCTGTATGTTTTCTCCTAAAAATCAGGCTTTATATGGTAAGTGTAGCCAAAAGCGTCTAAATATTTCTAGGTAGAAGAAAATATGTCCAATATAATCTGTGATATCTTTCGTCAGTGCAGATGTATATACATGTAGTTATTAAAAACTGTCAGGAAAAAATGTTTACCTGTCACGCGCAGTTTCCCGCAATGTCTCGAAGCTACACTTAATACGTATGCGCACGTATTAGATACCATGTAGACAACACTGGACACAGCGGTTTGAAAAGCTGAACGTCAGTCGCAGCCTCCACCTCATCAAACCGGAGCTTGTACACCAGCACGCGAAAACCAAGTAACATAGACGTTATATGCCTGTTATGGTTCCGTAATCAGGGACGTTGAACTCGTTAAGAAAGCACGATTGGACAAACAGCATTATCATGATAAAAAATATTAAAATTACATGCGAAACCACTAGTTTGCAGGCGTCTTATTGACTATCTCTGCAACATTAAAACACGGAACATAACCCCAATTTTAATAGAGTGCTCAAAATGATTACTAATAATCACCCATGGTTAACTTTGTATATACAAGGGCTGTTCCGAAACGAAAAAGAGCTGTTACGAAACGAAAAAGAGTAATAGTCAAACGACCTTATTACCGGGTCGTTTGGTAGCTATGACTCTTTCTCGTTTCGTAACAGCTCTTTTTCGTTTCGTAGCATCCTTTAAAACATAGTTAACCAGGTGTGATAATGCTGTCATGTTATGTGTCAAAAGCACACTTGCAAAGTTAGGGAATGGGACAACGGGGGCTGTGCAACACTTACATGGGTTGTCTGATGGTATCATTCTGAAGTCGCTGAATGGCGCAGCAATCGTCCTCAACTGATGAACAGGAAGCCTGTAAAAACTCACAGTATCGACAGTGTGGGGCAGAGGTAAATCATGAGCTGACAGTGCCAATCTCGTGCAAAGTGTAATTAAGACAAACTTTGCCATACAATAACCTTCAACACCAGAAGGAGCCATTTTGCTGTAAACATGAAACAAACGAAATCATCATAGATGGGTCTTTCCGCCAGAGATATGTTTCATACTACTAGTGCACTATTGTAGCGTGTTTCCCTGCCACCATATTACGAGGCAAAATTCAATATTGACGGGAATACAGCTATTATAGATTTTTCCTGTGGAAAGTTGGTTTCTAGTGATATTTTCAAGGGAAATTCTATTATATGGTTATTTTTCGGTGGAAATTCTACCATTAAACATGTTTAAACACCTCAGTAGAATCGTCTCTATTGAGAGATCACAGCATAACTTTTGATTGAACCCCCCCCCCCCCCCCAACCCCCAGAGAAATATTACTTTCATTGCTCACCTTATCTCCAGCTGCAGATATTATCTTAATGAAACGCAAAAATCAACATCATCTTGAGGACTTTAAGAGATTTGATCTTTAGGGAAAAGATGCATTTTTGTAGAAACCATTTCTTTTATTTTTTTCCACAAACACTTGCAGTGTAACAGTAAATATCATAACCAGCAAAGATTAGAAGCCATTCAGCATACAATAAACATTGATTTGTTATTCCACAGACCGTGTAAGTGTAATACTTGCAAACTGCCCTGCAACCGCGTGTGTTACGCAAGATAACAAGGTATTAAAAGAGATAAAACCCCCATTTTTTTCTTTTTTAAACGATTTTGATGCGGACGTCGACGAATGTTTAAGTGATATTTTTTTGAATGTCCTTTTCGTAGAAAGACATGCCTGTTCAGTCAGCTCCATTGACACGTACATATTCAGTCTACAATATTGACACATGCTTTTTCACAAGCTTGTAAATAGAGAATACCATGTTAGTGTCTCTTGATATCAAGTTTATCAGGCGAGACCAGAAACAGCGTAGGAATGGCGAGGCTTGCCGAGCCAGTCTGGCGTGTTTCTGGTCGAGCCTGATAAACTTGATATCAAAAGACACTAACATGGTTTTCTATTTATCATGCATCATAAGAAGATTTTTTAAAGGCGTAAAGAGCGGCAAACAAGTGATAAGCCAACGCAGTTTTGTTCGAACTTGCTGACGTCGCGAATGCGTTATGACGCAAGTCGGTGACGTCAATTAACCAATCGAACGCTGATATCACGGCCAGCGTCAGTATGTAGTCAATCGTCTTCAGAGATCGCTTCTTAAGGCATGACCTGATAATATTCGCGAAGGCGCAGTTCTACAGTGACATGATATCACATCATGTTATCATACCCCTGTTATCGGGTGAACTTTGCAGCAGATGCATGATAAAGTCTGAACTATTGACAGGTGCTTGTTCAGTCGGCACTAGCTATTGCTTATTGCTTTTCAGTCTGCACTATTGACACGTGTTTGGTCAGTCTGCACTATTGACAAATGCTTGGTCAGTCTATACTGTTGACACCACAGATGCGTGCTTGTGTAGTCTGCAATACTTACTGGTGTTTGGTCAGTCTGCACTATTGGCATATGCTTGGTCAGTCTACACTGTTGACACCACAGATGAGTGGTTGTGTAGTCTGCAATACTTACTGGTGCTTGGTCAGTGTGCACTATTGGCATATGCTTGTTGAGCCTATACTGTTGACACCACAGATGCGTGCTTGTGTAGTCTGCAATACTTACTGGTGTTTGTTCAGTCTGCATTATTGGCATATGCTTGTTGAGCCTATACTGTTGACACCACAGATGCGTGCTTGTGTAGTCTGCAATACTTACTGGTGTTTGTTCAGTCTGCACTATTGGCATATGCTTGTTGAGTCTATACTGTTGACACCACAGATGCGTGCTTGTGTAGTCTGCAATACTTACTGGTGTTTGGTCAGTCTACACTATTGGCATATGCTTGTTGAGTCTATACTGTTGACACCACAGATGCGTGCTTGTGTAGTCTGCACTACTGACAAGTGCTTGGTCAGTCTGCACTATTGGCATATGCTTGGTCAGTCTACACTGTTGACACCACAGATGAGTGGTTGTGTAGTCTGCAATACTTACTGGTGTTTGTTCAGTCTGCACTATTGGCATATGCTTGGTCAGTCTACACTGTTGACACCACAGATGAGTGGTTGTGTAGTCTGCAATACTTACTGGTGCTTGGTCAGTGTGCACTATTGGCATATGCTTGTTGAGCCTATACTGTTGACACCACAGATGCGTGCTTGTGTAGTCTGCAATACTTACTGGTGTTTGGTCAGTCTGCACTATTGACAAATGCTTGGTCAGTCTATACTGTTGACACCACAGATGCGTGCTTGTGTAGTCTGCAATACTTACTGGTGTTTGTTCAGTCTGCACTATTGGCATATGCTTGGTCAGTCTACACTGTTGACACCACAGATGAGTGGTTGTGTAGTCTGCAATACTTACTGGTGCTTGGTCAGTGTGCACTATTGGCATATGCTTGTTGAGCCTATACTGTTGACACCACAGATGCGTGCTTGTGTAGTCTGCAATACTTACTGGTGTTTGTTCAGTCTGCACTATTGGCATATGCTTGTTGAGTCTATACTGTTGACACCACAGATGCGTGCTTGTGTAGTCTGCAATACTTACTGGTGTTTGGTCAGTCTACACTATTGGCATATGCTTGTTGAGTCTATACTGTTGACACCACAGATGCGTGCTTGTGTAGTCTGCAATACTTACTGGTGTTTGGTCAGTCTGCACTATTGACAAATGCTTGGTCAGTCTATACTGTTGACACCACAGATGCGTGCTTGTGTAGTCTGCAATACTTACTGGTGTTTGTTCAGTCTGCACTATTGGCATATGCTTGGTCAGTCTACACTGTTGACACCACAGATGCGTGCTTGTGTAGTCTGCAATACTTACTGGTGTTTGTTCAGTCTGCATTATTGGCATATGCTTGTTGAGCCTATACTGTTGACACCACAGATGCGTGCTTGTGTAGTCTGCAATACTTACTGGTGTTTGTTCAGTCTGCACTATTGGCATATGCTTGTTGAGCCTATACTGTTGACACCACAGATGCGTGCTTGTGTAGTCTGCAATACTTACTGGTGTTTGTTCAGTCTGCACTATTGGCATATGCTTGTTGAGTCTATACTGTTGACACCACAGATGCGTGCTTGTGTA
This sequence comes from Ctena decussata, assembly GCA_963989385.1. Classification (NCBI taxonomy): domain Eukaryota; kingdom Metazoa; phylum Mollusca; class Bivalvia; order Lucinida; family Lucinidae; genus Ctena; species Ctena decussata. Next base: position 24,957,011 of record OZ022513.1, read on the forward strand.
GTCTGCAATACTTACTGGTGTTTGTTCAGTCTGCACTATTGGCATATGCTTGTTGAGTCTACACTGTTGACACCACAGATGCGTGGTTGTGTAGTCTGCAATACTTACTGGTGTTTGTTCAGTCTGCACTATTGGCATATGCTTGTTGAGTCTATACTGTTGACACCACAGATGCGTGCTTGTGTAGTCTGCAATACTTACTGGTGTTTGGTCAGTCTGCACTATTGGCATATGCTTGTTGAGTCTATACTGTTGACACCACAGATGCGTGCTTGTGTAGTCTGCAATACTTACTGGTGTTTGGTCAGTCTGCACTATTGACATATGCTTGTTGAGTCTATACTGTTGACACCACAGATGCGTGCTTGTGTAGTCTGCAATACTTACTGGTGTTTGGTCAGTCTACACTATTGGCATATGCTTGTTGAGTCTATACTGTTGACACCACAGATGCGTGCTTGTGTAGTCTGCACTACTGACAAGTGCTTGGTCAGTCTGCACTATTGGCATATGCTTGGTCAGTCTACACTGTTGACACCACAGATGCGTGCTTGTGTAGTCTGCAATACTTACTGGTGTTTGTTCAGTCTGCACTATTGACATATGCTTGTTGAGTCTACACTGTTGACACCACAGATGCGTGCTTGTGTAGTCTGCAATACTTGCTGGTGTTTGGTCAGTCTGCACTATTGACATATGCTTGTTGAGTCTATACTGTTGACACCACAGATGCGTGCTTGTGTAGTCTGCAATACTTACTGGTGTTTGGTCAGTCTGCACTATTGGCATATGCTTGTTCAGTCTATACTGTTGACACCACAGATGCGTGCTTGTGTAGTCTGCACTACTGACAAGTGCTTGGTCAGTCTGCACTATTGGCATATGCTTGGTCAGTCTACACTGTTGACACCACAGATGCGTGCTTGTGTAGTCTGCAATACTTACTGGTGTTTGTTCAGTCTGCACTATTGACATACGCTTATTTAGTCTACATTACTGACACGTACTTTTTCAGTCTGCACTACGTTTTGACACGTGCTTGTTCAGTCGGCACTATATTGCTTGTTCAGTCTACACTTCAGTGTACACTTTTGATACGTGCTTCTTAAGTCTGACATATGCTTATTCAGTCAGCACTTAGGCAAGTCTATCAGCAGTACTTTCGACCCGTTAAGATTGTAGTATTGGCACACGCTTTTTCAGTCTGCAGTATCAATTGGCACACGCTTTTTCAGTCTGCAGTATCAACTGGCACACGCTTTTTCAGTCTGCGCCACTGACACATTATTTTAGAATAAAGTTTATGTAACAAAGATCTTAGTGACAATGAATTTTTTTAACAACTAAATATGAAATATATATATAATTAACTCACTTATGCGCAGTAGACTATTCTACTCTTATCAAATGGATTTGTCCATTTGTCAGTTAAGGGGTATGTAATTTAGCTTGTTTTATCCCTTTCTATTAGAAGGAAAAATAACAATTTAACTCGTACAAATAGTACAATAGTAGATCCTGACCAGTCGCAGCGTTTGCAATGTCTGATCTGGTTCTGCACTGTTTGGCAATGTTCTATCTATGGGACTTTAGGCATTAATGGGTTAAAGAAAACTTGGAAATCATACTTACAAATACTACCACTTCCGCTGAATAATGTGATCTGTTTACATCTTTGTATTTAAACCCATTTTCCTCTTAATGATTTTAATAATAATTTGAAATTGACACCATTGTTTTCTCAGAACGGGAATACTCAACCAAAATATGCATACTTAATATTATACGAACAAAACATAAAGAACAGTCTGCGTTTTCATATTGTGTGGTCCAAGATTTTGATAATTAAGTGCATACATGTACCATATAAGCAGGTGGACATTAAAAGCCCGAACCGACTGGGATGTTAATCTTTGCTGTGCCCTAAAGAGCCTTTTTACGTGCCATGACACAAATTCTTATCGTTCTTACATCAGCGTAATTTACAATATGCACGACTGAAGACAGCTTCGTTCACGAAGACAGCTAATCATTTTTGAGTACAATTATACAGCATTTTTGTTATTTGAAGCCTATTCTACTCCTTTTCTGGATGTGAACATGTAATAGATATATTTCTTCCCATGCGATGCCGCAGCTAAAAACAGATTCCGTAAAAAGTGTAAGGTGTTTATTAACGATCGTAGCGGGTATAATTCATTTTTAAGCTATCAATATATTCTTTATGCAAATGAAGAAAGTAAAATGATATCTTGTTATTCTTTTAGTTCGATTACTTAAGCAGAAATTCTGAACCGTGTACTTTAGGTAGTGTAAACTGCGTCTATCTAAACCAGCCTACGAAGATGCAAATTTTGGGAATGGCATTTGAATTCAGCCAGCTAAAAGAAATATACTCTAAGTTTGCTTAAACTGTTGGACGGACACACGGCGCCAAGTGTGTGCAACTATGGTTACGTACCGCTGAGCCACTTAGGGAACGTCGTTAGGAGAATTGAACTGAACTGAAATCTGCCTAAACTGTTATTGATCGCGTGTTTCCGTAATTGCCCTGAGTTTAGTCCGATAACTGGGCCAGTATCTGATGCCTTTTTTAAAACTGCTTTTAATACTTTGCATTTAATCTTAGGATCTCTTCAAACCTGACTGTTTTATGTATTGCAAATAGAGCTTTAAAAAAAGTCTATTGTGACATTGCCTGGCATATCTTCCCAAATAGCCCCGTGTTTGCCCGATGATCGATATGTAGCCGTTAGCCCGGACTGCCTGTAATTAGCTTATATTATAATTTCCTATGTATCCGAAAGGGAGAAAAATCCCATGGGAGAACAATCCCATTGGTGAATATATGAATAATGCTAGAAGTACAAAAACAGAATTTTGGTACATAAATATTTCCACCGAATTTATGTTATCTACTGTTTTCCCTTAACAAGCATATCCTCCGATGGGAATGCCCTCCTTTATAACAAAAATGTGAACAGCCCCGGATCCAGGGGGTGCCACCTGGGCCTGGTTAGATTAAAATATATAACGTGACGTCTCATTAGAATCGCCTCCGCTAAAAGTCTCATCAAAACCCCACTCCCCACGCCCCTACTCCGCCCCCACCCCACACACACTTACGACTCGGCACCTCCCAGCCCCACCAGTTACCCAGAGCCCCACCAGTACGTAGTGGTTTGGATTCGGGCCTGTGTGAATATATCTAACAAAGAGCGGGTGAGAGGGGAATGAGGGTTCAACAGCTTAGTGAAGACAGCATGAAGCTTTCAAAGGGTCCATTTTCACAGGGTATAATCGATTCCGCCAATTTTCGCTTCCTGCAGAGACTGTACATCATATTTGGCTTCCGACGAGACTGTCCGCGAACTCTTGCTTCCTGCAGAGGCTACTGTCCTCGAAAAATGGCTTCCTGCCGAGACTGTCCGCGTGATTCTGCTTCCTGCCGAGAGCCTCGGCAGGAAGCAGAATCACGCGGACAGTCTCTGCAGGAAGCCATTTATCATGTACAGAAGTCTCGGCAGGAAGCAAGAGTTCGCGGACAGTCTCGGCGGAAGCCAGATATGACGTACAGTCTCTGCAGGAAGCGAAAATTAGCGGAATCGATTATACCCTGTGATATTTACAATGACCACTGGTCACTCTCACAATATCATATTGCTTACTTCAATTACATGTTCACGACTAAAAAAAAGTGGAAATGCGGGCATATGTGATTGTCAAATAGCCGCGTTCAGTAGAGAATTAACAAAGCTTATCTTGCAATACTCTGAAGAACCCCGCCCTCATCTGGGGCTCCTGTATTAAAGGCCAGTCTGCTGTAGGACCCACAGCAATTGCTGAAGGCGTCGTTATCTGAAATTTAACGGGACAGCTAGGTCAAAGTCAGGTCATCTTGGAATGTAAACAGAACATGCACATGTTAAAAACCAGCTGACCAGGCATAATCTCTGTAACAAACTATGCAAACTGCAGCCATGTATTTTTCTATTTTGAGTTTGTCGTGGCCAGGTGGCTGGGGTTAAAGGTGAACTAACTGTCATTTCTCAGCCAACTTTTGAAAATTCTGAAAATAAACTGATTGAATATAGCATTTATGGGGCAGACTTTTTTAATCTGTTTATCTGGATTTGTTTGGGACATATTTTTGCACTTCTAAATTTTTTTTTGAAAAGAAAATAGTTAGTTGTGGATGGTAGAAATACTGAAATTGTATTATATAATTTCAATATTTAATTATTTTCAGTGCAAAATTTCAAAATTACTATAATTGACATGTTGATGGACAGAGCCTTCCCTTTTATATTGAAGATTTCCTGCCCTGGTCTACTTTGTAACTTTAATCGTGCAACCCAGTATTAGGTTGATGATGGAACATTTTTACGTCTAAAATCTCACAAAAAAGGATTATTTGTCGGTACATCTTCATCAAGTAAGATATTGCTATATAACTGATGTGAGCTACATAAACTAGTAATGACAGTCTGTTACACGTCAGCGAGGAAAGGCCCATAGGCCTATTTGGCCCATAGAAAAGTCATTGTTCAAACGTTCTATTTGGAAATTAAAAATGTATAAATAGGAACGTTCCAACCTGGAATGTAACAAAAAGCACAAAATACACCTGTTCTTGAATAAAAATACTTGACAAGTGTTTTTTTTAACATACCGATACCCCCAGCGGATCTTGTCAAAACATGACGAATTTGGGAGCCTTTGTGGCTTTCAAAACATATTAGCCCGGCCTCCAGAACATTTTATATTCTGTATACAGACACAGTTTTGATATATTAAAATGCCATGAAAATATTAAATGTGCTGGAGTCCGGGCTCTATATTATATTAACTTTTTGTTACCAAACTGGTAGCGTTTGGAACATTTTCCATGTTTTCTCAACATAAAAGTGTCAATATCTCCGGTCATAGACAAAATAAACATATGTTGTGGGTATTCATTTTCTTAATTAGGACACAAGGAATAATTTTGTGTACATTTCATTTTGGTCCGTCGGAATTTTTTGATTAGCGTCTCTGGACTTGCAAACTTGAGTGGGTGGGGTACCTGGACAGGCCTTGTGCAGTGTACGGGTGGTTAGTAGTGCTATCCGATGTTTAAGCGTTCCTTGAAAAACCTATTATCAAGAGGTTTCAAAAGCCATTATAACTGTTATATTTCGTCGAAGGAAAATTAAGATGTGTAAGAGTTCCTTCGAAGCCTATTAAACTCAATTTTTCTTGCAATTTCCTTTAAATATTGGAGCAACATACGCTGTAAAAAAAATTGTTTAGGATCAATGCAAAAAATGCAGTTCGATTTTTTATGTGTGTAAATCGTAACATGTTCAATTTGCAACATGTTTAGGTTTATGTTTAGAAATTAAACATGTACAAAACTGGTTATACTTACCTTTTATTTTGAAAAATTCTTCTGTAAACACTTTCGTCTCTTTTTTCCGTTCTTCAACGGGGAAAAGAGAGAATGAATTCATCCGAAACGCGTAACAAAATAAAACGTGTTTAGCAGACTTTGTCCGGGAAAATAATAGAAAAGGCGCACATGTTTAGCTATATGACATATTCCTAAACATGTTTACACCTAAACATGTAACCACTTGTATTTTATAGCTAAGCGCGATTTTTACAGTAGGCACGTCAGAAATGGTGTTATTTTGTGAATTCACAAAGACGAAACATATCGTTTCTGTTTGTTTCCGTACGCACGAATCATGAGCAACAGAAACCATGCAATTTTAATATTTAGGTTAGAGCAAATTACCACTACAGATGGAGGGAAAAACAGCCAAAAGATAGAGTTATGCTAACGACCGTTTACTAGAAAAGGAAATATTGAAAATAATGATGGTGATTCTCATGCCTCTCCCGTTGACCCAGTTTCGACATATAGTGGGGCAGATGTGTAACAAATTTTGACCGAATTGTGCACTTTTTGATAAAAGCATAAAATTTGGTACATAGTTAGATTGGACCAAAATATGAATTTTCAGGGTGGATGCCAAACTGAATTTTGCCTATTTCGGCGGCCATCTTGATTTTCCAAAATGACGTCTGCCTTATAGGTAAGTTTCATACTGATCAGAGATCATTACATTTTGTATAGACTTTGAGCTGATAAAAGTCCCCCTGTCATATGGAGGAACTCTAGAGAGTAGTGTTTGCAGAAGTTCCTATTAAAATTGTGTTGGTTTATACCTGTAAACCTACTGATTATGGGTTAAGCCCACATGTGTAGATTACATATTTATATTTCCATAGAACCATGTAATTTGAATGCAAAAACATTTCGTTTTGTTTCTGTCAGCCTTTCACTCTTTTTTCCTATCTTCAAATAGTGGAATTATTACAGTCTGCATGAATATTTTTATCATTTTCAACTACTGGAGGTAACGTAAATAACATTTAGTCATAAAAGTCCATTATAATACCACTTTTGAACTTTCTTCACTGTGTCTAAAAATATTGTAGATATGACATTCTTTCAGTTCTTAAGAAACGTTGCTTCTTGAGACCTCTGACACTTTAATAGTTAGGTTAAAGGGGACATGACGTGTGTTTTATATGTTACGAAAAACAGGATACTGCAAACTAATAATGTTTCTAGACATGAAAAGCTCTGAGGACATTCACTCTTTTCTGGCATTTTATTACCTAAATTAACATTATTAATAACGTACTTGCCTAACTTCTTAACTGTTTTGTCATCCTTTTAATGATACTAGCAAACATGATATTTATTTAAAAATGATTAAAAAAGTTAAATTGAATAAAAGAACAGAGACATCACTGTAGAGAAAATAAAGTCCTGCCGTTGTAGGACAGCACTTTATGTAGAAGTAAAGTCAAAGGATAAGCAGTTAACAGTCAGTCTTATGAAAATAGTGCCCCAAAAGCATTAATTTAGTAGTATAAGAGTGTCTAGTATGACATGTAATCTACAAAACATACAAGGGCATTGTCTTACAGTGTTTATTGAAAAGATGTAGCATATTAAGTGCAAACAAAAGAAAGACTGTTGATAAGAGAAATATAAACAGACATTTGAAGATTTTGGGAACAGAATGTTACATGTAAACTTGGGTTGCAGAGCATACTTACTTTAGTTAAGGTTCTATGGGTAGTATACGTTACACAAGAAATGCCATTTCTCAACTAAAACCATCATATAAAATAAAAAAATAGTGCAAAATGTCAAAATACTACAAGTTTTACAACACAGCTTTACGTTGTCTATTTTGTAATGCTCCTACCTCTGATGCCTTAAGCAGGGCTTTGGGAATAAATATCGAAACATGAACTGAAAGCTAATGATACGAGGAGTTGAGTAATAGGCTATGTGGTTATTCGAAGCTGGTTTCGATAAATTCTTCCTTTTACGACAATCTTCATTCTATGCTGCAGTTTTGTTTTATTATTTTTCTTACCTTATCAATGCTTATATATTCAACAGTTTCCTGAGGGGTGCCTAAATATGGGAACTTAAGTTGTTGTTATTGACAAATATTTTATTTTCACAAGTAATAATAATCTGCAGTGTTCCAACTGCACAAAATGCAATGGCAAATGAAAACAAAAAGACTACATACATTAATCAGCACCAATGTTACTACTTAGGGATTTAAAGGCAAATCTCAGTTCCTCATCTCCTAAATGAACCTGCAGTATGACTAGAAATTAAACGAGAGCAAACATAAAAAGTAATGTATACAACCATTTTATTGGGCAATTTACTAATTAGTCACACCTTATATTTAGTAAAACGTTATGTATAGGGCAGAAACAAATAAAATAAGTTATACCTTTACATATCAGGGACTAACAAAATTAAATGTTATTCCAATTAATCTATTTGCCTAGTTTGTTGTAATCCATTTCGGGAAAGGGGTAAGGGAGGTGGGGTGTAAATAATTTATTGATGATGAAGTCCTGCTGCTTATGAATAGTGTTCTCAATACAACTTGACACTATAAAAGATTATACTAATACAATAAATAATTCATTACGAGTTGTTTGAAAGTAATTTTGCTGTTGTAATATTTTAGGTGTTGATAATAGTAAGCCGTAATATGCAAAGATGGTGGTGCAAAATTACCTGATCAGGAAAGATTATGTCATTTGATAGTGACAGTTATACTCCGTGAACAGAAGATGATGGGAAAGCTCTAATTTCCATGTCTCACTGTATAGCTTTGCACTTTTTTCGTTTTCCTTACAGTAATATGCGGCAGACATAAATGACGAGAGCTACATGTATACAAACAGATAACGTTTATTACTACTCAGGTATACATTTAACGTGATATTCAACCTTAACCCTGATCAAAATATTTACTTGTCGAATATGTCATTAAAAGGATATTATAGTGAAGCTGCTGCAAAACTATGTTTTAAAAGAGTCAGAGACAGTGTATGCCATTCGTAAAGATCTTTGTTTTTCCTGTTGTACTACAGGAACTATTGAAAATCTACGTATACTACATGTATCTGAATATCTGAATATAGTTGACAAGTTAACACTTAAAGCATTGAAAGCCTAGCTGCAGTCTGAAACTGACTCTTTACAACAGTTTGCAATTCTAATTATCTGACACCACTAACAATTATATACAAACTACAATTGTGTTACTCAACGTTACCACTAAACCTACCTTCAGATACATGTTTAAATCATATAATCATAGTTAAAAACATACAACGATGGTTTTCCAATATAGTGGCATATGCCTCTGGCTACTTAAGATGAAATACAGATCAAACTGAGGATACACTAGTTACCATTTACACGTGTATCTATTTCTCGAAGTCATTCTTCAAAATTGTATGGACTCTTACAAAAATGTTTCGTTCTAGATTCAAGTAATTTTTCAGTGCTGTATTGACTAATTCAAAAGGATTCAGTCTGTTCTCTCTTATACGTGCATAATTTGAAAATGAATAATAGTGTTAGTTCAGTAAGGACCACATTTATCAACCATCAATTTTGGTTTATTTAGATTATTGTTGTTTTTACTGTTTGTTTGTTGTTTCTACTGCTATGTACGTTACAAATCGAATATGATTTTTTCCTTTTAAGTCCTTATACAACTTTGTGCATTAAAATAAACTCAAATACATTTAAGGATTAAACTATGTTTTTTGCTTCTTTTATAAATTAGGAGTTAGGCAAAATGATTTATTATGTAGACTAAAGCAACAAGAAAAAATAAGAAGTAAAAGAATTGCTATCGTCATCCAGTTAATAAGTTTTATTCACTAGAAAAAGAATTAAATCTGCAAAACAATGATATTTTGAAAGGTTTTGTTCACCAGGTGATGAGGAATTGTGATTCACTGTATTCCATCTCTATACTTACAAACATGTAATTATCGATTAGTGTCATGTCTACGCCCAGGAGCATAGATCAGAAATGCCGAATAACAGACAAGTTTGAGAAAATCATGGCGAAAGTTCAGCTCAACATGTTCAGAAACACAAAATTGGTCTTTCTAATGATTTCCGATTCTGTTTATCATAAAATGCAGTTTCAGTGGCGGCCATTTTGAAATTCAAGATGGCCACCATAAATGGAATTTTCCGGCTTGGCATCCACCCTGAAAATGCTTAGAATAGCTTTGTCTAGCATTGTGCTAAATTTCATGCTTTTATCAAAAAGTGCAAAATTATTTCACATATCTGCCCAGCTAATACATGTATACAAACAGGTAAAAACATGAGGGAAAACAAATTTTTTCAGTTCCGATTTGGCAAGTCGGGGCGGGGGGGGGGGGGGGGGGGCTACTATTATAGTAGGCAGGTGATGCTTACTACTCGCGAGCAACTGATCACACATCTGTTTTGAGGTCCATGTATGTGTATCTATAATATTCCGGAACTGTCAATGTTTAAATAACTTTTGCGTTCGGACTTATGATGTGGGTACTTTGACCACTTTCCTTCATACGCAATTGCCCCACAAGGAATTTACGTGTTTTTCTCCGATGTAAAACTGAGTTGGAGCTGCCCAAGAATTGATTATGAGGCTGAGTGTGCGAGTAAAACACTTGTGTAAACTCCAAGCCGGTGCCCTGGGGGTTTATCACTGAGTTCATTTATTGTCGCCAGACCCGGATCCAGACCATCACGTACTGGTGGGGTCCGGATAACTGGTGGGGCTGGGAGGTGTCGAGATATACATGTGTGGGAGGAGTGGAGCTTGAAAATGTATGACATAATTAGGGATCAGTTTGGTGAGAATTTTTGATAATGTCCTTTTCGCCTTGAAATATATGTTGTGATATCTCATTAGAATCGCCTCGCCGAGGCGATTCTTTTGAGATGACACAACATATATTTAAATCTAACCAGACGGATAAATTATCTCAAACTGTCATAAGATACTCCTAGTTGTCTGGAGGCCTATACATAACAGGAGCCCAGATGGCGGGGCTGAAGCCCCAAAGCCCATCCCCTGGATCCGGGGCTGGTCGCTCCGATTAAAACGGCGCCAGTGTGCAATAGTAGCGTTGCGAATACATTAGACAAACTGCTCATACCTTCACCGCTCAGGATCATGAGTATAATTATCTCTTTCGGCGCCAAATTTTTCAGACGACAAATTTTCGTCTGCTCAAATCATCAGACGACAGATTTGTAATTGGAAATTTTAACAATCTAAAGACATTTTTCATAAAATCAGGCTTTTTAAGTTCATATTTGAATGGCAAACAGTGTAGATCCTGATCCGACGGCTCTTTTAAGAGCCGGCTGATCTGGATATACGCTGTTTGCAAAGTCGCATTTTTGGCGCCGAAAGAGTTAAATAATATCCTACTTAAATAAAGATTTGGCATCACCGTACTCTTTTCCATAGAGCTAATGCAAAACAGTCATATTTCACATGAGCAACAATGAATTTCACCGGTGTAACATGAGCAACAATGAATTTCACCGGTGTAAAAGTCACATGAGCAACAATGAAACACATTGTTATTTTGTATGATTAACAGTCTTATGTATTGATATTATAAATGTAAAAAGTTGGTGTTCGGTTCCGTCCGTCTTAGTAGATAATATAGACGTTTAAAGAGTTAAAAGCGTAATTTAGGGTGATTTCGTATTTGGTTTGTGAAGAACCAACACCACTAGTCAGTCAGAAACTTTTTTATCATATGACGTCGCATCTGAGAGTGTAATAAAGCCATGCATTAAAAACGATAATCCACTAGTGGATTAAATATGCAAATTACGTCGTAACATTGTACGTTGACGTGCAAAATACGTCGCGTTTTCTAATGGAGAAATTATGACGTTTTAGTGCAAAATTTGCTAATAAAATGCGATTTTAGTGTCATATGATAAATAGAATCTTACATTCGTGCTCATGTATTATTGAATTTATTAAACTTGTTGGGGAAAACCGATAAGATGCTCGGCAAAGCCTCGCATCTTATCTTCTTCCCCAACTCGTTTAATAAATTCAATAATACATAGACACTCATGTAAGATCCTCTATATCTACCCCGACGGGGATCAGTTTTGTCCTCCATACTGAGACATAAGTGTATGAGTTACAGAAACCTTTCAGCCATACAGAGGCATTCCTTTCTTCTTGGCAACAATTTGATATAGCATTAAGTCTATAGGAAATATATGGTGATGCAAAACTTCTTTTGAGTAGAATACATTAGAAACAGACTCAATAATTATGTTGAACCAGCAATAGAATTTAGACACACGTTTTATGTTTATATTTTTATGTATTTCGAATGTGGCTGTGATGTTTGTGCTTATGTACAACTCCTCTCTTTTCTTATCGAAGAGGCATTGGTCTGTTTAGTCGTTTACGAGTTTTCCTTCTTCTGTCGGTGGTCGGTTGTTTGTAAGTGTGGCCTTTCCGGGGTATCTTCATTTAAGAGTTGCGACACGAGAAAAACCAACAAAATGGCATATGCACCCAGCGCAGACTCAGATCAGCCTGGGCATCCACCTACTAGTCTGATCAGAGTCTGCTGTGCGCTCAAAGGTTAGCTAAGGGTCTAAGCTAGCTAGCCCATCGCGGACAGCGAAGACTCTGATCAGACTGGGCGGATGCCCAGGCTGAACTGAGTCTTGGTTGTGCGCACATGCCACTTTGTTGGCTTTCTCGTGCCGCGGCTCATATATTTTTATATACATATAAATTATAAAGTAAATAGCGTACATGAATTATATAATATCTCCTCTTCTGAATGGTGTACCTACTTGTATCTGTAATTTAAGATGCACATTTTATATTCAGGAAAAATGAACAGCACATATTACGCTGAAGTCCACCTACCTGGAAATAAAGGAACATACACTGCGGCGACAAGAAGCAGAAGGGTCGAAACAGCCATCTACAGCCAAATTCTGAGATAAAATCGTCAGTCATATAGTTGATTTCAATTAGTTAACACAAGAAACATAACATCTAAAACTTGTCGTAAACTGAGTGGCGTACCGTGAAAAGATACCTCAGATCTTTCTGCAAATCCGCACATGCGCAAGTTAAAATTTACTCTAGATAGAAAATCGTTGGAAATTATATATATATCTTTTGTCAGACCAATATTAGAGTATGCTGATGTAGTTTGGGACAATTGTACCCAGTATGAAATTAATGCTATCGAGAAAATTCAACTTGAAGCTGCAAGAATCGTCACTGGTGCAACTAAATTAGTATCCTTAGAAAATGTATATAAAGAAACATGTTGGGAAACGCTAGAACAAAGACGTCAAAAACATAAGCTATGTCTATTTTATAAAATGTCTCATATTCTCACGCCCGATTACCTTGTTTCTCTCGTCCCTCCTGCTATAGAACATACAACTTCTTATAACCTACGAGATGCATCTAACATTAGACAAATTATGACTAGAACTCAGTTATACTTTAAATCTTTTCTGCCCTCTAGTATTAGGTCTTGGAATGAACTTTCTTTTGACGTTAGAGACTCAAATTCAATCCAAAGTTTTAGATACCAGATTAATAAAAATATCTCCAGGCCCCCAAAATATTATTATATAGGTGATAGATTTTTACAAATCCAGCATACAAGACTAAGAACAAACTGTAGCATATTAAATCAACATCTCTATTCTAAAACATTATTGATAATCCTCATTGTACTTGTGGTGCCATTGAAACCACAAAGCACTTCTTTTTCGAATGCCAGAGATATAATGAAATGCGACTTGTTATGATGAACGATCTAAGACGTTACTGTATACCAAACATAGATAGTATACTATTTGGAGTTGCCGAATTAGACTGTCATACTAACTGTCAAATCTTTGTTGCAGTACATAAGTTTATATTGGATAGTAGAAGATTTATAACTTGAGGATCTCTCTCTCTCTCTCTCTCTCTCTCTCTCTCTCTCTCTCTCTCTTTCTCTCTCTCTCTTTCTCTCTCTCTCTGGTTGATTTACTATCACAATATCTGACATTTGTTGATAAAAGTAGTAGTATGTATTAGATGTTTTCAACTCGACTTCAAGCTTTCCTCCTTATCATATATTATTTTATAATTTTCCTTTTCCCCTAATTTGGTTTGACATTTCGTTTTGTTTTCGCATCATAGTAAAAATTTGTATTCATGATTTCACCGTCTGTTTGTCACTTATGTTTATAGGGAGACAGATTTATATAAGCCAACAGGCTTCTTTCTGGATCCCTTCATTATTGTATTGCTATTGTACATGTATGTATGTATGTATGTATGTTGAATTAATATGAATAAATATGTTTAAACCAAATCCGCACATTCTGCTTGGAGACTTTCTGGTCCATTTGAACACCCTATGAAATTTGGATGAACAAAAAGAAAATTCTGAAAAAGATGTGAGAATGAATCTCGGGATGAATTGGGCACTAGCAATTGCATAATCGCCTAAGGTATCTTTTAACGCGACGTTACTCATTTATATTATACGTCTTATACTGTATATAAAAAATAAACCATGTTCGTCTGAAAATTAAAACTTCTTTCATATAGTCGTGGAACATTTTTTCTCATACTGTACCTGGTATAAAAAGCACTTGAAAAGTAGGCGAAGGAGCGAGTACTCAACTACATGTAATATCATCACATGTTATAGCTAGCCTGTGAGAAACAAACAGAAGACGAGACGTGCAAACAGCAAAGATCTATTGTAGGGATAACTTTCAAAAAGCTATGTAAACAAGGAATCTTTTTGGGACCAATGGAAGAAAGAATACCGATAAAACTTAAAAAAAGTAGGAACACATAAATAATTACCGTATTTTTTCTGTAATGGAACAATATGGTTTTACCAGCCCCGGATCCAGGGGTGGGATATGGGGCTAAGCGTCGCCACCTGGGGCTCTGTGTGCAATGCAATGCAGGAATATAGGTAATAAGGAGCACATGATGACAATTCGAGATGATATTCCATAAGGTTAGATTGAAATATATGTTAAGACATCTCACTGGAATCGCCTCCGCGAGGCGATTCCAGTGAGATGTCACAACATATATTTCAAGGTAAGCATAATATTTTTATCTTGATTTTTCATCGAATACTCCATTTTATCAAAATCCCTGATCATGGTCTCTTTCTTTGGGCTCTAACCAGTTGTCCAGAGATAGCCCCGCCAGCTAGCTGTGGTCTAGATCTGGGCCCGTTTACGATGCAGTAATACGTTCAAAAGATATAAATGGAATGGAAAATAGTGTAGACCCTGATCAGACTGATCCTTTGGGAACAGTCTCATTTGGGTTTGAACTGTTTGTTCAGATCTATCTGTCCAAATATTTGGAATTTAAAACTCATCTCGAATAAAAAATGAAAGTAAGGAGGAAAATTCTCAGGAACTTACACAATTTAATCCCAGATCCAACCTAAGACACCATGTGGAAAAAAGGGAAAACGACAACACAAAATTAGTCACCAACAGAGACAACACCAGCGGCAGCCATGTGCACAGCCATTTTCGTAGGTGGTCAACGGGCTAGCCTGAACATCACAAACAATATATCAACAACAATCATAGAAACTAAGAACACACAAAACAACCAAGAAGAACCAAAATATAACCGGCGCTCTGGGACGGCCAGTAATGAAATTACTAGGGGGACCCAACTGGCCTGCGGTCAACCTTGTTTGTTCGAGTAACATGAGCAACTCGACCAGAAACACGTCGGACTAGCTCGGCAAGCCTCGCCATTCCTACGCTGTTTCTGGTCTCGCCTGATAAAGTTGATATCAAAAGACACTAACATGGTATTCTCTATTTATTATGTATCTGCTGCAAAATTCACCTGATACCAGGCGTATGATAACACGATGTGATATCATGTCACTTTAGAACTGCCCTTGCGCGAATGGTATCAGGCGATGCCTTTAGACGCGATCTAAGAAGATGATTGGCTACATACTAACGTTGGCCGTGATAAAAACATTCAATTTGTTAAATGACGTCACCGACTTACGTCATAACGCATTCGCGACGTCATCAAGTTCGACCAAATCTGTGTTTGATTTCATTGTATTACTGGCTTTACGCTCTAAAATTGCCTAATGATGCATGATAAATAGAAAAGCATGATAGTGTCTTTTGGTATCAAGTTTATCAGGCTCGCCCAGAAACAGGTCGGACTGGCTCGGCAAACCTCGCCATTCCTACGCTGTTTCTGGTTTCGCCTGATAAACTTAATATCAAAAGACACTAACATGGTATTCTCTAAATAAGCATTGAAATTTGAAGACTTGAGTGAAAAGTAAAATAAGATGGTTGTAATAGCAATGCATTTTGAAGAGTGTAGAAAATGAAATGAAAAGAAAAACAGGGGAGGGAAGAAAACTTCTGAGACTTCCTATTAGTTTCCCGCGCCTCCACGTTTTTGCATGTGAGACAACTTTTGTGACTTTCTGTTTGCTTCCCGCACCGCCATGTTATTTTTGTCGGTTTTTTTTTTTTTAACAAGGGAGACAACTCTTGTGACTTTGTTTGCTTCCCGTGCCTCCGTGCTATTGCAGGCGAGACAGCTTTTGTGACTTCCTCTTTGATTCCCGTGCCTCATTGTATTTACAGGGGAGACAACTGTGACTTTCTCTTTGCTTCCCATATGAAACAAAGCCTTTTTGAAATAATGTTTTTTTGAAATAATGCTTTTGGAGGGGAGTTGACGATCCCCACGGTAGGGACAACGGTATAGTTGTTTCCTTTGTGAGTATGTATATCTACTTTATATAAGCTTGTTGATGTTGCTTCCATCTTCAAGATATGACTGTGTTCAAAAGTAATAAAGCAGTTTAAGCAATTTTATTCTATTTTTCACTTACTTGCAATAATAATTTTGAATTAAATAAATAACTTTCTGAATATTCCATTTCCCTGTATGTCCTAATTATGTTACATCTGTTACTGTTTTCGAACTTTAGTCTTTTCTGTCTTATTGCTCGGCTCCACGGGGAAAATTATATTTACGTTATTAGCCCATTGGTCACGGCGTATGTCAGACAATATCCGTCCGCATCGTTAAGTCTGCTTCGCTGTTTGAATAATAGTATAACGTGATAGAAATACAAGTCTTGAGGATGCGGATTGGATTACATTATAGTCGTCAGGTTAAGGTGAAAGGTCTTCAGTACTTAAATATGTTCGATATTTTAATTATTATGGCTCTGCTTCTTATAGCAGGTATCGAACGTAATCCCGGTCCATCATCCACTAGTTCGACTAGTTCTTCATTTTCATTACCTACTTTTGATGAATCAGTTTTCCATTGTTCATTACAACGTTCAGAGTATAATAAATAAAATCGATTTTATTGAATCAGAACTCAGTAAATTCGACGTTATATGTATAACAGAAACTTGGTTAGATCAGAGAACTTACGATGATACTTTAAACATAAATGGATTCGAATTATATCGGCGCGACAGGGATGGGGACAGTCAATGTGGAATTTGTGTTTATGTAAAACAAAATCTATATTCTTGTCGTAGAAATGATCTTGAAATACCGGACATCGAAATTATTGAAATTGCTACTCATGACAGAAAACAACTTATAGGTACTTTTTATAGGCCACCAAATTCAGATAATACTGTTCTTGCAAGTATTGCAGATTCTATAGGCCTTGCATTCGATACCTATCTGCATAATATACTAATTACTGGCGACTTTAATTTAGATACACAAAAACAAGTTTCAAGTAAAAAAAATATGGATATATGTCAACACTTTAATCTAGAACAGTTAATAAGAGAACCAACGTATTATACAGAATTTCTTCTTCTATCATTGACCTGTTTTTTTCTTCAGATAGTAATAGCGTACTTTTTAGCGGCGTTGGCGTACCCTTTCTTGATCAAACAATAAGATATCATTGCCCAATATTCAGAGTCTTAAATTTTGCCAAACCTGATTCTCCAATATATAAAAGGCATATTCATTTGTAAGATAAGGGCGACTACGCGACTCTGACACGTGAACTGGGGGAAACAAACTGGGACAAAGAGTGATGATATAGATACATATGCCATAAATATTACGGAACGTATTACTGATCTTGCAAATAGTACGTAGCTCTGATCCCCCTTGGCTCAAAATAGTATAAAACGTTTAATGAGAAAAAGGAAACGACTGTATGATAAGTTTAAGAAATCTAAAAGAAATATTGACTTTAATAATTATAAAAATATTAGAAATCAAGTTACGTGGGAAATTCGTAAGTCTAAGAAAGCAGAAACAGATAAGTTAGCCGAAAAACTTAAAAACCCTAATATAGGTAAAAAAAAATGGTGGAATAAACTCAAACGTTTTATTAAACCTGATCAAAAATCGACTATTCCGCCACTCAATATAGATGATGTCATTTATTCTGATGGTAAAGATAAGGCAAACAAACTAATCGATTTTTTACTGAACAAACTGTCCTTGACGAAAGTAACATTTCTTTGCCACCACTTCCAGATCTACCTCCTTTTAAATTCGAATCCATTTCCGTTTCCTGTGATGAAGTTAAATCAGTGCTGATGTCTTTAAACATAGGTAAAGCCTCAGGTCAAGTTTCTATCAATAACAGGCTTCTAAAAGAACTTGCCCAGCCGTTAACTTCTCCACTTAAAGATCTTTTCAATTACTCTTTGGCTATTGGTTAAGTTCCTAGTATATGGAAACAAGCCAATGTCTCAACCATTCATAAAAAAGGAAGATCCCTCAGTTGTATCTAATTATAGACCAATTTCTCTACTTAGCACGGTGGGTAAGGTACTGGAAATAATTGTGCATAAGCATGTTTTTAATTTCTTTCAAGAACATCATATTATAACAACCTTGCAATCAGGTTTCGTCCCAGGTGATTCAACCGTAAACCAATTAGTCAACATTTATAATACATTCTGTCAAGCACTCGATGAAGGGAAAGAAGTTCGAGCAATCTTTTGCGACATCAGCAAAGCGTTTGATAGAGTTTGGCATAAAGGTCTCATCTTTAAACTTAAATCTGTTGGCATTTCTGGCTCTGTCCTTCTTTGGTTTGAAGACTATTTAGATAATAGAAAACAAAGAGTAGTTTTACCGGGTGCTAGCACAAACTGGACTTCTGTTAAGGCAGGGTTTCCCAAGGTTCTATCTTAGGTCCCTTACTCTTTCTCTCATATATTAATGATATTCTTGAAGACATAAATTCTTGTATAAGACTTTTCGCAAATGACACTAGTCTTTACATTACTGTTGATAATCCTGTAGATGCGGTGCGGCGATTGAACTGAATTCTGATCTTTTGAAAATACACCAGTGGGCGACAAAGTGGCTAGTAATATTTAACCCTGCAAAATCGGAGTCAATTGTTTTTTCCAGAAAAAATAATAAACCGTATCACCATCCACTTGTCATGAACCAGAAACATATTATAGAGGTAAATTCACATAAACATTTAAGAGTTGTCTTGTCTGACGATTGTACTTGGCACGACCACTTAGAAAATATAAAATCTAAAGCGTGGAATCGTATAAATGTAATGCGTAAAATGAAGTTTAAACTTTACAAGATCTTTACAAACCATATACTTTTCCTTTCTTAGACATCTTTTATGCTGATGTCGTCTGGGACAATTGTTCGCAGTACGAGGTTTACGAGCTCTAGAAGATACAAAATGAAGTTGCCCGGATTGTGACAGGAACAACGAAACTTGTATCTATCCATTCTCTTCTTTTGGAAGTTGGATGGGAATCTTTTTCTTCTCGCCGGAAAAAGCACAAGCTTCAATTACTTTATAAGATGCAAAACGATCTTTCTCCTGACTATCTACCCTCTCTTGTTCCACCACTCGTGGGCAATACTTCTTCTTACCCGTTACATAATTCAGCTGATCTAAAAACGCTTCATGCAAGATCTCAACTCTATTATAACTCTTTTCTTCCATCAGCTATCCGTGATTGGAATGAACTGCCTATCGAAACACGTAACCTAATGAGCATCTTTTAAGCGAAAATTAAATGCAAATGTAACTACTCCACCTAAATCGTTCTTCGAGGGGAAAAGAATGGTACAGATCCATATGCAAGACTTAGAACGAAATGCAGTTCTTTGAATTATCATTTATTTTCTAAAAATATCGTCGATGACCCGTCATGCCTTTGTGGAGCTGTCGAAGATACGAAACATTTTCTATTTTCATGTGAACGCTACAGAGAGTTAAGACAAGACTTATTTGACAGTGTCTCACCTGTCTGTGAACCAACTCTTGATATACTTCTTAAAGGGAACTCTGAGCTTTAAGAGGCGGAAAATAAATCGATATTTCTCGCGGTACAAGAATTTATTATAAAGTCTAAACGATTCAAGTAATAAGGTTCCATTACATACTCCATATTTTGATAATAGTGTCAAAACTATTATATTTGTAAATTTGAAAGTATTATTTCAAGTCAAGACCTAGTACGAATTATTATAATAATTACATTTTTTCAGTCTCGTCATCTTCTAAGAAGACCTATCTTGTCGACTGTGGCATGCACACTAGACAATGTCAATGACCAAGAAACGTTGCTCTTGTTTTTTTTTCTTTCTCTACACCCCGTGGAGCTCAGCAGTTTGATAAATTGAATTGAAGTATATAGTTTTTGGTTTATTGATTTGTTATTTAATATACATGTAAAAGGAAAAATATCTATACAACCCAGGGAACGCGGGACGTCGAAGCGGCGTTGATCAGCGTTGATTCCACATCACGATGTTGGATCGGTGTTGGATTGACGTTGCTTTGGCGTTTCGTGCCCACTGGGTAAGTAATGTATTTTTCAAATCACGTGTTATATGTACTTTTCTGTTCTTGCAAAATGGGATACAGACTTGAATAAGTCAGCTGACTTTCTTCTGAATCCCGTTTTGTATAACATATGATATATTTTGTGAATGAATGTACTGTTTCATATGTTTGTTATACAAAGAAAATAAAGTTTAAACCAAAAGAAAAACCAACAACTTTGTAGACGTTGAGATATTTCATTTTCAAGCACTTTATTTGACACCGTTATTGTAAACTAGGCCGTGGTTAGTGCATGTACTAACACCTTTGTTGTACAAGTAGGCTACTTATACTAACGCCCTTGTTAAGAAATATCAAGAATTTGTCAATGCCTGCTTGAACATTAAGTTATAACGATTATTTTACTTTGCGTTCCTTTATCATAGCGATACAAATCACTTCATAAGCTGCATGGAAATTATCCGGATACAGTTTTAGTTCAGCTTGCATTAGTGAAAGCTGATTCGATTGTACAATGAATGCTGTTTTTGTCCTTTTGGCAGTGGCTTTAATGCATGTAAGCCTACTTCAAGGTATGTGTATATATTCATTTAGAAAGAAGGCAAAGAAGACGAAATGATGTATTACTTTTGGGCCATGAGAATGGCTCCGGTCTTTAAGCCATTCTTCTGCGTAGAATTGTAGGTTCTATTCCGTTTAGCCTAGAAATAGTCATATCATACACGTCTCTGAAAGCAACTTGATATGAAGTTTTATCCTCTGATCAAACATTATTTGATTTTTTTCTTTTTCAGAGTGCAAGGTATATCCTAGAGACTGCCAAGATATTAAAGACATGAGCTTAACAGAGTCCGGTGTGTATCACGTGACTCCAGCGGGAACATTTTCTGGATTTTCTGTTAACTGTGACATGGAAGTGGACGGCGGCGGCTGGCTTGTAAGTTTAGTTGTATATAAGCATTAAATGGAAAAAGAAGGTGCGTGGGGTGAATTTGAACTGGATAGAATAATTATATATGATGGACAGCTACAGGTCAATCTTTGCAAAAAAGAAAATAATAATAATAATGATAAAGTTAATTAAATAAAATGTTTCAAAACATCTTTCTGCTATGAGATTCAATTATTATAACGGTAAATGAGATAAAACATTCAATTTTAGGAAAGAGTTCAATTGTTTGAGCTGTTAGAAAAAGTACAGAAAAGACATGTTTCTTAACATAAATAAAAGGTCTGCATACAGAAAATACATCCCGGCGAAGGTTCGACAACACAAACAATTTATCACTTGTAAATAGTTTGACATGCTGACCTTTCCAGTTCTCTCTAAAACATTAAAAGGAAAAAATATGACCCACCCTACTTCCATTTGTCTTTCACAGTGTGCTGGAATCTTTCATCTTTTCGACTTGTTGATTAGCGTAATCATCAAGGGCGTAGCTATTTTTACTTTACGGAAGGACGCGTGTGCATACAATGTACTGAGGTTCTGTCAAATTGACAAATTTTCAACACCTACCTTCGTATATGCAAGCTACCAGTTTGGTAAATATGCAAGATTGGTGTACCAACTGTCAATAGACATGAAAATATAAAAATGTCATAGGGGTTAAATCGAAGATAATGATTTTTTTTGCGTATTATGTAATTGCCTGTCGCTAAGCCCCTGATCACAGTGTGAATGGGAGGTATATATCATCTGTTTCATTTCTTTTAAAGAAAAGAAATGATTTGCTATCATGGACCGATTTACCGACAAACCATATACAACGTAGGGCTAAACGTCACAGTTCAGGAAAAGTGAATTTTATAGGTTAAGGGAGAGTGTATGAACATGATTTTGATCAGCCCTCACGGCAAAATTATTAGATCATACATGAACTAATAAAAGAAACCCATCTAAATGTCATAGGACGAATTTTCAACTTAACTCCAATATCCCTATATGGCCATATCCCTGACTTGGTGCTTTATGTACAGGCTAGTCTTGGTACTTTTGATTAGGGTAGCTACGTTGTCCTCTGGTAGTTAGGTAGTTAGGTTAGTAATAGTTATAATCCTTTGGTAGGTATCTGTAGTCTTTAGGCAGGTAACTGTAGGTAATTGCTCCACATCGTCGCTAATCTATTCACTTGTGTCATGACTTTTGTATTGTCTGCACACTGTATTACACAGTGTGTCTAATCATATACATTGTTTGTACATAAACATCTTCTATCATTTAAATATATTATTTGTATAATATATTCCAGGTATGTTAGCTTTATTCATATTTCATATTAGTATTTCAGTCATTATGTTTACTGTCATAGAATTGATTGTTGTTGTGTGTAGTTCATAATGGCACCGTGACTTCCTATGACGCTGCAAGGTAGAATATGTCCATCCATCCTACATTATTTCTTAATGTATGAACCATTGTTTTAGAACCTATTGACTTGTGTCATGACTTTTGTATTGTCTGCACACTGTATTACACAGTGTGTCTAATCATATACATTGTTTGTACATAAACATCTTCTATCATTTAAATATATTATTTGTATAATATATTCCAGGCTCTATCATTTATATGAACCCTGTGTGACTATGGGACGATAGACCCCGATCAGTCTGCACTACGACATTGGTGGCCAGCGGAAAATTTGATCTCGAGCCGATGATGGGATTTCCCTAGTTCTATGTACACAGCGATGTTCTGACGTATCAGCGGTGTGACGTCACGATTGGATTCCTGTTCTGTCGCGCATGTGCACACCATGGATTACGTTTCCGGAATTCTGTTGTTGTTTACCTGAAACACGTGTTTATATTTCGTGGGCCCACACTATTCTGTACTGTTGATCGTCTCATGGAAAGATGTTCTTCGCACAGATCTTCACGTGATGTAAGGAACTAAACAGTGTGCTGATCATATTTTGTGATCAGGAACTTAGTGTGTAACTTTGTGATTTATTGTTTTTATTCATTGAGGATGGAAGGATATTCTTAGCCGGTAGGATCTTTTTCTGTCTACCTTGCAGTATATCTAAATTGAATAAATTGTTGCATACATAGGCGATCACTCTTTCCGTCAAATTACAGCTTAAATACCATCATCAGTATTTCTGAAACACCATCATCAGTATGTCTTCCCTGAAGACAAGTAACATGTCAGCTGACATTCTGATGGCGTAAAGGTACATGTTTTCTCGCCTCCGCATACTGCAGTTACACGGAGACGTGGAAATACATACATGTTAGAAGACATCAGAGTGTTTGTTTACATGCTTCCTTGTGTGTGTGTTTGTAAATAATGTCATTTTGATACCATGCTCATAGATCATTAAATCATCTTTTTCTCATAGAATCATTCATCTACTAGTATTGTCCTGTCAGTCTTGTAAGCGTAGACCTAGATTAGGCGGTAATTAGTCGTGTAGTGTAGCTAAGACCCAGGTATAGTTTTTTTCGGTACCCCACCCATCTTATGCCAACTGATCCTATAAATAGCCCAGTACGGTACGTCTTATTTCCGTAAACCCTGTATAAAATGTGAAAGAACAGCCCACAAGCCCCTCCCGTGTCAGTTACTTTGTGAAAAGCGTCTTGATTCTTAAATACTCTAAACGTGGCCAAAAAAATGAATTTCTTACTGTTTAGAACTTAGTCTCCGGTCGATCAAATTAGCGGAAAATTCCGAGTACATATCCCCTCGCGTAATCGGTCAGCCGAAACTAAGGTATATATATTTATTATCAAGTAAACGGAGTACCGTCTGGCGTGGCCGAGTGGTTACAGTCGCTGTTATCAGAGTGTTATAAAGAAGCGTCGTGTGGGATCGAATCCCCAGTGCGCCATATACTTTTTTTTTCTCCTATTAATTCGTTGTTTTTATTTCCTTTTCAGCTATTCATAGTGATTTTTTTTACAGGAAACAGTGGACTATCTACCTTATTGCAGTATTTTTTTTACAGCCTTGGAGTTCATATACCTTTCTCTTTAACAAATAATTCTATTTCAGAGTTTAACACCTTGCAGCAGCGCGATAATTACCTTAATATTTTTCGCCGATTTATACACTGAGGTCACACTTAATTTTTTGATATAGATTCAGCTGCAGGTAAAATAAGTTTTCAACAGGGTTTATACTTGTAGATATAGGAACTATGTGTACTGTGTTTCTAATGCTTTTCTAAACAGTCTTTCTTGCAGCCATGAATTATTCAAAGTAAACTCATTATCTGTTACCCATCCCAATTCTACTTTTCACAACTCCACACCCAGCCCTTCAAAAAAAAAAAAAAAAAAAAAAAATGGATAACAATAACAGACTTTAAACATTTGAAAGATTGAGTGAGTCGGTCGCTCAATACGCGGTACTTTTTTGTAGCATTGTGCTTGTTCGAGTTAATTTTCTTGAAAAAAATCCAGTTTGCAAGGTAAGTTTTGACTTGAAGAGGCTGTCAGAGTTATCCTTCTCATTGAAAAAAAGGTTATCATAAGTAATAATAACTGATATAAAAAAATATATTGGGGTGAAAATTATATCAATCTTTCACCGTCTTTCAGACTGTACTTCATTAAGGTGCAGTTTGATTAATAAAAGGTAACACTGTTGTGAAACTGTTACGCCAGATTTTGTAACCACACTCGCAGACAGTGTAACATACTGGCTGATCAGTATTACCTCACTGTTGTGCAACTAGAACTCGGGGGTTTTGTAACTCCTTATACTGGCAGTGTAAGATATTACGTTGTACAATATTATTTCACTGTCGTGAAGCTACTACGCAAGATTTTGTGATCCCACTTGCTCGCAGTGTAATATACTAATATACATGGTATTACTTCACTGTCGAGAATCTGCACGCGAAATTTTGTAATACTGCTTGCTTCGGTGAGACATACTATTTAAATAGTATTAGTTCACTGTTGTGAAGCTACTCTGCAGTAGTTGTTTTGAGGTTGCCTAACACCAGTTTGATATACTGTTTGCAACCGTATTACTTCACTGTTGTGAAGGTGCCACGCATGTTTTTTTATAGTGTTTTTGCCCCAGTATACTTGTAATTCATTCACTGGCGTGATGCCGCTACGCTAGTTTCGGATTCAGCTTATATACAGTGTGATATACTATTCAAAATAGTATTACTTCACTGTCGTGAAGCTGCTACGCGAGATTTCAAACTCTGACAACAAACAAAGAATAATACTTTTTCCTAGTAGTATCTCACTGTCGTCAATTTACTGTGAGATATTTCATTATCTTGCTTCCAAGCAGTGCGATATGCCCCACTGATTATCACTTCTTCACTGTCGTGAAGGTGCTACGTGAGTTTTGTAATCGCGCTTGCATACAGTGTAGCATACTATTTTATATAGTATTATTTCACTGTCGGGAAACTGTTCAGCGAAAACAGTGCAACATACTATTTGAGAATAGTATTACCTCACTGTTCCGTTTGCGTCTTACTGGTTTCTGCGAAGTTAGAATACAGTCAGCATGTCGCAGATTAGTGACAGAGAAAGAAGACGAATGAATAGAGAAAGGAAAGCTCTAGAGAAAGAGCGAGATTCTCTTTTAAGAGAATTACGTAGACAAAGTGTAGACATAAGAACTCCACGGACAGAAAGACAGACTCAGATTGACTCTGCAAGAGAAGATATTGGCTTAGACAGATATAGTATATCTGCAGACAAGTCAGCTAAAGGTACAGCGGAGATAAAGAAAAGTGAAAAGGAAGAGATTGTGACCACTACAGAAGAGCGGTTACCAGTTATGACAGAAGAGGATAGGAGGTTTGATATTGCAAGTCAATGGACTCCAGATCTTGACTTGACAGGTACAGGGGCAAGGCGAAAGACACCACACCCACGCTTACAAGGAGAGGAGAAAGATAAGTTCGTGGTATCACATTACTCAGATCAAAGAGGAAAGATGGAAGAGTCATTATTTGACGAAAACCTTTATATTTCTGAAGATGAATTCAGAACTATTGACGAATTAGGCTACAGTAGGGATCAGTCAAGAAGCTTTGGTAATGGAAGAGAGGAAATATCAAAGGAGGAGGAGAAGTCTAGAGAAATGTTATATGGCAGGCTAGCCACACCTAATGTTAGAAAAGAGAGAAGCGAGATAGAGAAAGCAAGACTGTTTGAAGGAAAGTTACATGGTGTCAGAAGTCAGAAGGAGCAGAGCAATGCGTGTGCTATTGCAGCCACACCAACTGCAAATATGCATAGACAAGATGGAAAGGAATATACAGACAGACCGAGTGCAGAATATTTACAGTTGTTGAAACTGCAACAACTTCAAAAGACAGAAGAGAAGCTTCAGCTATTAGGACAAGAGCAACAAAAGCAGTCTGTTAGCTTGGAGAAGAGTGCCAGTACATGTTTCAAGAAAGAATTGAATCCTTATGACAGAAGAGATAACGGCTCTGAGGAGAATGAAATGAGCGAAAGAATAAAACTTCTTTTGACAGAAGAGAGGAAATTAGATGAGCATCGATTGTTAAAGGAGAAACGAGAAGCAGAATTGCAAGCAAGAATAAAGGCGTTAGAGGAAAGAGAGATGCTAGTTCATGATGAAGCTTTGAAGCGCCAGAGGTTGATGCAAATGAAAGAAGAGGAAGACCGACTAGAAAAGATCCTGTTACAGAAAATAAAAGCAGATATACAGATAGATGAAAGAATGGAGGAACTGCTAAGGAAAGAGAAGAAACTTCAAGGTGAAGTTGAAAACATGGAGAAAGCCAATATAGAGCCAATCATAGGTGATACGACAGCGAAGCAAATAGATGGAACAGATACTAATCCTCAACAGAGAACAGAGACAACCCAACAAGAAAAGACAGTGACAGAAACAGACAAAGATACTCAGATGTTGAGTAAATCTAAAGAGAAAGGAGACAATGAGCATAATACAGAACCCATGAGTAAAGAGAAAGAGTTACAAGTAAAAGAAGAGTATCTAAAGAATTTAGAGAAGGAATTATTACAGAAAGAGATGGAACTCAGCACAAAGATACAAACAGGATCAACCCCTACCAAATCTGTGGAAGAGTCATGTAAACGGGCAGATGTGACACATTTTATAAAGCCATATGTGTGCCCATTTTCAGGAATAGAGCCAACTCCAAAGAATGAGAGTACATTTGAAGATTGGAAAGCAGAGATCAAATGTCTCATGAAAAGTTATCCTGATTATGTACCAAATCAAGCCATCCGTAATTCTCTCAAAGGACCTGCCAGGAAGGCACTTATTACGCTAAAACCAAATGCGTCCTCTGTAGACATCATTAGTAAGCTTGAGAGTGTTTTTGGCAACGTTGCAAGTGGAGAAAGTGTCTTGCAGGAGTTCTACACGGCCTCCCAAAAGCCAGATGAAAGTGTAACAATGTGGGGACTGAGAATAGAAGAAATTTTACAAAGAGCAATAGAGAAGGGCCATGTGACAGTTGAACAGAAGAATGAAATGCTACGGACCAAATTCTGGCGAGCTCTGCATAGTACAGACCTTCAAAACGCAACACGGGTGTACTACCATGAAATTAAAGAGTTCGAACTGCTGAGAAGAAAGGTTAGAAGTGAAGAGTACGAACTATACACCCACAAAAAGATGACAGAGAAAGAAAGTATAGCAAAGAACCCAGAGAAGCCTTCTGAAGTGAAAACAGCAATTCAACATCAGCCGTTAAACCTACGTGAAAATAGTAATGAAAAGGCACTAAAAGAACTATCAAAGAGGCTCGAAGCAATAGAGAAAACATTAAAGTATAGAAATTATAACAGGTTCAATCAACGTCAAAGATCAGCTCAGAAAAATACTAGTCAAAAGCAAGAGGAACCAAAACAGGAAGATCCAACACTAACAAAAGCACCAGAGAAAAGCAAGAATGCAAATCCAAATGCCAAACCAGCTTTAAACCAATAACTGCCTCTGCAGTAGGGCGAACCAGAGGCAATGAAAATCAAACAAACCGCCCAGAAAGAGAAATTCTAGATAAGTTGGTTGGTAAAGGAAATGAAAGTGAAGTATGTATAAATGGGTTGAAGGTCAAAGGGTTAATAGACACCGGGTCTATGATCAGTACCATTTGCGAAGACATTCTGGAACAAATGGAGCCAAAACCTCAGCTACATATGTTAGAGGAATTAGAAGTGAAGTGTGCAGATGGCCTCTCACTTCCTTACTTAGGGTACGTTGAAGTTGCGGTCGAACTTCCATTTCTGAAAGGTCAGTCCATGCATGTGCCGTTGTTGGTAGTTGCGATGACAGACTACAATAAGTCGGTACCTGTTATCGTAGGTACTAATATTATACGGCAGTGTAAACAATTAAGTCCTGACACTGAGCAGGCACCTGAAGCATGGCAGATGGCATTTCATGCCATTAATAATAATCAGGTTGGCGTTGTTAAAACAACATCTAAAATAACCTTGCAGCCTATGGAGGTTAAAACCGTAACTGGTTTTGTTCGCAAGAACCAGAATGTCGAATCAGCCATCACTGAACCCTCAGAACAAGGTAGCTCTGCAAAAGTTTCTGTGTGCCCAAGAATTGTGTCATTAAACAATCCTGGAAAAACATCAAGGGTACCAGTCAGATTGTTCAATATTTCCGCAAAAGTTGTGACTATTCCATCAAAGTCAAACATTTGCGAGTTACAAGAGGTTAATGTCCTTCGATCGGCACCTCTTACCAAGAAAGAACCTCCTGCTTCAGAGGATGTCCGTGTTAACCAACAAACGGCATCAAAACAGGAGCCTCAGAAAACAAACAAAATAGATTTAGACGACACAAAGCTTACCATCGAACAAAAGAAGGCAGCATACACTTTCCTGTCACGATGGCAGCACGTGTTCTCAAAAGGTCTAACTGATCTTGGTCGAACAGATTTGGTAAAACATCAAATACATCTGGATAATGACCAGCCTTTTAAAGAGCCTTATAGGCGCATCCCACCTGCACTCATACAAGAGGTCAGGGAGCACCTCAATGATATGCTTGAGATCGGTGCTATAAGAGAGTCGAGTAGCCCATTCAGCTCCAACGTAGTCATCGTTCGCAAAAAGGATGGCACCATTCGTTTCTGTATTGATTACAGAAAACTGAATCAACGAACAATCAAGGACGCCTATGCCATCCCGCGAATTGATGATACCCTACACCTGCTAGCTGGTGCTAAATATTTCACCAAACTCGACTTGAAAAGTGGGTACTGGCAGGTGGAGCTAGATGAAAATGACAAAGCGAAGACTGCATTCCAGGTCGGACCCCTCGGCTTTTATGAATGCAACCGCATGCCATTTGGATTATGCAACGCTCCGGCGACGTTTCAAAGGTTGATGGAGAGGTGCATGGGAGAGCTAAATCTCCGTGATTGTCTTATCTATTTGGATGACATTATCATCTTTTCATCCACCTTTGAAGAACACCTGGAGCGGCTCAATGCTGTGTTTTCCCGTCTGGAGCAGCATAATCTGAAACTGAATGGCTCGAAATGCGAATTCTTTAAGAGCCGAGTGGTCTATCTTGGACATGTCGTCTCCGAGGAGGGCATTAGTACCGATCCAAGTAAAATTGAGTCTGTTAAGTCCTGGCCAATCCCTAAGAGCACGAAGGATGTCCGAAGATTCCTCGGCTTTACCGGCTACTACCGCCGTTTTATCAAAGGATTTGCGTCAATCGCTCGACCTCTCAATGATCTTCTTGTAGGTCATGCAACAAATCCAACAGCCAGGAAGAAATCAGCTCGTAAGCCGGCACCCTTCGTATGGGAGGAAGAACAGCAACAAAGTTTCGATACCATCATCGACAAACTTACATCTCCACCTGTACTTGCATATGCTGACTGCAAACTTCCATTTGAAGTCCATACAGACGCTTCGTCAAGCGGTCTGGGAGCAGTACTCTATCAGAAACAGGATGAGAAAAATAGAGTAATTGCATATGCTAGTCGCAGTTTGAAACCCTCAGAAAAGAACTACCCAGCGCACAAGCTTGAGTTCTTAGCACTCAAGTGGGCAGTTTGTGAGAAATTTCACGATTACCTCTATGGTAGCAAGTTCGAGGTCTTGACAGACAACAATCCTCTAACTTATATTCTCACAACTGCCAAGCTCGATGCAACAGGGCAGCGCTGGGTTGCGTCTTTATGCGACTATGACTTTGTCATCAAGTACAGAAGTGGAAGGAAGAATATGGATGCAGACGGCTTATCCCGACGTCAGGAAACTGACAAATCAGAGGCTGTTATATATCCAGACCTCCTGAAAGCTGTGTCCTATTCTTCGTCGATGAAGGTAGAGACTTGTCCATTAGTAGAGAGCATGACTGTCTCGAAGTCACCGGCTTCAGTTCCTTCCATGATGCCGCCTGATGTTCCAGAACAGCTGCTACAAGCTCATGGTCTTACTACAAAAGATTGGAGAAAGGCCCAGTTGGATGACCCTTCCTTGAGACTCATCATTAGCCACCTTGAAAAAGGTTCTAGAGTTCCTGCTAAGCGGAATCTAGACCAAGCTTTTGATGGTCGATATCTTAAGGAGTGGGATAAGTTTTCTTTGCCCAACGGCGTTCTCCATCGTAAGGCTGTAGTAAATGGACAAGACTTCCTCCAGCTCGTCCTCCCGTCAGGTTTCCTGGACATTGTGTTCTCAGCCCTCCATGATGATTTAGGCCATCAGGGCCGTGACAGAACAACCTCTCTGATAAAACAGAGATTTTTCTGTCACGGCCCTGATGGCCTAAATCATCATGGAGGGCTGAGAACACAATGTCCAGGAAACCTGACGGGAGGACGAGCTGGAGGAAGTCTTGTCCATTTACTACAGCCTTACGATGGAGAACGCCGTTGGGCAAAGAAAACTTATCCCACTCCTTAAGATATCGACCATCAAAAGCTTGGTCTAGATTCCGCTTAGCAGGAACTCTAGAACCTTTTTCAAGGTGGCTAATGATGAGTCTCAAGGAAGGGTCATCCAACTGGGCCTTTCTCCAATCTTTTGTAGTAAGACCATGAGCTTGTAGCAGCTGTTCTGGAACATCAGGCGGCATCATGGAAGGAACTGAAGCCGGTGACTTCGAGACAGTCATGCTCTCTACTAATGGACAAGTCTCTACCTTCATCGACGAAGAATAGGACACAGCTTTCAGGAGGTCTGGATATATAACAGCCTCTGATTTGTCAGTTTCCTGACGTCGGGATAAGCCGTCTGCATCCATATTCTTCCTTCCACTTCTGTACTTGATGACAAAGTCATAGTCGCATAAAGACGCAACCCAGCGCTGCCCTGTTGCATCGAGCTTGGCAGTTGTGAGAATATAAGTTAGAGGATTGTTGTCTGTCAAGACCTCGAACTTGCTACCATAGAGGTAATCGTGAAATTTCTCACAAACTGCCCACTTGAGTGCTAAGAACTCAAGCTTGTGCGCTGGGTAGTTCTTTTCTGAGGGTTTCAAACTGCGACTAGCATATGCAATTACTCTATTTTTCTCATCCTGTTTCTGATAGAGTACTGCTCCCAGACCGCTTGACGAAGCGTCTGTATGGACTTCAAATGGAAGTTTGCAGTCAGCATATGCAAGTACAGGTGGAGATGTAAGTTTGTCGATGATGGTATCGAAACTTTGTTGCTGTTCTTCCTCCCCTGTGACATTTGGTGGCCAGTGTGGGTCCACGGCTAGGGCCGCGAGCATCAAAAAGTGCATGTCTCGTTGGTTCTTCCGTGGTACCGGGTAGATTCGGGGACGAATCTAATTAAGCAGGGGGAAAATGTCAAAGGTCGACCAAGTGGCTCGGTAGCTCAGTTGGCAGAGTGCTCGCACGGTAAGCGAGAGGCCCTGGGTTCGAGTCCCGGTCGGGCCACGATTTTTTCCTCCCCGTGACAGAACAACCTCTCTGATAAAACAGAGATTTTTCTGGCCCGGAATGGACTCCTTCATCAAAGAAAAAGTCAGATCATGTGGCCGATGCATCAGGAGGAAAGCAAACGTCGGCAAGAGCGCAGAGTTGGTGACTATCGAGTCGACCTCACCGATGGAGATAGTGTGCCTTGACTACCTTTCGCTTGAGCGATCGAAAGGTGGTTACGAGAATATACTCGTCATCACCGATCACTTTTCTCGCTACGCACAGGCCATGCCCACAAGGAATCAAACTGCCAAGACAACAGCTAGGGTGTTGTTCGACAATTTTATTGTCCATTACGGCTTTCCGGCGCGAATCCACAGCGATCAGGGACAGAACTTTCTGTCTAAGCTTATAACGGAGCTGTGTCAGATCGCATGCGTCGAGAAGTCGAGGACAACTCCCTACCATCCTATGGGTAATGGCCAGGTTGAACGTTTCAACCAAACACTTCTTCAGATGCTTGGCACTCTTGAAGAAGGGCAGAAAAGTGATTGGAAGGCACACGTCCCAACTCTTGTGCATGCATACAACGCAACATTTCATGACAGTACTGGGTACTCGCCTTACTTCCTTATGTTTGGAAGACACCCAAGACTAGCAGTTGATGCGTTTCTTGGGCTTAACACAGACACACTTGCTGCAACTACGCAGACAGAGTACATAAGGAAGCTCAAAGACAGGCTCCATTTTGCCTACAAGAAGGCTCTGGAGGAGTCCCAGAAGAGTGCTGCACACCACAAATCCCATTATGATTTGAAAGTCAGAAGCTCTGTGCTACAGCCCGGGGATCGTGTGCTCGTCAGGAATGTTGGGTTGCGTGGTAAAAACAAGCTTGCCGACCGCTGGGAACACATGCCATATATTGTGAAGACTCAGCCAAATCCTGACCTCCCAGTGTATGAAGTGCAGGAGGACAACACTAGAGCCAGAAAGACCAGGCTACTACACAGAAACCTTTTGCTACCTTTTATGGGTCTACCTTGTTCTGAGCGGCACCCAAGCACCACTGTCCGACCACAACTGGACTCTGAACAGACTGTCATAGAGTCAAGCAGTCAGTCTGAATCTCCATTAGAGGAAGATGTTTCTTCTCACTCAGAGGAAGAGCCTGATCTGCGTACGCTAGCCAGTGCTATGTCTTCCAGCGAGGATAATTCATCTACAGGCACTGCAAACGGAAGTGACAAATATGTCATTCCGATGCACCGCAAGCCCGGTCAGACTGGTGTGCTACCCAGGAGAAATTCAGGGTCTCCAGACTCCTCGTCTGAAGAAGAACCAGATGCACCAAGACCAGTGCGCACCCGCCGCAGTCCAGCTTGGATGCAAAACAAGGATTGGTTGGTTGGACAGGTACACACCTTTACAGTCGACCCAGATAAGGTGGTGTATCTGTGATCGGACAGAATTGCAGTACAATGCAGTTAAAGGGGTAATGGACAGCGTACTGCTACGTATGTAAATATTTCTATTTCTTTTAAGGCTTATTTCGAATCATCATCATACTCAGTTTTACTTTCATTTAGTGTGAAAATGCTTTAATTTATTTTCACAACCAGATGCTGTGCCTGCAATAAAATTAATGGTTATGGGTATATACCGCTGTAGATGAAGTCATTGCGAACTCGTACATGATTAAAATTATTCTGCGGTTCGAACAATGATTAGCGGGAAAGATATCGTTTGCGCTAGGCTGTAGAAGCTAACCACGAGCTCCATGGACTTTCATAAACCTATACTTTTGGTTCGTCCGGCTTTCCGCATTTGTCTACAACCGTAAATATCTCGATGAGACATGAAAAAATCTCAATAATGCATGCGCACTTGGAATGTTTTATTTTGTTGCAGCTTCTTTTAGTGTGACCTTTAATTGACTTGCTTATTGTTTTCTGACTATTTCTGCAGCATATCAGGAAGCGTCGTAAAGAGCATATTTTGACTTGTCTTGCCATGTTCAAACAATTATTGATATAATATTTGTATTTCCTTGCAGACAGAAGGTCCAGTGCTTTTACATATGTACTTATTTCATTTGATATGAAATTGGAATGGTGATACCCTATATTAGCTGTAGAGTTAACATATTGTTTCCCTAGGCAGGTCATAACGATGTTTTATATTAGGTTAACAGGTCACCAAGAAACGTTTCAGTTGCTGACATTATTATTTTAACATTGCCATATAAGTTCTCACACTTTATAACTTATTTCAGAGGCAGTCATAGAAGGTGGTATGCTATGTGAGAACTTTGCCGCGACTATTGTATTGTTCATGCAGCATTTGTTGTATGTTGACATTTTTGTGTTTACTGTAACTGTCCACATTGTTTGTCTATTGTATGTTTACGTCTGTGTTCAGTATTTTGACAAGACGTCATGCCTTCGTACCGTGTGTGCATCATTAACATACCTTATCGTTTTGCGAATGTCGGGACGCCATTCCCTAAAGGGGGGAAGCATGTCATAGGACGAATTTTCAACTTAACTCCAATATCCCTATATGGCCATATCCCTGACTTGGTGCTTTATGTACAGGCTAGTCTTGTTACTTTTGATTAGGGTAGCTACGTTGTCCTCTGGTAGTTAGGTAGTTAGGTTAGTAATAGTTATAATCCTTTGGTAGGTATCTGTAGTCTTTAGGCAGGTAACTGTAGGTAATTGCTCCACATCGTCGCTAATCTATTCACTTGTGTCATGACTTTTGTATTGTCTGCACACTGTATTACACAGTGTGTCTAATCATATACATTGTTTGTACATAAACATCTTCTATCATTTAAATATATTATTTGTATAATATATTCCAGGTATGTTAGCTTTATTCATATTTCATATTAGTATTTCAGTCATTATGTTTACTGTCATAGAATTGATTGTTGTTGTGTGTAGTTCATAATGGCACCGTGACTTCCTATGACGCTGCAAGGTAGAATATGTCCATCCATCCTACATTATTTCTTAATGTATGAACCATTGTTTTAGAACCTATTGACTTGTGTCATGACTTTTGTATTGTCTGCACACTGTATTACACAGTGTGTCTAATCATATACATTGTTTGTACATAAACATCTTCTATCATTTAAATATATTATTTGTATAATATATTCCAGGCTCTATCATTTATATGAACCCTGTGTGACTATGGGACGATAGACCCCGATCAGTCTACACTACGACATAAACTCAGCTGCATTTCAGATATTTCAGCGTCGACTGGATGGCTCTGTTAATTTCTTCAGAAATTGGGAAGAGTATCAGTTCGGTTTTGGAAACCTCTCTGGAGAGTTTTGGTTGGGTATGTAAATCACATCTCAACGCGAAGCACAGTCTATTTCATGTTTATATGTTGAATTGTGTTTTAGAAAGTAACATGATCTTTAATTTTTGTTTGTCCAAATAAATAACATATTAGTCATTCCCTACCTTGCCCTTGCACAAGAATGAGAATATGTATGGCTGATTTTGGTTTGCCAGTAATCTGCATGTCTTTTATTTAAATGTTGGTAAACTGAGTTTTCCCTTGGTAAATGTAACTTAGGATTTTTACATTCGTATCAACGTTATTAATGTATATCACCTGACCTTGTTAATAAACTTGAAAAAGTGCTGTTATAGTTTATATAAATTAAACTTATTCATACATATGCTATTCTATAAATACCCATAACTTAAAGGCTGAAGTGAAGGCAATGTGCAGACTGTAGATCTATTGCTACAGGGTTTACACATGAAACAGACTAAAAAATATAGTGAAATTTCTTTCCTCATCTATGCATCCTAGTAGGTATTTAATGTTGAATCAATATTGGATCAGTGTTGAATTAATGTATAATTATATAAGTTAAATTTGAAAACTGATTCAACCTTGATTCAGCGTTTGTCATTCAGTCCTGAATCAAATTTTAATTATACTTTGAATTTAAAAAATGATGCCACCTTGGGGTCTCAGTATAAATTCAAGGTAAAATCAAAGAATTTGCAAGTCTGAGCATGCACGCAGTTCCAAGCGCATCATATCAACGTTGATGCTTGTCATATATAGCATGGCAAATTGCATCGACCTTGGTATGAAATAGGTATACGCTATGTGTACGGCGAATTAACAAGAAAAGAAAAATAGATTACTAAGTTCAAATGTCTTTACTTTACATCACAGATGATAGGTTGTCAGTTTTATCTATGTTCTAGTGTTTCGCGAGATGTTTCTGGGTAGTTTCTCAAAAAAAAAAAAAAAAAAAAAAAAAAAAAAAAAAAAAATACTTTGTTTAAATATGTACATATTATTACTTGAAGTTGTATAAAAATGCAGTTGCATAGTTTAAAGACTCCAGTAAAATAACAAGTTAAAATCTTGGAAATCGGCTATGTACGTACGTTTGTGTGTGCAATGTACCTCACCATATGTGTACTACATGATAAGGATCGTTGAAAATAATTGTTATTATGTGTAAAATCATATATTTATGAGCACGAAATCAGTATCGCTATGTAATATACATTTCTCGTTTTCTCCTACGTAATGCGTTTGGTAAGACAGTCACCCGTGGGGAGACATTTTCTTAGCTGATAAGCGCATACCATGTCACGTGTAAAATTGAATACACGTATAAATACTTGAAAGATGAGTGTGGGACCTTTCCAAAGTTAAACCAGAACTAAATGTGTGCATGCTGACAATACGACATCGTTAAAAACATTAACATTACATTAGTAAAATGTTTTGTCTTTATTTACATGTAATTCCTTTCACACGGCATATACGGATAACGATTTTTTTTACATATTTCAAGCAGGCCATTTACTGGATGCGTATAACTGCTTAATGATATAGAATCAGGACTGTTGTTAACAGCTCCTTTACGTCTGCAATTAATTTCTTTGTTTACGTGGGCTTGGTTTAATGAAAAAAAAAATAGAATAAAACAAAAAGTCCTACCATGTTTAATGGAAGAAGTTACACAATGGTCGTCAAACTGAACCCTCTTTCGGTCTTGTCTCATGCCTGTCTAACGATGATTTACGCTATATGATTTAAAGCTGAAATGCATTGTGGGAAGAAAGAATACACGCACTTGAGATATCAGGGAGGATTTAGTATTAAATAAATATACACAATTCAATAGTAACAGTATCTGGGGAGCGGGAGAATGGCCTACCCCAGGGACTCAGTCGCTGATTATTACACTCCCTAAAAAGGGCAACCTACAGCTCTGCCAGAACTATAGAACCACCAGTCTCATAAGTCATTCAAGCAAAGTTATGCTGAAAGTCATCTTGAACAGGCTTAAACCACAAGCTGAAGAGATAATCGCTGTGGAACAGGCTGGGTTCCGAGCCGGAAGGAGCACCACAGAACATGTCTTCAACCTTAGAATCCTGTGTGAAAAGTATCTCCAACATCAGCAGAATCTGTACCATGTCTTCATTGATTTAAAAAAGCCATTGACAGAGTATTGCATGCAGCCTTATGGGCCACTATGCGGAAGTACAATATCAGTGAAAATCTAAGTCGCACCATTGAGCAGCTATACGACAAGGCTACAAGTGCAGTCATGATGAATGGCTGCACAGGAGAATGGTTCAGAACAACAGTTGGAGTAAGACAAGGATGTCTTCTGTCACCCACCCCCTTCAACATTGTTCTCGAACGGATCATGTTTGATGCTCTGGAAGAACATGACGGAAAGGTTAGCATAGGCGGCAGAAATATTACCAATTTGCGGCTTGCCGATGACATAGATGCTCTAGCTGAGGAAGAGCAGGAACTAGAAGCCCTAGTTAAAAGTCTCGACCAAACCTGCACAAGGTATAAGATGGAGATCAGTGCTGAGAAGACCAAACTGATGGCAAACAGTGCAATTGGCTTCCAGAGGGAGATCAAGGGGAAAGGGCAGAAGCTGGGTACTGTGACAAGCTTCAAATACCTTGGAGCAGTTGTCTCGGATGATGGCTCAAAACAGGAGGTTCTCTCAAGGATTGCACAAGCCACTTCAGCTCTTACCAAGCTGAAACCAATTTGGAGAGATAACAACATATCTTGTTGATCAAATGTGAAACTTATGCGCTCCCTTGTCATTTCCATATTTCAGTATGCATGTGAATCATGGACCTTGACAGCAGAGTTAGATAAAAGAACGCAGGCCTTTGAGATGAGATGCTACCGAAGGTTACTGAACATTTCGTACAAGGACCATATAACCAATGAGGAGGTTCGCAAAAAGATCCAAGCAACCATTGGAGACTATGATGAACTCCTGACGCTGGTCAAGAAACGGAAACTAAGGTGGTTTGGCCACGTCTCAAGGTCTTCTGGTTTAGCAAAGACGATTCTACAGGGCACAGTGAAAGGGTGAAAGGAAAAAGAAGAGGTAGACAGAAGAAGAGGTGGGAAGACAATATTAAAGAGTGGACAGGGGTGGATTTTGCCAGCTCAACTAGGGCAGCTGAAAACAGGACAATGTGGAAGAGGATCGAAGTCATCTGTGGTGCCCCAACGACCTAGTTAGGTTATTAGATATAATATAATAGAATAGACATTTCAATGTTGAAAGGTCAATGTTTAATCAATATCGAAACAATCTACACCATTTATTGTTGAAATGTCAATGTTGAATCAATAGGGAATAAAGGTTGAATTGTAGTTGTTGAATCTTTTAAGCAATATTCAAGCAAATTTCAACGTTGAATCAATATTAAGTGCCTGCTGGGTTCATTGTTCATAATTACATACAGTAGTAGTATTTCAATTCTCATATCGACGTTGCCCCCGCACCTCAGCGGAACTAATCCATAGCCGTAGTAACGGGGCGCCGATCGTCCGTCCAAGTTATTATGATTACATATTTTGTTGACGTGCTTTTCAGTTATATGAGCCGCGACGCGAGAAAACCAACAAAGTGGTTGTGCGCCCAGCGCAGACTCAGATCAGCCTGGACATCCGCCCATTCTGATCAGAGCCTTCGCTGCCCGCATGGAGGTAGCTTAGACCCTCGGCTACCATCTAAGCGCTTAGTGAAGAATCTGATCAGACTGAGCGGATGCCCAGGCTGATCAGAGTCTGTGCTGGGCGCTTAACCACATTGTCGGTTTTCTCGTTTCGCGGCTCATTTTAGGAAACTTACCTTTGTACATACTCCTGAGTCAAGGCAATTATGAATTACGTGTTGATTTGGAAGACTTTAAAGGAAATACAGTATTAGCCAAGTACAGCTACTTTAAGATTGGTGGTCCAGAAGAGTTTTACAGACTCAGCATTGGCGGATACTCCGGGGATGCC
This sequence comes from Ctena decussata, assembly GCA_963989385.1. Lineage (NCBI taxonomy): Eukaryota > Metazoa > Mollusca > Bivalvia > Lucinida > Lucinidae > Ctena > Ctena decussata. The sequence continues at coordinate 24,996,447 of OZ022513.1, forward strand.
GGTATGCCACTTTTTTGCTCAGCTCATAAAGCAATTATCTTAAAGATGAGCATAAGTGTATTCTTTTCCTCATACTCACAAGGCATGACTACATGCGTTCAAAATGACATTGAATGTGCATAATCATTTTAGTTGGCGTATCTCGTCTGTTATCGGAATCTTACCGTATAGTCTGAATCTTACCGGCATAAGGTTTTGTAATCTCTGTGCTCTAGAGGCTTGACAGTTACTACTAGCAGCTCCCGACGAAATGTCCTCAGGTGAGAAAAAAACAAAACAAAAACAACAACAACAACAAACAACACAGAATGAGAGACTATTTTCTGTGCTATAATGGATAATGTATCTGTATGGCTAAATGAAAGGGGGAGGGGAAATTTGCTCTACCGTCAGACAAGATCTAAAACAAAATCTGGTAAATGGTAAATGTTACAGAACCTGATCAATCGCCCCTCATGAACAATATAATCTGAGTATATATAGGCTGCTTCGTTAAGCACATGAAACTCCGATCTTTTAATGGCCTTAGTATAAAAAAGAAACCATAAAGGGCAGTCACCGTGGTGGTTTTGCACAAGCCTTCCGCTATATCCTAAGGTTGGGTCCGAGGCCCATTTCGGGAATCAAAGCATTCACTCCCGATTAGGTTTACAGTAAAGTGCGCATTTGTCGCGTTAGATCATAATTCGAAGTGTGTTTATATCACACTTGTGACAATTTGTAACAAACATCGAGTTTGTATATTCAATGCCGGAGGTTGTAACTTTATACCAGGGGTGATCAATAAATTCTTATGTTTTCCTCATAGATTCTTTGTTTATGACTATATCAACGTCATTTTTTCTCAATTCTTAAACAGAAGAAAGTAATAATATATAGATCGAAAGAAAACTGCAACAACAGCATGGCTTAAATGAAGTCATCTGTTGGGCTCGTCGTTTTCCCCTCGTCGAAATTGGCCTTTTGTTACGGGTTTTCTCCAGTTTGAATACTAAAAACTGCCTAACCAACAGGAATGAAGCTACGCGTGAGAGTGCTTAAAAACATGGCTAGTTTTATGCGATAAAGGATACGCGCTACTTAAATGAGTCTAATGGATTCTGCAGCGTCGTCTGGTGCTGACAAACACAAACTGACACATAAACAATGTTTCTCGACTCTGATACCTTTAGACAAGTTATGTGACGTCGCGTTCTGGTGATTTTGATGTCATAACCTGTCATGGTTGGCATCAATTTGTAGGTAATACATTATGTTTACAGACTAAAATTACACTATTTGGTATCTAAAATATTACAAATTTACTGATTACCCTTTTGTATTTAGGCGTTGACATAAAACTCATTATGAACGATATCTCTTTTGCGTCTGGAAAGACTAATGTCGTCTCCTTCGCGAGAGAAATTTCATAATTTTGTAGATAAAAACAGTACAATTTTGGAGATGCTTAACGGTCTCCGCGATAGCAATAGCCTAATTTATGAATTTAGGCAGTTATGTTTTTTTCGATCATTAAAATTAGGGAAGTGACTTGGTGCTCTGAGAGACCGCAAGATTCACAGAACGCATTTTTCACACGTGCGTGATGAATACGGTCGTATTCTTTACATTTTGCCAGTGTGACAAACGCGTTTGGATTTTGTAGCGATTTTTAATAGAAACGCATTTTTCACACATATGGCAAGGGAAGCTTGAGAATGAATGATTTGTTATCCTTTCCAACTACAGCTATGAAGTTGAGCCCCAGCTACGCTGAGCCTTCGGCTCGGGGAGTTTATAGGAAAGGCAGTCGCCGCTGTCCGTCGTCCGTCGCCTGACGTTGTCTCTCAACACCTTCGAGCTACTATATCCCTTAAACGTCTGGGTCAATCTCAACCAAATTTCATATATAGCATTCACAAGGCTGGGGAACGAAGACAGTTGCTTGAGATTTTGGTTGCAATTGCAAATGAAATATCCCGTATACTTATAATTGCGGGAAAAGTATCCAAACTAGGGTTTTGATATTTAGGGTATTACTTTAAGCTGGGTTGTAGATCATCTGGTCAAATTTTCGGCCCTTTTTTGTCACATATGACTGAACTATGCCTTATTGTCGACTTTGGCATTTTCCAACTCTTTCTGCTTTTTGTCTGATGACGCTTAATAGTTTTACCAAGTTTCCTAAAACTGACTTTTAAAGTTATGAAACGGAAACTATTTGTGACGGACAGACAGGCAGACAGCTATAGGAAAATGGTATGTCTCCCCTCTCATTTTACCAACATATCGATTTCCCCCATTAAAGCATATACAAACACGCGACTGAATATACCAATACCTTTAACCTTGATGCAGCAAAAGACACTGTTAAGAGGAAGCGTCCTCCCCAAAATTTTCTATTCGAAATGCCTAATATTGCACAGTAATACCGCAAGGCTTCTCTCGCTGGATTTTTGCACCCCCAACAGTTAGTACTAGATCATGAGCACTACAGCCTTACGTCAGCAGCATACATGTGAATTAAAACAAACAAGGTAAAGGTTTTCAAAAGTCTTGGAGCCTTCAGTGTCTTAGGCACAGGTTACGAAAGAGGGGGCCTATCCCTCTTCTTTTGTAGCCTTTAACCTTCCCTGAGTCGAAACAAGTACCCATTTACAGTTGGGATTACAAAGTCAGTTTTTCAGTCGTTGACACTGCTGGCGATTCGAACCTGCGACCTTCTGCGCGGAAAGCAGAGCAGACTTCTATTCTTCTTTTCTTTTTTCTTGTTTTGTTTACTGTACCGTTTTTTCCGTGCATAATAACTTTCATAATTTCAGGGTTTTAAAAATGTCAAGAAGTGAAAAATGCGTTATCGTGATATTTGGTCATTTTTTAGGGGTGTTGCATGCGATTGGAAAATTACGTTTTCATGGTACATATCAAATGCAAAATTCACAGATATGTGAAAATTGCGTTCGAATTTTGTGAAAAATGCGACCGGATTTGTCACACGTGTGAAAAATGAGAACGCATTTTTCACACATGTGAAAAATGCGTTCTGTGAATATTGCGGTCTCACAGTGCTCTGACAAAACAAACAAAACTGAGAAATGTAAACATAGTATGATTTTAGCTAAAATATTAGCTAAAATTAAGCATTTGTTGGCAATAACACCAGACAGGACAGACATGAACAATAATATTCCATGATTTAAGTTATCACTACTTACAATGTGTTATTGCGGTATTCTGTATGCGTATGTTAACGTTATGGTTTTTGCCGGTTTCACAAAGAATTGTGGGAAAGCGTCATTAGAAACCGTGTAAACAAATTATAAAACTGGAGTAAAATTTGATAATAAAGGTATATATGCTTTTATTCATAGGAAAATTTGCCAGTAATAAGTTTTACCATAACAATGCATATATTCCGGGCCGATGGGTGCTTTATTCTTCCTTAAATCAGCTTTTATAGAGAAGAAGGTGAAAGTAGACATTTTATCATATATTTGTAGAATATAATCCATAGTCTGGTGCTTAAACATAATAATGCTCTCCGCCACCCTTAAATCTCTTTCCGGAAAGTCACTTTTGTGCCGTAGTTTGCCTTTTTCATCAGTTCTTGTTATAGTATTCGGCGGTAGATGTTATGGTTTCTTTCGGCTAAGATATAGCAGCCTACGGTTAAACTGTCAACTATGATAAAGTATTCTACGGTTCTTGGCGATGGTATTCATTCTCACCTTCTTGCGAACATTATGAATTTTATGAGTCAGATTTCAAGAAATGTCAATATAAATGAAAGAAAACGTATACAAACTTTTTTGCTGGCCTAAGATGGGGGATTTAATGGGTATGACTCTCTCTTTCCTATCTTAATTGTAATAGTCATGACTAAATACATTTAATTCGTCCCTTTCAGTATAAAAAGATGTTTCTCCATATTTCCAGAAGAATGTTTCATTGCTGCCACTGTTTCAATGACAAATCAACCTTTAAAGATGTCATAAATCATAAAGCTGTAATCATTATGCACAGAAATAAACCACTCAGGCCCACATTCACAAACACAACTTAAACTCATACTCGACACATACTCCAGTAAGGTAAGTTGAAGTGACGCTCGAGTAAGCCTTGAATGCGTGAAGCTCAATTAAAATCTTAAAGAGTTCCTTCCAGACCAGAGAATACATTCAGAAGAAGGAACGTGGGCCAGACTACGTAGTTTCGGCAAAAAAGCCTCTTCAGTGACCCTGACAATATCTGGTGACGAAACTTAGACAGTTATGACAACACTGCAAAATTATTAGGAAACACAAAATTTGCAATTGAATTAAAACCTACGTTGCCCTCTAGTAGATTGAATAAAAGCTTTCGATTTTCCTCGAGTAGTTTGCCGCCAAAATATTTCGCTACTTGTTCTGCCACTCATGTTGTTATATTATTTATAACCTGAGAAATAAACAATTTGATTTGAAACCAGAGGAAAGCAAACTGTAATTTCTTAATCTTAATTGGACAGTCGACTCAAAGACTGATTAGTATCAAGAAGGGTCCAAATAATATATAAAATGATGGTTTAGGATATGAGTATAACCCAATCTAAAATTTCGGATTACTCAGAATACATGTATATCCTCTGATCCAAAAGGTCGAAAATGAAATATAATCTGCACTATGGATGATGTATGGGGAGACGTTTTACGGCGGCCACACGGCACAACACCAGCTGCAGTGAGGTAAAATTAAAATCTTAAAGAGTTCCTTCAAGACCAGAGAATACATTCAGAAGAAGGAACGTGGGCCAGACTACGTAGTTCCGGCTAATAAAGCCTCTTCAGTGTCAGTATACAGTTTTGGTATTCACTTTGTCTTCGTGGAGGAGACTTTAGCTACACTTCAGGTAAACTCGCATCATGTAAAGGACAGTGTGGACCTAGACCGGACCTCCTAAAGTATATAAACTGTAATGACTCTAAATTTTTGAGACATGGTTGACTTAACAGTGTAGAATTAAATCATACTAGCTGTAAAATTCGTTAAATTATAAATATACCGCCGGAACTACGCTTTTCTGCTTGACGTCTGGGCGTCCGTCCGGTTTACCTTGCTGCCCCTGAAGAAGCGTTCATGGTGTAGCCTGTTAAACATCGGTCATGGATTCGATACCGTTTGGCTGAAACTGTAATCGATTTTCCTATTCTCGTACAGTAATTTTTTCACTATTTTGGGAATTGTGCGGGTGCCCACACAACTGGGAAAAATCTCTTTGTATTTTCCTTAAATTTGAAATTTCAGAACACCTATATTGGCTCAAGTGGTGGGACATGGGGCATGAAATTGAATGTATAATATTTAAATTCAATTATAGCTATGTATCTGCCAGTTCTGCAAGCAAGCAAGTAAATTTGTGCGTGTAGGTCCCTAGAAAAATTCTTCCTGCAACTGGGAATTTTTCAACTTGCACTTGGGAAAAAAGATACTATTTTGATTTGGGACTGGTGCCTTTTATGGGTTCCTCTTATATAGAGAAAAAAAATCCCTGTCGTATCACTCGTGAACAGCTTTTATACCACGAATTTTATCCAAACTAGGCATATACTAGTATAGTGACACATTTAATTGCTTAAATTTCAGTAACCACAAGTGATTTTTTTCTTATGTTAGGTGTACCAAACTTGGATACAATTGACTTTGATACTGAGAGGACTGGAGATTAAAATAGCCATTTTAAGACAGTAATATTTTGTAATAAAATGTTTGTTATTATTATTATTATTATTATTGATTAATTATTTTCTTGCGTGTGTTTGAAACAAATGATATGTAGCAGTACTTGATTTAAGGTTATGTAGCTAAGGTCAATGTAGAACATTTATGTTGAGCACCCTCCGCTTTTAATATTGTATAAAAATGAAAATTGAAATAAAATCAAAACAAAATGTATATATTGAAGCTTAGTACTTTCAAAGATCACCCCTTCCCCTAATCACACCACTACCACCTATATCCATAGGGAAGAATTCTCGTTATAGTTAAGGGATTTTTTCGATAATATCCAAGAGGGGCTGAGATAAGCGATCACCTGTGTACGGTTCTCAGTTAAACAGGAAAATGTATATAGAAGCTCAAAAATAAATTATATTTTCTTATTGAATATGTTTTCCGACATTAAATTATAACGTCCAGCTCAAAAGAGCATTGCATTTCAAGCTCTTTAATCTGGTATAATAATTATAGAATTGCGTCAATGAGAAGTTTCTTCCATCAGAGCCCATAGGTTTCTTTCTACAAACCATAAGTTTATTAACACAATTTATTCAAATTACGCGAATCTTCGTTTTTGGCCCCAAATTACATATATAAATTAACATTTGCGAATCTATTTTAACGTATGAGCTGACAGCTGTTATTCCACTGATTTCAAAGATGTATATTTACATACATAGATAAGGTGGTTCTTAAAGCATTTGCTAAAATCGCCTTGCACACATAGGTTTACTATCTCTATTTTACTATTTTGCTTTTCATGTCACAATATCCACCGTAGGAAACATAAACGTCCATCGTAGAATACGTTAGCATAACATTCGAAAACCAATACATAAGGCTTGGATTAGCCGTAGAAAACTATAAAACCTTTTTTCTAAAATTCACATGTTTTCATACATTCGTGCATGCTGCAGTAAATATCGGTGTACATTTACAATTTAGTGCAATATGCCTCTGTATGGACAAATACAGGAGTAAATAGAGCCAGTAAAAACCTACTTATGATGAATGGGATTCTCGGTAAGACTATTTCGATAAAACTGCTAGAAAAATGAAAATTTTTACGTGCAGAGGGAAAATAGTATGAGTTTGAGTTCTTCGGCATAGCACAAAAGGCTAGATTTGCATTAAAATATGAAAATTAATATTTATTTTGTTAAAATCGTCTGCTAAACGGCCGTTAACATTGGAAATCTTCATCAAAAGCCGTAGAAAATCGTAACGTTAACAGTAGCATGCAGAATCCTGAAATAACACATTGTAGGTATTGGTTATTACACGTCTGTCCAACCCGAAATAATCCATATTTACATAAATGCTGCGAGGTTGGCCAGAATTGTGAATAAAACCTTTATTGTTCAGTATATTTTCGCTTCTTTGATGTATTTATTACTTTCAAACGAGGTTGACAATTTTGACAATTTATCTGTCATATTTCGAGGAAAGAGCTGATTGCACATCGCCTGCTTAGTAATCAAGCTGACTTAATATAAGCTTGTTGCAAAATAGCTGAGTATGAGCATGCTTTTATCTCTGTACTATCAATATAACTTTCAGAAGATTGCCTTGGTGGATTAAGTGGAATGGCTTTCAGCACAAACGATAGAGACAATGACATTCGCTATGGTAACTGCGCTGTGACACACAAAGGCGCTTGGTGGTATAAATTCTGTCATAGGCATTTGGCGAATCTCAATGGCCTTTATCTTCAGGGCAATACTTCGACATATGCAAAAGGCGTAACTTGGGGTTGCTCTATGGCCCAGTACTATTTGTTGAAGAGCACAGAGATGAAAATAAGGAGAAAATGAGCTGCAGAACATTAGGTTCATCCTATTGATATTATAAGTGAAATATTGCAATTTACAACGTCAGTGAAGCTGTCGTAAAATTTAATATTATACAATTATTGACCTTTGTTGAGGTGAATATGCAGTTTTCTTGACTGCAAGCATCATATTGACCGACGCGAAGCGGTCAATATTTTATGTTTGCAGGTCAATAAAACTGCATATTCACCGAAACAAAGGTCAGCAATTGTTTTATTATATGATAATTCCAAATTCTGTTCCTGAGATATATATATGATTGTACTTAATGGTATTATCTCGCGACGTTACGCCATTTACATTAACGTAAATCAGACGTTACGTCACGAAAATATAATGACGTCAGCGTAAAAGTGATATTCACTGACAGGCCGGTGAATATCACAAAATATTGACCGGCACGTGACGTCAAAAGAGCCAATGAAATTGCGTGTTGTATCTTGTTCATATAGTAATTCAGTTTATCATTTGACGTCGCTGTTATTCCGTGGATAACGTCGTGTCATAAAAATCATATGACCACACGTGTAATAACACTTTGGCGCGTACACGTAACGTCATTGACAACGTACATGTCAACAATGCGTTTTCTTGTCGAAATAATGCTCAGTTTGAGGGCGTTAAAATCCCATTTTAAAGGATCATATGATAAACAGAATCTTACACTCGTGGTCATTTCATATGAAATTTATGAAACTCGTGTAAGATCCTCTATTTGTAAAGGGTTTGTATCTGTCAACTGACTTCAACGTAGAACATGGGTTATGTTCAAAAATAGATACTTACATTTCTTAAAAGGGAATACATAGCTAAAAGAAAGCAAACTATTATCATAAAGGCCTGAAACTCACGACGGCAGACGAAGATTACATACAATACCGGACCTAAGAAACAAAGAAAAATAAAATCGTTGGCGCCCTGAAGGTTCTGACTTTAGCAGCACAACATTAAGCTGTAGCATCAGTCTTCCAAATTTTGCTGTTTTCTAGGTAAAGAGCCAAACTTTATCTAAACTGCGTGATCAGTGACGAATTTCCTAAATTTTCTGCGTAAAGGAATACCCTAGACACTTATTTATCTGAGGATATGAAAAAGGCTGATTTGAGGATTTCATTTTGCTGTCGTATATATACCGTTCACAGAAAGTAGGGGATATTGAGTTATTAAAAATTGTATAAATTAGAAAAAATATAAAATCCATCTGAAACGACAAGTATCCATCAGACAAATATTCGAGAAGGCATTTTGCATTTCAATTTGGATTGTCTATCCTGTCACGTGATCTGTGTGTCATTCGTTTTAGACATGGGGTCGACACCCAAATTTCACATGAATCTGGTGTGGAAACAGATTGTTTTCAGATAACAAAATTTACACAGAAACACTCGTCATTCTTCATTTAACAAACCGAAAAGTGGTTTTACACACTGTTTTATCAAAATAAAGATTGCAAGCCATAAACGTCTAAATTTTTCGGTAACTCGATGCACCTGTACGAATTTTGTTTTCTGGTTTTCTTCCCAAAATGACAGTTTTGAAGAAGAAAAAAAATCTTTTAGCATACAAAACTTAAAAGTGCATAAAAAGGTTAGCTTAATTGAAGAATTTGAATAAATTTTTGTTCGAATTTACCACATTTTAGTCCTGACCCCCTGTCTGAAACAAACTGTATGCCGATAACTTGACAGGATATATCGTCCAAACTTTCATGAAAAGTGTCTTAACAGATATTTATCTTATCAATACTTAAGGTTTCATATAGATATTACATTTGTTGTAGATGCTACAATTTTTCATACCTGAATATCCCCTACTTTTTGTGAACAGTATATATTCTAGTTTCTCTGGAGCTACATCTCATAACTTCCCACCTGGCAGAGTACAGACATAATTGTATTAAATGTTATAATAAAGCTTAAGTTTTTTTTTTGTGTGTGTGTGTGTGTGTGGGTTACAAAATTCATATATTTTGAGTGCCCCCCCCCCCCACCCCTTGGGATAAGCACTTTTGATTTTACTTTATGACCTTCAAAGCTAATTCTGTTGTTGTCGCGAAATGATGTCACGATTCACATAGCAATATGGGTTCTCATACAATTTTGATGAGTCTTTCAACGGAAATATACTTTTAGATGCAAGATAAGCGATTTCATTGTAGTGATATTTGCCAGGTCCTCCGGAATGTTGTTTGAACACGCGGCATAAACGCCTTCTGTTCAAGCAACTTCCTTGAGACTCAGCAAAAGTTAAATCATGAAAAAACAAAACAAAACAAAACAACACCAACAAAAAAAAAAAAAAAACACACAAAAAAACAAAAAAAACAACAACAACAAGGAAGCAATAACAAACTTCGAAATATGTGATTCCCAGACTTGGTTCCAGTTTGGACTAATAATACTCATAAAACTTTCGCGGGATATTCCCGATGTTCAGTATGAAAAACAGAATAACTCACTGACGTTGCGTGCAGAGACTCCTTAAGAAACGGCAAGAACTACAATAGATGTATTTTTAAACAGCGCAGATCTAAATGAGGCTCATCATGAGCCGCCTCATCTTGATGGCTTGCTTATAAATTCACAATACGATATACATGTAGTTTGACTGAAATATATTTCGAAATTTTGAAGTCGTTGATTTTGTCGTCTGCTTTTTTTGGGCCTTGATGGATCAGTCACGTGCGTATCGTTTAGACTAAAACGGCCTGTGCATCTCTGTTAGGTTCCTCGGGCTTAAAGATTGTATTCTTGTTTTCGACAAAGGGAGACTCTGATGAGACTGCGGGGATACACAGCCTGATTTATTGTTTCACGTAAAGTTAGGTAAGTTTTTCAAGCAATGCGAATCATTGTTATTCACATACGGCTCTGATATCAAACCTTCAAAAAAGGCAATATGGCTTTATTCTAACACTGGTCGCCTTTATGGCCAAAATCTAGTGACATATTGCGTGACAAATCACAGGGCGGACTAGAGTGACGTTGTTTAGCGCCATTCGGATGTTATTTTGGTTCGTTTGGTGACACCAATTTTCATTTCCATGAGGATAGACGGTGTAACGTCGTTTTCTCGCATCCAAAGCTTACAAAATACATGTAAATGCCTCCGATACAGTCAAAGACGTTGGCGGGATTGCTCAGTCTGTCGGTATTGGGCGATAGGCCAATTTTGATATAGTACTCTATATTCAATCCGTTATCGGTTTTGAAGAAACATCTAATTATTGGACAGTTCCATAAATCACTGTTTTTCATTGGTCACTGAATACACACCTCCCAGTAAGTTAGGGAGTAAATTTACCAGAACGGACCGGAATTGGCATAATTATCGGTTTGGACCTACCATATGCATGGCCCGTCAGTGTTGGGCGTTGGGTACGTTTTGATGTAGATACATCCAATCCAGTTTGGATAAAACATGGTCATAGACTCTTAGCATGTCTCCAAGGTCCAGATGTGGATGGGTTTTGAAGGTAATTTCTCTTCACATTGCATGGAAACACATGTTATAACCAGTGTAACAGATAAGAAAGGGTGACAGGGATAATTCATAGATACTTTCCCGCAGTCCTTCATAAAAACATACGTTGTGACCCCTCATTAGAACTGTCTCATGTCTCATAGAGACGGTTCTAATGAGGGGTCACAACATGTTTTCTATTAAGAAATAAGAAAAAAATCACAGAATTATCCTTAGAACTCCTATGATAATTCTCTTTAGAACTGGCTGGACACTGGGGACAAGAATAAAGGTAAATATTTGCATCTCAGAGAGACTTGTCTTGGGGGTGTGTATTCATACACGGAACTTTCACTTGTTATGACAGATGGGTACACTTCCAGGGGAAGTAATTCCTTCCGCTGATTCAAGAAGGGCAGTTGTCAGTTACTGGCGGGAGTATGTGCCCTTAGTATTGGTTAACCGCTTAGGAGGTCTAAGCCTGCCCAGGAATAGTGTGGTTAGGTTGACTGACCGTCCCGACATGACCATAGTTGTTGACCGTGGACGTTTAGCGTCAAATCAATCAATCAATCAATCAAATTCTAGCCTTTTAAGCTCGCCTGCCTCGGAGTGGGCGTCCAACCTAACGGTTACGTTTGAGTTTTTTAAGAGCTCATATTTTCCAAACCATATGATGGATATGGTTCATATTTGGTATGATTATAGAGAAAGGTCCAAAGTTTTTTTTCAATAATACCCCCGCAAACTCCAATGATCTTAAGGTCTCTTTTTTAAAATACGTTTCGCATTTTACTAGTCGGACCCTATACTTTTCTCTCTTAATCTCGCCAAAGACAGAAAAGGAATAAATGTTCATTCCTTTAAAAAAGACAATATATGGATAAATAATGAAACTACTTCCGCTCTGACACCCGATTTGTCCAGACCGAAAACAGACGGTGCCTGCGGACCGTGCATAGCTGCAATAGCTGGTTTCTTTATGTAATTATGGCGGAAAACGGGAAAATCTGAAGGAAACACTTGCGTTTTCGACATTTCTTGCGTATTAGAATCGAAACAGATTCTTGCTAAAAAGCGAGAAATAGATTGTTGCTTACTGTGATTTGTTGCCAAATATATCACTGGTTGGAGATCAGCAGCAAAGTGGATAAATCACGAGCGCAAAGCTTCTTTGTAAGACTGTTCCTCCAGACCAAATTTCATAGTTGTAGGGAATCTCCTTCAAAGAAATTTAGCCTTAGCAACAGCACATCAACCACTTAAGTCGTTTTATGAATACGGCCCCAGTACTATTCACTGAAGAAGACAGAGATGAAAACAAGAAGAAAATGAGCTGCAGAAAACAAGGTGCATGCTAAGTAGGCTATTCATATAAAGAGTGACATAAACTCATTGAAGTATGGTACACTTTTACATAATAAATATAGTAGACCCTGATTGTGAAATTTGGCATCACAAGTAGAAGGTACCTTACGGCCTGTGTACACTATGAAGACTGAGATCAGCCTTTGCATCCAGTGTAATCCGTCTTCTCTTTTCGCATATAGCATCTCTGCTTGGTGTTAACTTTAAAATGTGAAAGTGAAGACTGGTCAGTTTGCACAGACTAATCTGAGATTTTACATTTTTTGGAGGCGTTACTGCCTTTCAAAACGAAACAACTGTTCCATTTCTAGGACAACTACGGCACTTCTTTTAGATTGCTGACTCCTAAATGTTAGGTCTCTTACCACTTTAGGTTCGAGTTCCGCTCGACGCGCAAGTGAGAAAGCCATGTTCTTAATGTGGAGGGTCAGGTGATTTTTTCCAGGAGAGCCTGCACGGACCTCTGCTTAAGAGGGCCCTAAATCACATAAAAAAGTTTTAGATGTCCAAATTTAAGAACAGTACAAGGAATATGTCTGCTGCATGTAGTACTCGAGAAAACAAGTTGTATTTTCATGGTTTTCATTCAGCTTTTTGTATTTACCAAAAAATCACAACTTGATTATTAGCATTCCCATTGTATATATGATTACTTGCAGACACCGAAAAATACTTCGAACGCATTCCAGTACCTTCAGACCAAACTGCGTTTTCAATAATAATGGTTATTTTGACGTATCGTATAAGAGTTTGCCGAGATTAAATCTGTACCTCATGATTTGAAGACCATTTTCGTCACATTTTTTTTCTCAAAAGGATTCACTTTTATGGATAACAATTATTGCTCCCCGAAGAGCAGACCTGCAAAATTGAAAACGGAGCAGACCTGCAAAATTGAAAACGGAGCAGACATGCAAAATTGAAAACGAAGCAGGCATGCAAAATTGAAAACGGAAAAGACATGCAAAATTGAAAACGGAGAGCCATGCAAAATTGAAAACGGAAAAGACATGCAAATTGAAAACGGAGCAGACATGCAAAATTGAAAACGGAGAAGACATGCAAAATTGAAAACGGAGAAGACATGTAAAATTGAAAACGGAGCAGATATTCAAAATTGAAAACGGTGAAGACATGCAAAATTAAAAACGGAGAAGACATGCAAAATTGAAAACGGGGATGACATGCAAAATTGAAACCGGCAGAGCAATTGAAAACGGAGAAGACATGCAAAATTGAAAACGAAGCAGACATTCAAAATTGAAACCGGAGAAGACATGAAAAAATTGAAAACGGCAGAGTTGTTTAACAACTCTGCCGTTTTCAATTTTGCATGTCTTCTCTTCAGGGACCAACTCTTCACGGAAAGAGTTTGTTCCTCTAGAAGCCAACTCTTTTTCATAAGCGCGAATCCTTTAAGGAAAGGTTTGTCAGCCAGGAAAGCAAACAGGAAATCACAAAATTTGTCTCCCTTTGACACTTTGAAAAAGCAGTGGAAAATGGTAGTGTAGCCATACAGTGCATTTAGAGAGAGAGAGAGAGAGAGAGAGAGAGAGAGAGAGAGAGAGAGAGAGAGAGACCTTCACTATTGCCAGCCCATACAAGTTCCAGGTTTTAACATTATCATTAAACTCTTTCGTAGATCTATTAGATAGTTGTCCAAACCCATTTGTTTATATTGCAAAGCAATGAACTAAATGATGGTTTAAACAACTGAAGACGCAATGAGACAAAATTCTTTTATTTAGGTAAACATTTTATGAGGTATTATATATGTCCTTTTTCTTTGTCCTAATGGCACGATCATTCACTGTCGTAAGCTGGTAGTCCAAACATTTCAGGTTTAAAGTCCTCCAGAGAATCTAGAATTAATTCTGTTTTCTCGTGCAGAGCTGATCTGTCCTGTTCCTTATGAGGGACCCATACACACGGCATCCCCGCCGCATGGGCTGCTTCTACTCCATTAGGGGCATCTTCAAACACCAACACCTAAAACATGATGATTCAAACAGTTTAACATGGCAAGCACCAAATTGTAATTTTAATGCATTTACAAATATAACGCGACGTCTGATTGGATAACGTCAAAAATTTGCGACAGTATTCTGCGATATACTGTCGCAAACCCGACGTCATAAAGTAACGTCGCTTCTCATTGGCAGACGTATGGTTTTACGCCGCTGAAAGCATTCGCTGTGGGTATAAAGTAGTAGACTTTGAAAGGCGAAATAAGATAAAGTGCATTAGAATGGGGATAACTGTTTTGAAAATGGTCATTTGGGGAGGTAAATCATCGGTTTTATGGTCGGAAATTTCCGACCATAAAACCGACGATTTACCTCACCAAATGACAATTTTCAAGACAGTTATCCCCTAAATGGTTGAACTGCAAACAGCGAAGATCCAGCCGAAGTGGCTAATCTGAAACTACACTGTTTGCCCTCTAGTCTTTGACTGTTCAACATGATATAGCTCGGGCAAAAAAGTTTTTGAAAGTTTGCAGACGCAACTTGTGTCGTCTGTTTTTTTTGCGCTTTATGGATTAATGTCGTGAATGTTGCAGATGCTCCAGATGACGATGTTATGTGATAATTTCAAGATCATTTGAGCCGCAACACGACAAAACCAACAGAGTGGCATATCGACCAGCGAAAACTCAGATCAGCCTGGGCATCCTCCCCGTCTTATCAGTGTATTTGCAGTGCGCTTAAAGGGTGTCTAAGGGTCTCAGCTACCTCCATGCGGACAGCAAAGACTCTGATCAGACTGGGCGGATGCATGGCGCACATGCCACTTTTTTGGTTTTGTCGTGTCGCGGCTCAATTTTCTATTTATCGTCCAAAAAACATTGGTTCTGACCGATCATTAGAAGTATGTTCACGGTCCGTTTTAGTCATCTATATCTTAAAACATTTAGCGATATTAGATACCTCAGAAACTATCACAAATAAACTAGTTCCGGGTCTCCGGGTCGCAGGACTTAGCAGAGGATATACCACAGTGTAGACTCCGTTTTGTTTTTTTTCATACGAGAGGTCCCGGCCAATCCAATTACGCTAAATTTCAATATTAGAATATTTGATTGGATTCGCTTACCTTTGAATGGTTCGGTTTATCTGGAAATCGGTCTGCAGCAAGAATGAATCCATCCGGTGCTGGTTTCCCTCGCTTAACTTCCGGGTCGGAACCAGAAATGACTAAATGGTCGAAGAGCTCGAAAAACTCTTTATGCTTTATACATTTGAGCTTGAAGCTTCTTTCATTTGACCCTGTTACCACGGCTAGAGGTATTTTATGTTTATATAGATGTCTGACTAATCTGTCTGCTCCTGTAAAAGAAGGAGAATTCAGAGCTCCAGATAAGAAGGGAAACAAGGATAATTTAGGGACAATTTTCCTTTATTTCTGCATTAAAGCATACATATGTTGTGACCCCTCATTAGAACCGTCTCATCGAGATGGTTCTAATGAGAGTAACAACATATGTTTGTATGCAGAAATAAGAAATATATTCCAATTACCCCTGTCACCCCTTCTTATCTGGAGCTCTGCTAGATACGAAGTTCAAGATGGACTGACTCCATTCCTTGTGTTTTAATTGCATATCTGTAAGAAAGCTAACTCTACAAGGAATAATTTTAACACCAAGTAATTGCAGGGTTACCCTAGAAAAATAAGGTTGGTCATTGGAATAAAAGAGCCGCGTTAAGACTTGCACCATTTGAATACATATAACCATTTAGCCTGGGAGCCAGGCTAAGTTCGAGGGTACAGAGAGTAAATGAGTGAGCGAGTAAGTGAGTGAGTGATTAACGTCTCACCAACAACTAGGTCATACGGAGACGGGACATCGATTTAAAGTCTCATCCGAAAGACCGGAGAAGCGGGATCGATCTTGCAATCCCTGGATTGATAGTCTAGCGCGTTCCTACAGAGAAGGAAAATGAATGGAGATTCGGGTAACTTCGGACAGGGTGGTAATTTCGGACATACTATTGCAAACAGTGAAAATCCAGATGAGACAGCTATAAAGGAAACAATATCACTGTCCAAATTTACCAGCTGTCCAAAGTATCTTTCGGGACCAACTCTGCAAGTTTCAGCTCTGCCTGCTCTCTGACTCGAGATCGACTCTGACAGATGCAGTATTCTTTTTTTCTTTTGGGAATATCCCGCTGGGCACACAAGGTTGAATCAACCTTGAATCAACCTTGATTCAACATCATGACGTTTAATCAAGGTTGGTTCAAGGTCGATTCAAAGTCGTGTGCCTGCTGGGATACCTCTTTTTGAAAGGACTTCGTCACCCGGATAGCAAATAGGAAGTCACAAAAGTTGCCCCCACCCCACCCACCTTCCAACCTAAAAAATGGGGAAAACATGGAGCTGTACTATACACCATAAATAAAGTTTTGGAAGAAAAATAATCGTCAAACTAAAACTATAGCTAATTATTCTGAAAGAATTTAAAATCTTCCACTTGTAATTGCTGGCTCACGACCGAAAGTTTCACTCGTGACAGTGCATGTCAGGGTCAGGTCAGGTAATTTTGGACAGCATGTTAATTCGGACAGTGGCCTATGGTTGTTTCTTTTATATGTCAGTTGTTTGGAATGTAAACAAAACAAGCAAATTCGACGAATTTATGTCCCCCGCCTTGGAAACTAAGTCTCCACTGTATATACACTTAAGTGTTTGAGCTGGAAAAGCGGCTAAGTTAAAATGTGAAAAAAGTAATAAAAAAATTTTGTGAGGATTATATCCAAACCACATGCATATTTTCAGACCATGATAAAAACACCTGTGAAGTTTCAAAGGAATCGGCATAAAACTGTAGGAGGAGTTGCACACACAAGGTACCAACTATCTATTCAATTTGATAGTAAAAATGTATGAAAAATGGCTAAGTTCAATTTGCAAAAAAAGTAATAAAAAACAATGTGACGATTATATCCAAACCACATGCGTATCTTCAGACCATGACCAAAATACCTGTGAAGTTTCAAAGGAATCGGCATAAAACTATAGGAGGAGTTGCGCACACAAGGTACCCACTATCTAGTCACTATGATAGTAAAAACGCCTAAAAATTACTAAGTTCAACTTGTAGAAAAAGTGTCAAAAAATAATCTCAGGATTATATCCAAACCACATGCGTATTTTCAGACCATGACCAAAACACCTGTGAAGTTTCAAAGGCATAGGCTTAAAACTGTAGGAGGAGTTGCGCACACAAGATACCCACTATCTAGTCACTATGATAGTAAAAACGCCTAAAAAATTACTAAGTTCAACTTGTGGAAAAAGTGACAAAAAATAATCTCAGGATTATATCCAAACCATATGCGTATCTTCAGACCATGACCAAAACAGCTGTGAAGTTTCAAAGGCATCGGCATAAAACTGTATGAGGAGTTGCGCACACAAGGTACCCACTATCTAGTCACTTTGATAGTAAAAATGCCTAAAAAATTACTAAGTTCAACTTGTGAAAAAAGTGACGAAAAATAATCTCAGGATTATATCCAAACCACATGCGTATCTTCAGACCATGACAAAAACAGTTGTAAAGTTTCGAAAGAATCGGCATAAAACTGTAGGAGGAGTTGCGCACACAAGGTACCTACTACATTAGGGGGACGGAAGGACGGAAATAAGGACGGAAGGACGGATGGACGGAAGGACGGAAGGACGGACGGACGGAAGGACGGACGGACGGACGGACGGAAGGACGGAATGCCGAAAACTATGTCCCTCCGCTTTTCTTCGAAAAGGCGGGGGACAATTAACTGGAAAAACAGTGACAATCCTGATGAGACGGCTCATTATTCATGAGCCGTCTCATCTGGATTTTTAATGTTTGTAATGGTATGTCTTCCAACTAAACCCTATCTTATGCAAAAATGCTTGAAGCTTATCAAATGTCAAAGCATGTCAAATTCTCAGAATGTAACTGAATTGCAGTAAATTCTGAATGACAATCAATTACAGGCTCAAATAAACTGCATTATTTTCAAGTTCAGAAAGCTCAACAGGAACATCTCATCAAGATGATACAAATCTACAAAGGCTTTAACATAAGGTGAATGAATATACTTTTAGTGGTGGTGGTGGTGGGGGGGGGGGGTCTATGCCATTTGCCATTTCAGTTTGTGCTCCCCCACCCCCATCTTATGGAGGATAGGAAAGAAAACAGATGGAAAAGGCAGCGATGCTGAACAATCTTCAGACCTTGTATACCTTGTTGTTCAGAGTGAAACTACAACTTCGTTACGGCATACAGTCTGAAAGCGCATGTGCGCCTAGTTTTGCTTAAGCATGCGCAATTCTCAAAACCTTAAAGACAACATGTTTTCTTGCAAAACAGGTGATAAAGTAGGCTAACATTTTGTCGGTAAAAAGGACCTGCACTTTTCAAAAAAGTTGTATGACGTCGAATCAACCCCAGCAGGCACACATCGTTGAATCAACATTGAATGACGTTGAATCAACATTGAATGACGTTGAATCAAGGTAGATTCAGTGCTGTGTGCTCAGTGGTAACATTGATACAGCACTGATTCAACGCTGTATGCCAACTATACCTGGTAGTAATGGGACTGTTGGAAATAGACGATCATGTTCTTTATGCACACGAGACAGATACTCATCTATGGATAGAGGGAGCTCCATCAACTCTGAAATTAAAATAAAATGTTTCTGAATAGGGATGCAGCAGCCAATATTTCATTTTGCTGAATCCACTTGCACAGAGGAGAAAAAGGGCGAACGGAAAACCATCGCTACAATCAGAGCCCTAGATAAGAGGGAGTATTTGGTGATAATTAGTGATAAATTTGGTTAATTCTGGATAAAAACATATGTTGTGACCCCTCATCTGAACCGTCTCGACGAGACGGTTCAGCTGAGGGGTCACAACATATGGTTTTGATGAGAAATAAAGAAAATTACCCCTCAATTATCATCAAATACCCCTCTTACCTAGGGCTCTGTACAATAAGAGTGATTTTATATGGACTGAAAGAGTGAGACTGACATCAACAGTAACACAGGGTATAATCGATTCCGCTAATTTTCGCTTCCTGCAGAGACTGTACATCATATTCGGCTTCCGCCGAGACTGTCCGCGAACTCTTGCTTCCTGCCGAGACTTCTATACATGATAAATGGCTTCCTGCAGAGACTGTCCGTGTGATTCTGCTTCCTGCCGAGGCTCTCGGCAGGAAGCAGAATCACGCGGACAGTCTCGGCAGGAAGCCATTTCTCGAGGACAGTAGTCTCTGCAGGAAACAAGAGTTCGCGGACAGTATCGGCGGAAGCCAAATATGACGGACAGTCTCTGCAGGAAGCGAAAATTGGCGGAATCGATTATACACTGTGAGTAACAAAGGTTACAAATGACACTGCATTTCAGTGTAAAATCCTTCCAAGAAACTATGAAAATCTCATGTTGTAGAAGCTATTTATTTTTCAAACCTCTTTCAAACTGGTATTCATTTCTTCCTAAACCGTAAGGTCAAAGGAGGAATTCAAAACGTGCGATTTTGTTTGTGGGACTATGCCACAAGCTACGTTGACGTCGCATTAGTCAGTTAGTCACTATCTGTGTGTGGCTCGGAAAGGTGTATTGCCCTGAAATCATGCACTAGGTAGCATAAAAAGATAAGATTCTGACATAGTCGAAAGACAATAAGAATTCCGAGAAATGTTTTGTCACACCTGCTTTGCACATAGTAAAAGAAGGACGAACGGAAAAACCAGACGCTGTGTACAACAATGTTGATTGTTTGGAAGACAATAAGAATTACGCGGAACATGATGGCGCATCTGCTTTGCACAGAGTAGAAGGGCAAATGGAAAACCAGACGCCACAATAAAAGTTGCTGTATATGGATTAAACGAGTGAGGTTGACATTAACACAGCAGACAAATGAAACTGCATCCCAGTGTAAAATCCTTCATAGAAACTATGAAGAGCTGATATTGTAGTAACCGATCTTTTCACAAAAACAGATACGCCGGGCCGCGTAGCGCAATCGGTAGGGCGCCTGACTTCTAAGCCAGAGGTCCTGGGTTCGATACCCGGTCCGGCCACTTACTTTCATTTCTCCTTCCGCTGATTCAAGAAGGGCAGTAGTCAGTTACTGGTGAAAGTAAATGCGCTTAGTACTGGTTAACCGCTTAGGAGGTCTAAGCCTGCCCAGGAATAGTGTGGTTAGGTTAACTGACCGTCCCGGCATGACCATAGCTGTTTACCGTGGACGTTAAACAATAACACAACAACAACAACACAAAAACAGAAGGCTGACTCTACTGCTCTAGGCCTGTCATAGGCAGCGCTTTATACAATAACCTATCCACTGGACACACAATGTGAATCAACGTTTTGTGCCTCCACACTATAAAGAAGTATACAGACTCACCGTGCCCAACGAATTCAGTTAAATTGCGTACTGTAAATGACTTACATGAGGCTGAGATACAGTGGTCGATTGAACTATGACTATGTTTAAAGCGATGTTAATCCTCCACACCCTCGGCTGAAATGTTTGCTTTCTTTTTTTTTTAAAAAAAAACGTGGGATTAAGCTAGATTACAGTTTGGTAAGTTGTCTAATTAAGCTTAAACACACCGGGTAGGCGGCAATCGAAAACGCTCGTGCAATCGACGAACGCGGATCAAAAGCCGTTAGATACAGCGATTTCGATTGCAGAGGACCTCTGACAGTTGTAATGTAAATTTGCCTATAAAAATGGTCGAAAATGAACTTTTGCTACATTTTAAAATTTCCACTGAAATGCTTTCCTCGGAACTCCCCATAATTGGTACAAAAACAATTTTTCGGCTATTTAACACATAGACTGAGATTTTTGGTGTAAAACGCAAGTTTTATAATTAAATGTATGGAAAATAGGAAAAGTTTTATAAAGATACTCCCCCCCCCCCGTGCCTCAGCTAGCCACTTTGCATGTATGTGTGTACTGTCAATATACACATTATATGTGAGTGGCAAGCTGAGGCACGGGGGGGGGGTAATGATAGTCTACAACTGAAAAACTGAAAAGTGGGTGGGGTAATTAGACCCATTGCATCTTAAAATCAGGCTAGCATACTTTTTATTTTCACATTATTGCAGGCTATATGCAGTTTGCAGTGTTTACTTTATTTTAAGCATATTTAACAAAATAAAATTCAGTAAATAAGAAAAATAAAAAATTTGGTGTATTTTGGATGACCAAACATTCCACTTACCCCTCTTGAGAAAGTCAGCGAGAGTTAGTCTGCAGACGTGATATTTTTTCAAAATCAATATGAAAACTTCTTCATAATGCATAAGACTACATGTTAATGCTAAAATTATCATCATTGGCTTCCCATGGAAGCTGCAGTAATTTGTCGAAAAATAGGCAAATCTGCATTGAAACTGTCAGAGGTCCTTGGCGACAATTTTCTAACGGGTTTTGATCCGCGTTAATCGATTGTTAAAAGCGTTTTCAATTGCGCCTATCAGGTGTGTTAAAAACATGAAAAAAGGGAAAGGTTCATATTTGGGATTATCCCTTAATACTCGTCTGTAAACAACGGTAATGGGATAGACAGCGTTTAATCTTAAAGACCTTGACATATTCACGTATGAGGCAATATATCATCCGTGTAGATTTTGAACCAAGATTTTAACCATTTTTTAAGGAGCCCTGTAAGGTAGCCCAGTAGGTTAAGCGCTGGCCTGCTTATCTAGTGGTCCCTGGTTCAAGACTCGTTGGGATCGGGAATCTTTCCTACCATAAATGGGGTTAAATAACACACAGCCTTTCATTATCACCTTCCCATCGCCTGGATATGATTGAAATACTCACTAAAAAGGACGAAAAGTCGCTAATCGTCTATCCATCTAACCATTTTTAGACTACAAACCCATTTCGGGGACATAGGCAAACATAGCAGACTTAGTTCAGACGCCGCGGACGCGGCGTCGATCAGGGTCTACACTGTTTTGTTGCTAACAGGAAGTTTTATGTCAGATACGAAAAAAGAGTCAAAACTATTCACCAGAAACCCTAAAAATTAGAAATGGACTCATACAAATGATAAGGATGGAAAAGTTCATTACTTAAAAAGGGTTAAAGAAGGGGTACAAGAACACGCACACACACACACACACACACACACACACAATCCCCAAAATAAACACTGCCATGATGCTCATCTGTGCAGGAGCGGCTGTAGTGTAGTGGATAACACTCCGGACTACCAATCCAGGGATTGCAAGTTCGAACCCCCGCTTCTCCGATCTTTCGGATGAGACTTTAAACCGAGGTCCCGTCTCCATATGACCTCGTTGTTGGAGGGACGTTAAACCCGAGTTCACTCACTCACTCACTCATCTGTGCATCCCTATCCCGATCCTATTCGTAATACCTAGGATGCAAATGATCAGAAATTGTTCTGAGAAAATGCATGAGGAGCGGCGGTACGGCGGTGAGTAGCCTACGTAAGGAACAAAGTTGGCGTGCAAAGATGCGTTAGTGCATTTTTTTCAACTTGTTTGAGCCGCGACGCCAGAAAACCAACAAAGTGGTTGTGCGCCCAGCGCAGACTCAGATCAGCCTGGGCATCCACCAAGTCTGATCAGAATCTTCGCTGTCCGCATGAACTTGAAGGTAGCTTAGACCCTTAGCTACCCTTTCAGCGCTTAGGGAAGACTCTGCCCAGACTAGGCTGACGGTCAGACTGATCTGAGTCGGCGCTGAGCGTACAACCATTTTGTTGGTTTTCTCGTGTCGAGGCTCATTTATGCTTAATGGGACATTACTTACGGATTAATCTTGTAGCAGATTCCATCTCTGTACTACCCATGATCTGTTTCTTTATGTCCCAAGTGTATGTTTTACCAAACTCATCACAGACTGTCTGAGTGGCTTCCGTGTACAACCGCTCTGTGTCTGACAAAAATAGAAATGTGCATGGTTATCTAACCTGCTAGGCACACGTTGAATCAACATTGTATCAAAGTTGATTCAACGTGATGACGATGTTGATTCAATGTAATTTCATTGTAGTGGCTGCTTGTTAAGATATTCAGTGTTTTTCTAATTCAGTTACAGTAAACTCTCGATGTCTCGAAGTCGAACTTCACCCGAACTACTAATACCTCAAAGTAAATTTTTATGGTACCAGAAAATTTACTTTGAGATATCAGTAGTTTGAGATAACAGGAGTTGAAATGTAAATAAAAATAGGAAATACATTCTTTGATATAAGAAGATACTTTGAGATATCAGTGTTCGAGATATCGGGAGCTGACTGTACTAATTTAAGGAGGGGTACATCTCCATGCTATTTTTTATCTGCCAGCTATGGCACACGTTCTTTTTTTAGAACGTGTTCTCTGCTCTCGAAGGAACTCTACAGATTTAAATTTGACTTCACTGCAGCTGGTGTTGTGCCGTGTGTCGGCCGTAAAGCGTCTCCCCTTACATCATCCATAGTACAGATTATATTGCGTTTTTGTTCTTTGAGACCAGAGGATAAATTAAGAGAAAAAGAAATTTTTGATTGGTTTATACACTTGTACTAGCCCATCGCTGTGTAATCAGTTTTTTTCGATATCAATCAGTCTTTAAACCGACTGCCTTATTACAATTAAGAATAACAGAATGCTTATCTCTGGCTTTCATTGCCAGAAATTGTCAGGGTCACTGATGAGGCTTAAATAGCCGAAACTTCGAAGTATGGCCAATGTTCCTTCTTTAGAATATTTTCTATGCTCTCAAAGGAATTCTTTCAGATTTTAATTTAGAAGAGAGAAAGCTTGACTTCTTGTTTTCATCCCTTCTGCACGAAATTTTTCCAAAAAGCAGGTGTATTAAAGTCAATCTAGAGGATAATCACATGACGTTGAAATGACGTTGAAATGACATCGTACTGACGTCGATGCGACATAATGACGTCACATTTACGTCAATATGATGTCATTTTGACGTCGTGTGCCTGCTGGGTAACATTCTCTGACCTTTCACTTTTTTTATGTTGTGTGAAAGTCGCAAATAAAAAACATTAAAAGGCTTTTGTTAGTCAGAGAAGGCTCGGATCATCTTCACTGGGTGGTTGCTTAGTCCCGGTAGGCGATGATTTTTTCTGACAATCGTCATCGATTTTTTCTGACAATGGTCCCGGATTTTTTTCCAAATTGTCAATGATTTTTTCTCCGTGACGTCATAATAGAAAACTGATGCCAAAAAATGGTGAATTTTGTCAATTAAACCAATATGTAATTTACAAATCTTAAGCGTATTCCTGGTTAAACTTAAGCAGATCAGATACAATACAAAGTTTAACGTTGTCAACAGATAAATTAAACCCGGAAATTTTCATTTAGGATACATCTCGATGAACAGTCTGCTGTCTATGTCTTCGAAGTTTACCATAGGAAAAAGCTATTTTTAATCATAAATCGGTGTTGGAAAACATATTATATTACTTTTTGACGCTCTACAATAATACAAATGGGTCTGTCAGCTGATTTTAATTTTTCATAAGTCCCGGATTTTTTCCTACAAGTCCCGGATTCTCTCCTACAATAAATTTTAAGCGCCTGATTTTTTTCACTACAAAATGATTAGTCAGTATGATACTTTATTGCCAACAGATGGTGATAGCAAGATTTAAGCATGTCCCAAACTATTATTGTGGTGCATAGATGAAAGACGAAATACTTTTTGGCCATTAAAGGACCAGCCTTTTCATTATATACAGACCATTCTATTGGTACGTATATAAAAATGTACAAAGGAATATCATGTAGTAAAGCCCTAAGAAACCTTCGTAAGATTAAAACAATATTTAGTGGCCTTCCCAATGCAGGCGAGCCTGCTGTACTAACTCTACAGACTGAACGACGTGGCCACATGGTCGTCCAATGCCCGGATAGCTCAGTTGGCAGAGCAGTCCTGATCATTGCCTATCTTTTTACTCAGTAGTACCGAGAAGGTTGAAGATTCGAGTTCCGCCGCGGCCAGGGTGTTTTTCTCGCTTAGGCGGCGTAAAAGATTTACATGTTTTCTTCAAAACTGTGTGTTCATGCCTGGGTACGTGCCTGTGTGTGTGTGTGGGGGGGGGGGGGGGGGGGGGGAGATATTCCATAGCATCAATCTTTCCATTTGTACGATCCTTGGTGTACAACAGCTACCTGTTCCTCACTATAGCGTAGTTTATGTTAGACTTAATTCTGGAAGCAGTGCACATGTCCAGCCGGTGCTGGAGCCCTGGTACTCAGTAGGTTAAAAGCTGGTCTAGCGGTCTCGGGTTTGATCCCCGCTTGAAGTGGGAATCTTTTCAAACGTAAACGGGGTTCCACTGCACACAGCCTTTCATAATCACCCTCCTATCGTCCTGATATGACTGAAATACTGTTGAAACGGACGTAAAATCGCAAGACATCCATCCATCCAGCCAGTACTTCTCTTGAGGGTCTGTACAGTTTTGTATACTGCACTGCGAAACTTGAGTAGAAAAAGTTCGGAAAAGTCAAATCCTCTGAAAGCAAGGAAAATACCAAAGAAATGAAAATAACAGACTCGGTTTATCCGCGGCTATTCATGGCCAGTCATGAAATGTGCAACTCCGGCAATGCCCCAAGCAGCGGCTACTGCATTATTTAAATGAGTCGAAATGAAATAAGTGATTCCAAAGGACCAGAACTTATACAATCTACACTATGACTGAATACCTAGGCACGATTAAGGGCCGTCACACGGTACCTGACACCAGTTTCAGTGAAGTTTCAAGCACCTCCAGCATCCAGTGAAGTTAAATAAGATTTGAAATGTTAGAGTTTTTGGAAGCAAGAAATGGTCCGAAAGAATGACAAAAACCCAGAATCTGTTCATTGAGTCTGCACTTGAAAAGAGGACTTAAGTAAACAAAGACTTCTGATGTTGTGTCTTTTACGTATTCCTTGCTTCTAAAGGGTCTATATTTTCGATTTCATCATCATGATAAGGCATACATGACAGAAATGCTTTTGATGTTCATTCGGTGAAGTAAAATTAGTTCCCACACTGAAAAAAAATCTAATTGCTGTTACTATACTGTTAGTTTAAGACTCTGAAATGCAGTATAAGTGGTTGGAAAAATCCGGGACACTGTAGGAAAATATCCGGGACACTAAAGCCGTTGTAGAAAAAAAAAAACATTGATATTTGCAGTAATTTTCGTCCTTGGTTTGCCGAGGCTATTTCACAAAGAAAAATATGACAAACGACTAAATACGCATATAAAATGCTCAAGCAAACAACCTAATTGCGAAATATCCCATGAAAGTATTGAAAATAAGTTTGTTTACTTACCTTATTGCCCCGTCACGCTTATGAGACATAAATTGTCAGAAAAAAAATCGTTGACGATTGTCAGAAAAAATCATCGCCTACCGGGACTGTGATCTTGAGGAGCACGTTTTTGCATGTTTTTGCTTCAAGAAAGAGTTTGTTCCATTAGTAATGGAGGAAAAATGAAATGGCAGAGCTTCCTCCCCTGTAAGTACATCCGTTGATCATACGACTGAAAAGTGTTGAGGCAGTCTCAGATCCCCAGTGTGGCAGTTCTAATGAGGGCCCCAGCGGGCATATGCCGTCAAAATGACGCCGTTCTGACGGCGCTAGGCGTCGATGCGACGTCATTACGTCGCAAAGACATCAGTGCAACGTCGTTTCGACATCATGTGCCTGCTGGAGGGCACGACGGATGCTGAGGTAGTTCTAGTGATCGAGTTAAAAAAACATTCATTCATTCACATTGCATATAACTTAATATAAATCATTTGGAGCTAATGTGACGCAGTAGTTCAAAGCTTAATTAACTTACAGACATCTTTCATCAAGTGTCCCATTTCTTTTTTTTACTGAAAAAAAAATGAAGTGGTTTCCCTCACGATTCTTTTAGGCAAAAAACGGCAGTGTATAAACAACTCTCATTTTATACACAAGAAGTCAAAAAGTAATAGAGTACAGTTTAATACAAAGACAAAACTAGCAGTGGATATTGCAATTTAGTACGAACTGCTTCAGGAACGAAACTAGCGAAATTCGATTGATGCAAGTCTTCGAGACACTGGATTTTAACAACATAATTTTCAACTTAATAGTAAAGTTAAAGCAAAATGAAGTATGAAAGAGTCAATTTACCCAACAAAAGCCCATCGATGTCGAAAATAACGTGTGTAATATTTAACTGATTATCCATTTCCTTTGATCTTTGTGTGACACGCCGCTTCGGCCAGACTAGTTTCACCGCAAGTTTACTCGTTCAACTGATATTTACATCCTGATCAGTACATGCAAGAGTTTCATTTATTTCAACAGATTTCATGACTAATATATTGACATTGTCGCAGAATAAAGGTTCTTAGGTAAACGGGTACACTCTCCAGGGAAACAACTCTTCAAAGGCCTAGGGTCGATAAGAGGTGTTTTTGGCCCCATGTCCAAAATAATTTTTTCCGCTGTAAAGTCATTGTATAGTCATTTGGGCTTACTATTACGGGCATTGTTTTGTTATCTAAGGCATGTTGCCATGGCAACGAGTTTTACAAGAACATAGGCTATTTCCTTAATTTTTATACGCTTGTCTTTCGTTGTGATTACATGAAACCCTCTTTTGGTTTGCTTGAAGTGATTTCAGTTGCATATCACTGCATTATGGTTAATCGACATTATAAAGTGGCGAACGGTAATTATCGCTCCTTAGTAACACGTGGACATCCTTAGCAACGATCTGAAAAGTTGGTTTAGTTGGGGGTTTTGCCTTTTCTAACCTTTTACCCTTATGTTTGTTTAGATTTTGAAAAAAAATAGAAATAATTGAAAACAATACCGTCACGGTTCAGCTGACACAATAAAATCCTTATTTTATTTCAAAATTTTGTCCTTTTTATACGTCGTTTGTGAATAAAAATCTCTGTGACGTCATGTAGGCGAACAAGATTGACTTCTGACGTCATCGACGCCAAAGGAAAAAGACAATGCGTAAGGATGTTCTCATAGAAGCTTAGCTTTGCACGAATCTCGGATCGAGCTTGCCTGACCAAATCTGTCACACAACCGCCCATATCACAGAGAGAAAATTACACTAGCTGGTTCATACTAGTTTGCGAACAATCTATTAAATCTATTATTCAAATGACTCTTTTGAATCATTTTTATTGCTTTTACTTTTACCTTTTAAGTGAAACACCAACTATTCACTCTGTATTTTGCATCCTTAAAGAAACAAATACGACATTTATCAGTTGCCCTCAGTATATAAGGCTAGCGCACGTTAAAGTCAAATATAAACCGCAAAACTAGTCATAAAACGATCCACCTTTTCTTTGCAAAGCCTGTATATTGGCTAATATACACACAATAAAACACGCTTGTGTGTGGTGTATATGTGTTTGAATGGGGGGGGTGTGGGGGGGGGGGGGAGGAGGGCAGGTGGTCAAAATGTTTGAAACCTGGAAAATCTGTCCTCAAAAAACGATTTTGTTCTGGTTCTTGATTGGGGGGTGGCGGGGGGGGGGGGGGGGGGGGGGGGTGAGGGGAGGTGGTCAGAATGTTTGAAACCTGACAAATATGTCCTAAAAAAACGATTTTCGTCTGGTTTTCCATCGAATACCAAAATATAAACAAAAGCGAAACAAGGAGCGGGATCCTCGTCCTGAACATTGTATTTATACTATTTATTAAAATTTATAATAATTGGGCATGAGTTTTCCAACAGAAAATATTCAGGTAATTTTTTAACACTTTAGTTTCTATTTTGTGTTAAAGCTTCATCCATAATGACGAAGGGGTGGTGCAGTGGTGCAGGGTATAACTTCCAGTGCCCGGGCGTCCTACTCATTTGGATAATAGTAAGGCAAGGGCATACTGTGTTTGCAGTATGTGCGGGTGGGGGTTGTTTGGACATTTTTCTCTCGTCTATCACTTCTCTCTTCTTTCTCCCTCTCTTTGGGAGACGGCATAGCTGAAATACTGTTTCAAAGGGCCGTTAAACCCAAAACAGCCAACCAACCATAATGACGGAAGGGTAATGAAAGCTGGAAGTAATAAAAAAGAATAATAGCGAACTTACACTTTAACGTCAGGCCCGGGAGGACCCGGGAGGGGTTGACAAAATCATTTAAAAAATCGTGAGTAAAGATAAGAATAATATTAATAGTGCCATCATAATACAACATTAGCGTTGCAATGACAACTAGTTCTGAAGAAGACATGCGTTAAACTTCAGTTGGTGGTGGTTGGATACGCTAGGATGCCACGAAACGTTCGGTTTTGGGACATTCTACAGGTATTGGCTTAAAGTTCCACTGCTCTATCAGTGGTATAAATACCTAAAATACTTTATCGCGAGGTATCGCTGGGAGATTCTCACCACGGATCAGTGATTATCACCGCCTTAATAATACTTGGTTCTAGAAAAAGATGTTTTCTTACGATACTAGCGGAAGAATAAAGTTTGGGTACAGAATAATCATTTGAAACGATTAGCACTGAAGTTGCTGCAGTACGTATAAGCGAAAATGTGTTCATCTCTCTCTCTCTCTCTCTCTCTCTCTCTGGTCGACAGCTCATTGGGTTAAGCGCTAGCAGCTGATCTACCTGTCCAGGGTTCGACTCCCGATGCAGGCTGGAAGCGGCAATCTTATAAACTGTAAACGGGAATCCATTGCACACCACTGCCTTTCATTATCACGCTCCCATAGTCCTGGTATGACGGTGACTGAAATGCTGTTGAAAAGGACGTAAATTTGCAAACAAGTCATTCATCAATTCTCTCTCTCTCTCTCTCTCTCTCTCTCTCTCTCTCCTGTCTATTCATTCTGTATTCTTCTAATGCGCAAATATGCAGGTACGAATCAGAATATTATCACACTGACAAAGCTGTGTATGTGCATACTAGATTTTATTTTATTTTAATCATTTATCTATTTTGTAGATTACACTTAGGATATTAGCCCAGCGGTCACACTACGTCGAAATGACGATTGAACGTCGTTTGGACGTTGTTGAAATATCACGACGTCATTTTGGACTTGGCGGCCTAACTAGTATGAGTGCGTATCTGCATATCTGCATGTATACAGGCGTGGCATTAAACATTTTTGCATAATTCGAATTAACCTCCAACGCGTGCTTGTATACGTTTTTTTAAGAACAACATTGTTTAATTTATTGATTTCGCTATTTGATATTGATAATTGTGCTCTAATGAAAAACAAACAATGCCTATCTCTAGGCCTAGTTCAGCTTCATTTCATGAAATGGTACCTCAGATTCAGCCCGAAATTTTTGTAGACTCACATCTGTGCCCACATCAGTCTTAGCTTTACGCTGTGTAGGTTCCACATCGTCCATAGATTGTTCATGCGAACTTTGATCAGACTGCGCGGACGTGTATGCTAACTTAGATGTGTTAGCCAAGTACATAGTGTCTAACTGTCCACATTTCCATAATCATTTATTGACTTGTTCTAGACATTCAACCAATTAGCTTCACTCGTCAAAATGTTAACAGTCAATTTTCCTAAAGTGGATGAAATATTTCTAAAGATGGAAACTATAAATTTTTTCATTGATTTTCTTAAATTATTACGAAAACGGAAAGAAACAGGAAAAGAACAAGGAGTAAACAGGATCTGAAACCACGCAAAACGGAAAACACAATTTTCTTCGCAAGAAAACCTTCATTTTTAAAGCATAGCTCACGCACTTCCCTGTGTAAGAAAAAGGTATTCCAAGGAAGCAAACAGAAGATCAGAAATGTCCCCAAATATATCGAAATGTCGAAAAACAAACAACATGGGGGAGTACCTCATCGTTAACCAGTTCCGTGAATCAGGCTGATTCACGAATTAGGCCGAGGAGCTCCGATCGTGGTCCCTGAAACGGCCACAACGGTTAGATTTATTTTTATGGAGACTTTTTACCATTCGAATTCACCGATGTTCTGGGCTAAGTTCAGGTGTCATAGATTTAACCTTTTTGCCTTTGACAATAAATTAATCAACAATATATTTATTTGCACTTTAAAATTTATTAAAATAAGCTACCATAAATTAATTACCCGAAAGAAGTGCCTTAGCTACTACATGACAGACCCAGATCGGACTGAATCGTTTGCCACGCCGCCAGACTAACAAATGTTACCACATGGACGTATATTAACCCATTTAGGGTGACACATTATTGAGAGTGAGTACGGTAGTGTGTCGTTAGCGATGAAAATGGACCTTACTGCGAAAGCACAGGTAGTGGTATCGTACCCACATCGGGTAGGCGGCAATCGAAAACGTTCGCGCAATCGACGAACGCAGATCAAAAACCGTTAGAAACAGCGTTTTCGATTGCAAAATCGAAAACGTTGACAATTTGCAATCGAAAACGCTGTTTGACAATTTGCAATCGAAAACGCTGTTTCTAAAGGTGCAATCGAAAACGCTGTTTGACACTTTGCAATCGAAAACGCTGTTTCTAAAGGTTTTTGATCCGCGTTAATCGATTGTTAAGAGCGTTTTCGATTGCCGCATACCCTGTGTGGTACCTGAGGCCCTCAGAAGGGAAAACGAAAAAAAAAATCATTTCACTCCCTGAGGGTCACAGACTGTAGTAACTTACCTGTGACCGTCAGAGGTTTAAAGGTAAAGGTTTCCCATAGCCTAGAGGCCGTAGGGGCAGTGGGGGTTAGAGGCCCACCGTATCTTGTGCACAACATATGAAAAACCCATCCCTCTCCTTTCGCTGGCTTATCCTTCTCTGTTTCGAAATAGGTACCCATTTACTGCTGGGTTGACTGAGAGAGTTTTCCAGTCGTCGGAGTCAAGCCCGGGCTCGAACTCACGACCTTCCGGTGACCTTCTACACCATAAGCGTGTGTCTCTTACAGTAAATTCTTTCATTTTCACCTTTGAGGGTCACAGGTACGATACAACGATCTGTGAGCGAGAGCAATTACAAGCCGAGTGCAAGAAAAGAGCTATATGGAAACTAATCAACCGTGTTTAAAATTGTCAGGGCCAGAAAATATTTTTCTTTCCTAAAATTAATTCAATGTCGTTGCTTGTAAAAGCCATTTCAGCAAGTATTTAATTCGGAACATGAACCTCTAAAGTTGAAAAATGTGACTAAGGTTACACATATAGTGGTTTAGCCATGTTCTTACACTAACACGCTTTAATTTATGTCAAGTTTTTAATGCTTTTGGTTGATCTAGAATCATCAAAAACATGGCTGTCTTTGGGATGTCTTTGAGATGTTTAGACCACATGGTATAATCGATTCCGCTAATTTTCGCTTCCTGTAGAGACTGTACATCATATTTGGCTTCCGCCGAGACTGTCCGCGAACTCTTGCTTCCTGACAAGACTGCTGTACATGATAAATGGCTTCCTGCCGAGACTGTCCGCGTGATTCTGCTTCCTGCCGAGGCTCTCGGCAGGCAGCAGAGTCACGCGGACAGTCTCGACAGGAAGCCATTTTTCGAGGACAGTAGTCTTTGCAGGTAGCGAAAATTAGCGGAATCGATTATACCCTGTGTAGACGTTCTTCTTGGTATAAACGGCGGGAAAGTGAAGGCATGCCTATCAATTGAGACATAGAATGAACAAGCATGACTTTTGTTACCTTCCAAGAATTTGGAATTAGTGGGGTACAGTTAAGAGCGGAGTGAGCTAGGGGAGAGACTGCTCATCAAAGGGCCATCGAAACTCTCCCCAATATGAGAGGGAAGAGAGCTTATTTGAGCAACCCAAATTTGATTGGCAATAATGGCCAATACTAGACATCAACATGCGTATTATACTGATTGGAATTTATTACCATACATGTAAGGGGGCACCTTCAGATTTTTCCACCATTTTGTAAAGGGAAATAACCTTTGTAATTTCTTGTTTGCTTTCCCGGACAACAAAGTCCTTGCAAAGGAAGTTAATTTACTCTCAAAGGAAGATTCCTTTTCAAGTCGACCCCAACTGAAAAAGAGACAAAAGTGAAACTTGCAGTATTGCTTTCCTTAAAAAAATATAACTATTCGGCATACCCGGTAAGTTTAACACCTAATTCTCTACAAGCAACAGCCAGGCATGCACATACTGCCTTCCCTAAAGACAACATGCCCCTTTTGCGAACTATGCAAACTTTGCTCAGGTACCGTGTTGCTTGGTACAGATAAACATAATGCAGGGTTTATAACCTTATACATAGCTTTTGTTCATATGATGGTATCATTACTAAAACAGACGTAAAACATGCTCAGATACATGTAAGATATAACAGCAATACAAAAATACCAAACTATGAACTTTTATCCGTTCATCGACATTTTGCAAGCAGCCATATTGAATAAAAACACAGAGGAAGATAACTAGGTAAAGCCTGAACACAAAGCCCAAAAAGCTCCCCATCCCCGACCCGACCCAAGATACCGCAAAAAGAGAAAAGAAACACG
This sequence comes from Ctena decussata, assembly GCA_963989385.1. Classification (NCBI taxonomy): domain Eukaryota; kingdom Metazoa; phylum Mollusca; class Bivalvia; order Lucinida; family Lucinidae; genus Ctena; species Ctena decussata. The sequence goes on from OZ022513.1 coordinate 25,030,325, forward strand.
AACACGGAACAGCACGGTACACTGGGTTTAATCAGAAGGAACCGTCTTGGAACGGTCAATATTAAATCTACTGGGGGTGGGGGGGGGGGGGGGAGAGAGAGAACGGTGGTGGGGGTTAAGTTTATTTTATTCATTTTACCTCACGCTTTCTTCAATCGAGTGTGAGTATGTGTTCGGTTCCTAAATTCGACGTGGCTTTATAAGGCAGCAAAAAGAGGGATGGGCTCCGCCTTTCATACGCTATGCCCAAGATACAGTGGGCCTCTAACCCCGATTGCTCCTACGGCAACTAGGCTATGAGAAGGTTTTCCCTGTTTTTGCATGTGAAGTGGCCACCTTACTCATCAGTGAAACATCACTGAGCCACGACACGAGAAAACCAAACAAAGTGGCTGTACGCCCAGCGCAGACTCAGATCAGCCTGGGCATCCGCCCAGTCTGATCAAAGTCTTTCCTAAGCACGTAAAGGGTAGCTAAAAGTCTAAGCTACCTTCATGCGGACAGCGAAGACTCTGATCAGACTGGGCGGATGCCCAGGCTGATCTGGGTGCGCTGGGCGCACAACCATTTTGTTAGTTTTCTCGTGTCGCGGCCAATTATCATAAGATAAAACATCATTAAAACTTCAATGAAACAAACCTGAGTCAGAAAATAGAGCATAGGGACCACGATGGTCCCGACCAAAGGCACCACCTTCTATAATAGTTTTAGGAGGATGCAGAATAATCCGAAAACTAGCCTCAGATTTCCTTTTTGTCGCACCTGCTTTAGCAAGGTGCGATATAGGAGTTCACTTTTCCGTCCGTCCGTCAGTCATTCCGTTCGTCCGTACGTCCGTCCGTCCGTCCGTCAACAATTACGTCGACCCTAGTGTTTACGTTCATTTCTCGCAAACTTTGATACCTACAATCATCAAACCTGGCACAAAGCTCCTTCTTAGAATGTTCTCGAGGGGTTTTGCTCTTATTTTTACCCCCAACCTATATTTTATGCACTGCTGACTTTTTAAAACAGTCTGTCAACAGTTACGTCAACCCTAGCGTTGACCCTAGCATTTAAGTCCATTTCTCACAAACTATGATACCAACAATCATTAAACCTGGCATAAAGCTTCTTCTTAGAATGTTCTCAAGGACTATTGCTCTTATTTTTACCCTTGACCTATATTTCATGCTCTGCTGACTTCATAAAACAGTCCCTCAACAATTACGTCGAACCTAGCATTTAAGTCTCTTTCTTGCAATTTGTGATAATTAGAATCATCAAACCTGGCATCAAGCTTCTTCTAAGAATGTTTTCGAGGGCTGTTGCTCTTATTTTTACCTTGACCTATATTGCATGCTCTGCTGACTTCGTAAAATATCATATTCCAAAGTATGTCGACCCTAGTGTTTAAGTCCATTTCTCACGAACTATATACCTAGAATCATCAAACCTGGCATCAAGTTTATTCTTAGAATGTTTATGAAGGCTGTTGCAATTAATTTACCCTTGACATATATTTAATGCTCTGCTGACTTCACAAAATTTCACACCCAAAATTATGTTGGCCCTAGCGTTTTAGTCCTTTTTTCTGAAAGTATGATACCTGTAGTCATCACAACTGGCATGAAGTTTATTCTTAGAATGTTCACGAGGGATATGCAGTTATTACTACTCTTGGCCTATGTTTCATGCTCTTCTGACTTGGAAAAATTTTACATCCAGAATTGTGTTCACCCTAGCATTTTTGTCCATTTCTCATACAAGTTCTTTTAACTAAAGTCTTTACTACTGTGGAAGCGCATTGCAGGTGTGACATAGCATTCCGCGGAATTCTTGTCTCGATCTGTCATTAATCTAGATAGGTTTTTTCCACTAAAAAAACAGTGAATATGCAAAATGCCTTGATGCAATGGAGCTAAGTCTCATGATTAAATTACAGACATGCAAGTAGAATGATCCAGTGAATCATCGCAAGAAGTGACCAGTTGTTCAAAGCGTCGTTAGCACGGTTTTTAGTCGACGATTCGGTAAGTTTTCTGGCATATAAATCAACTTGTCTTATAAAATGTAAATGCCTTTGCCGTAGCTCCTTGCATTTTGTTACTGCAAAAAAGGCAGTGTTTTAATGCAAACTACGTTTTAAATCGTAGCATCTTGTTAACTGATGGCGTCGTTTGTTTTGAACAAATGAACCACGACACGACAAACCAACAGAGTGGCATGTGCGCCTAGCGAAGACTCAGATCAGCCTGGGCATTCACCCAGTCCGATCAAAGTCTTTGCTGTCCGCATTAAGCTACCTGAGACCCTTAGCTACTCTTTAAGCTCACAGCAAGGAGTCTGATCAGACTTGACGAATGCCCATGCTGACATCAGTCTTTGCTGGGCGCACATGCCACTTTGTTGGTTTTGTCGTGCTGTGGCTCAAATACATGTACGCCCAGATTGACTACATCTTGACGAGGACGCGGTCATCCGTAGGACAAGGAGATTTTCTTAAGCAGAAATAGGAAGTGAACAAGACCTAGTATTGACCTTTAAAGGCCGGACAACCAACCCAGCTAAGACTGAGGTCTGAACTTGAGAAATTAGGGGACCCAGGTGTGGTTCGCACACTTCAAGTAGCAATAGGTGGGAAATTCGTCGAGGAAATGGACATGGCGATCATGACTACCATATACGCGGTAATTTTCGAGGGTTCAAATTTTCGCGGTTAAGGGTCAAAAACATTAAACATTAATTTTCGTGATTTTTAATTTTTGCGTTTAGCAACATGCGCGAAAAGCAAAACTACCTCTTTTTCACTTGAGCCGATTCGTTCATTAACCTGCGGCAGGGCCGCCGTAGGTTAATGAAAGAACTGGCCCAAGTGAAAAGTACCAACAATACTTTGTAAGAAACAGGAAGTTATTTCGCGATTTTAATATTCGCGGTTTCTATGTGACCGCGAAATACCGCGAAAAATGGAACTCCGCGAAATATATCTTGTATACGGTATCACCTAACTGCAGGAGTGAAAGACAATGTCACTGAGGTTCGTGGAAAGGAACATCGTACTGTAAAACACGTATATTTGTCGGTTACAGAACTTTGGCGATATTGGCGGTTTAGACACAGTGCGCTAAAATTTAAGTCCGCCAATAATTGATTTTCAATACACTTACGTGGGCACAGCCAGATCGAGGCTCAGATAAAAAGGAGAACCTGATGTGTTTGAGGTATTTTCTATACCGTCCTGTGAAACTATATATTGTGGTATCTCATTAGAATCGCCTCGATGAGACGATTCTAATAGATGCCACAATATATAGTTTAATAGAAAAATAAGAAAAAATGTTCCAGTTTTACTTCAAATTTTCTTTAATATCTATAGTCGCGGTATATCGTGTGAACGCCAAAATTAAAATGCGCCAATATGTCGATTTTATTAAACCGCGAAATTTTGACACCGCAGATATTAAGTGTTTTACATTAGTTGAAGAAGAGGCGGTATGAAGCAGATGGAGCGAAATGAATTTGCAAGCTATCAAGGGGATTCAGAAGGCCCTGAAAACAAGAGCTCTGCTGAGCGAGGCAATGTACGCCCGTTGGGCTTTTTAGGACAGAAACCATAGATTATCAGAACTTTGTCAGTAACTGGAATCTTCAGTAGCGAGGCTTATACGAAATCACAACAAAAGGTATACGAAGTCAAACCTGCAAATAGAGCTATGGTTTTCTTTCTTTCTCTGCACATTGTCTGGTAGTGTCTTGTGTATATGCAGAGTTTCAAAGCAAAATCTAAAACAGTTTTAAGGTAAGCGAGGGGACACACAATTACTATGCGACATATAAAAAGGGGCATTACTCTGTCAAAATCAGAAGTATTTTAATGGTTCACTCTGCACATCGCCTGGTGTACTAATACTTTTATGACAAAATCTTTTAAATGGTTTTTACGATATACACACGTACATGAACAGCAAGCAAAATATTTTACCTTTAGAACTTTTTGACCTCTAATTCTGGCCTATATCTTTGCCAGACCTTGTTAAAACTTAAATTCTACACAACATCTTAATTAGATGAGCTTTTGCTCCAAGTTTCAAGAAAATCTTTCAATGGAAGTTAGGAGTTATTGAGCGGACAAAGTTAGAGGACAGCTGAACGGGTGGACAGATGGTCGGGACAGACAGACAGCTGGATACCGCAACTGATATATCCTGCGCGTTTGTACTAAGTATCAAATCAAAATCGTATACAGTATTAAAGTTAGGGAGCGGTAAGACAAATACAAAAGGGGCATAATTCTGTCACAACTGAAAGTAGGGTTATGTTTTTTCTCTCTACACATTGTCTGATAATACTTTATATTTGTATCAACGTCCATGGAGAAATCTTAAACGGTTAAAACAATATGGAGCGGACACGAAGCGAGTACAAATTTCTTTTTTCGCTGTACATCATCTGACAGTGCCTTATATTTGTGCAAACTCTCATGAAGTACTCTTAAACGGCTTATATGAAATTACTGTACGGAATATACAACAAAGGGGCATACTTCCATCCAAACTGAAAGTGGAATTATGGTTCTTTTTTCTGCACATCATCTGATAGTGCTTTATATTATAATTGAACAAACTTTCATGAAGATATTTTAACAGTTGAAAAGATATGGAGCGAACACGAAGCTGATATGAAATTAATATATGAAAAATGCAAATTGGCATAATTTCATCAAAAAGTAGGATAATTATTCTTATTCTCAGCATATTGTCTGATAATGTTTTATATTTGAGCCGCGACACGAGAAAACCAACAATGTGGTCGTCCGCCCAGTGCAGGCTCAGATCAGCCTGGGCATCTACCCTGCCTGATCAGACCCTTCGCTAAGTGCTTAAAGGATAGCTAAGGGTCTAAGCTACCTCCATGCGGACAGCGAAGACTCTGATCAGACTGGGCGGATGCCCAGGCTGATCTGAGTCTGCGCTGGGCGCACAACCACATTGTTGGTTTTCTCACGTCGTGGCTCATTTATACAAACTTTCATAAAGAAATCTTAAACGGTGTCAGAGGTATGGATCATTCAGGAAATATTGCTTTTAGAATTTCGACCACTAAATCTGACAATGACCTCTGTCGGACATTGTTGAAATATAGGCTCTGCATATAGTCTTGATAAAATGAACGTTTATCCGAAGTTTCATAGGCATTTTTCAAAAGGTTTAGAAGATATGGAGCAGACAAAAAAAGTTAACAGATTGATGGACAGACGAAGGGACGGTAGACAGACAAATAACACCACTACACAGTTCAACGGGCGTAAAAGGAGCAAAGATGGACTGCGAGGAGACCAAAAATTCCCTGCATAAATAAAAGAGCAAGAGAGTATTCCAGCTGGTAAAGTATCTAATATCAGAGAAACAGAGTAGATCCATAACAGTCCAGGAATGATTTGGGCAATCTCTAACAGAAAAAAAAACCCAAGAGATTCTCAGCAAATGGACATAATATTGACCAGAACTAATCCATTTTATTTAGAGATGTGAAGACATTTAGTTCTGGACTACAATCAGCAATTAGAGAAAAAGATCTGCATTCGAGCCTTTGTGAAGAAGTTGAAATTGTATTAGCAGCATAAAATATGGGAAAGTCAGTTTGAGTTCAAATACGCAGGGATGCCATAATTGATTTTTTACCAAAAAACTTAACAGATTCTAGTGAGCAGGAGGATAACCCATTCAAGGGCTCAGTCGCTGATCACTACACGACCCTAAAGATGACCGTTCAAGCTTAGTCACGTAGTATGTCATATTGAACAGCCTTAAACCCTAAGCTGGAGAAATAATCGCCGACTAACAGGCTGGGTTCAGAGCTGGAAGGAGCACACAGAACAGAGAGTCTGCAACAACAGACTCCTGTATGAGAAATACCGTCAACATCAGCAGAATTTGTACAATGACTTCATAGATTTTTTTAAAAAGCAGATGGCGGTGTATTTCATGCAGCCACCATGCAGAAGTACAATATCAATGCCAATTTAGTTCGTGCCATTGACATATCTATAATAAGGTTACAAGTGCAGTCCAGGTGAATGGCAGCACGGTATAATATTTCAGAACATCAGTTGATGTTAGACAAAGATTAATATTGAGACTACCGAAGTGATGCCAAAAAAACACCAATAGCATCTAAATGGAATTTTTGAAATTAACAACAGAATTCGGTAACTGTTGCGTTTTAAATACTTGAAACAATCGACTCAATCAATGGTTCGAAACCTGTGGTTCTCTCAAAGACTGTACAAGCCACTGCAGCTCTAACAAGGGTGAAATCAGTTTGGAAAGATACTATATTTCTTGGATCAAAAGTGAAGGTTATGTGCTCACTCGTCATTTCCAATTCTGAATGCCCTTGTAACGGGTCTCCGTCCCGGTCTCTGTGGCCTAGTGGATATGAGCGCTGGCTCTTAAACATTAGAACTCCAGCCGCTATGGATTCGAGCCTCGGCCAGCGCATATGTGAGAAAGCCGAGATCTGTTTACAGAAAGTCAGTTATTTTCCCTGGGAGCTCCAGATTTCGCCCGCTTTATCTTCACGATCGGCTCGACATAAGTGAACTTATCTTGAAAGGGTCGTAAAACGCATATAAAAATTGTATGCGTGTGAAACCTGAACCTTTACTGCAGACTTAGGGAAAAGAACACAGGCCAAGGGCGTAGCTGCCTATACGCAAATACGCACGTGCGTATTGAAATTTTGTCAAATTGACAAAATTTCAACACACACCTGCGTATTTTCTTGCTGAAATGTTGTTAATTGGGCATAATTTTAATACTAACTGCCAACAGACTCGAAAATTTGAAATATCTTAGCGGTATAACCCCCTATTATTGCTCTCAATGAGTGTAAAAATGATTGTGCGTACTATGTAATTGCGCCTAGCTACGCCCCTGCAGGCGTCTGATATGAGATGCAGCCGAAGAGCAAGTATCAAATGAGAATGTTCCTGGAAGCCACTGGAGAACATAGGAAATTCCTGACCATTGTCAAGCAGTGGAAAACAAGGTGGTTTGTCCACATAGTAAGGTCTTCTTTCTTAGCAAAGACGAGTGTGCAGAGAAAAAAAAAAAAAAAAAAAGAACATGCAGACGAAAAAAGAGGTGGAAATTAAAGAGTAAAGAGGGATGAATTTGTAAGCACAACTAGGGCAGCTGAAAACAGGGAACAGATTGTTGCAAACTCATCCGTGGTGCTCCAACGACATTGCAAGGTTATCGCATAGACTTGATTGGCCAAGAATAAATATTTTAGATGCAGATCATTCCTGTATATGTGGCACTCTTTAGAGGCTCACTGTTCGCGCTCCAATTTGCTCAACAAACTCACGACCAGGTTTACACATTTGATTCTAACTCCGCGTATTATATATCACTATGAATTTAAACGACCTTTTTCAAAGGACTTCTATGCTTAAGGCGTGAATTTTCCCCATGATTAAAAAGTTATACGGATCACTGACTTCTGCTTTGCATTTATGACTATGACATGTAACCTGCATGACAAATGAATTTTCAACCAACTGTTCGTGTCTATGTAAAGTACGTTAAACATACGTTGACGTCGTTGTTGAGATAAATTGTAAATCATCCTCAAACTGATCGTTGAAATAATGATTTATTGTATACATTTCACCCTTTTTTGACTTACATTACTTACATACCAGACAACACTGGATAGTTTTGACTATATGTATGTGACCTTGACCTCATTTCAAGGTCATGGTACACAATATAATCCTTGAAGATCACAGTGCTACTGTTGACCATTCTTCTTCTTTGGCTTACTGAGTATCGTTCCCCCCGTGACCCAGCTTCCCACTCATATATATTGCGTACTTGCATCGCATAAGTCTGCTGCATGAAGGAAATGCTGGGTCACGGGGGGGAAAGTACTTGTACTTTAATTATAGTGAAGCATTCTATTTTGGCCGTTTTGACCGGAAGTGTAACTATGGGTTTGCATGTTTAAATGCCAGTCAGGCGTAACAAGAAGAAAATCACTGCTTTGTATTGTGATATGCATGTATTTAGCATGCATTTATGACAAAAATGTATGGAATGAATGACTGGTTTCAATACTTTTATTACCTCAAAAGATGGGATATGCGAAAACCTTGAATGTAGGGTAGGTAGGGTCAGAATGGATTATTTCCTCATGTTTTTGGGTCTGACTCACAAATGATCTGATTTCATACGGTTTACATATTTGTGGAAGCTCTACTAAGAAAAATTTGCACACTTTATACTTTTGAAAATTCGGACCTGTCGCGCCGGTCTAATGGGGAAAATCCTCGCCTTAATCATAGAAGTCCTTTATAGTAGGGAATAAAGTCAGTAATTCATACTACCAGTGGAAGTTATATCATTCATTCGAAAGCAGGATTTCAACCTGATAATATCGGTAGCATGACGCTTTAAGACAGAAAGTCGCCATTAAGTTTGACTTAACCGGGCACTTATTATGATTATGACGGATTACGCTATTTTTAATCATTGAATGATTTAATAATTTGTATTAAACTGAAATTTAAAAACAAATTAACGTCCGCTAATAGGACCACTGTGTTAACCTCAATCGATCTCTAAATCCTTTTTATTTACGAGGATCATTTAATAAATGTTCTATTTATACTGACAATCAAATTCAAGCATAACACACACTACCAAATATATGTCTTTAGCCTGGAACAAAATTGCATAGTAACAGTTTATCAGACCTTCCCGAAACACCGGATGCATATACTCTGGTATAGTCTATCATATAGCCTTGCAATGCCGTTGAGGCCCGCAGATGACTTTACAACAATTTATTCTTTAGTATTGTATTCCTACCTCTTCTGCTGTCTATCGTTTCTTCTTTAATTTCTCTGTGCCCTGCAGAATTGTCACCCTTGCGATATGGTCATACTATCAGGAGTTCGTCATACTCTCCAATGGCTGCTTGGATCTTTCTGCGAACATTCTCACTAGTAACATGGTCCTTGTACGAGATGTTCAATAACCTACGGTAGCATGGCATCTCAATGGCGTATATTCTTTTCTCTAAATCTAACGTCAAGGTAGGTCCACGACACAGAGGCACACACAGCTATGGGTATGATAAAGGTGCGCATTAGTTTTACTCTGGATCAAAGATATGTTGGTACACACTGTGCAGGAGCTGTAATATCCGAGCAATCGTTAAGAGTACCTCTAGTTTTGAGCCATAATCTGAGACAATTGTCCAAGGTATTTAGAAGCTGGTTACCATTCCCAACTTCTGTCCTTTTAAATGGATCTCCCTATGGCTGCCAATAGCGCTGTTTGCCATCAGTTTCGTCTTCTCGGTACTTATCTCCATTATATATTTTATGCAAATTACTCACGGGAAATTTTATCGGTTTGCATATTGTTATGTTAGAAATTATGAAAATATGTTTAATGTATCCTTACCTTGTTCTTCCGATACACACAAAAACAGTGAAAATATAGGAACATCACGGAAATATGGCATTATTCAAAGCAATTTTGGATTTAAAAAAAAACATTAAAAATAAATCAACATAGTACACAATTGATTGAATAAAAGAGACCCACACGAGTAAACAGCGAATGACGATTACTCTGATCAGACATGGCAAATGCATAAATCATTACAATGCCCCGTCCAGTGGCGTAGCTCATTCAGCTAATACTAAAATTATGCGCTTTCTTTTTTTTTTAACTTGTAGGGTCGACTTATTATTGAACAGTCCTCTTTAAAATGCTGATTGTTGGCGTATACTAATACTTCAAAACATTTGAACTGAGCTTTTGAACTAATCGAACAACAACCGATTGATTTCAGGCCTTTATGATGTCTAAATGCCTTTGTTCATCGACTGTTCGAAGTTTCTTGCGGTCCACCAAGCCTATAAAATAGAATAATTAAAAACTAACGTCATTTGATAGAAGTCAGTGTTCGGAGGTTGTATTACTGATTGTTTTGTTTTTTCTTTTGGACGAAGACACTGAATATAAAATCATATCAAAAATTTATAAGGATGATTTATAATTAAAATATAACTGAACTTTTAAAGGAATTAACCTTGAAATAGTTAGTAATTTTAGAAAACTGGTGGTACATGTAAGTATAGTTCTTTCAAATTCAATTCAGCGTTTTTTTAATTATTTCAGATTGATACATATTCTGAATTACATTTGTTTTACCTTTTGGATTCATAGTTATTTATATAGTACATGTATACTAGCACTGGCACCAATAATTTTCAGAGACAAGAAAAATTCAAAATGGAACATTTGATTATTTTACTATACATGTTCATAAGTTATAAAAATACACTGGAAAATATAATATATGTCACTGAAAATTATGACCCAAACTTTCCAAACAACATTAATTTTCGAATATGTCTATAAATCGAAAAAAAAAATCATTAGGACAGAAGCCCCTGTTGTCGAACAAAATTCGGGACTTTCGCTATGACCAAACCGTCGCCACGACTTATTTCGTTAGCGGAACGTATAGCATCGAACGTTAGAATTTGAATTCCAGGGATTACAATCTGGCGAACCGAGGACTTTCAGTTGGACTTAAGGTGTGTGGTTTCAGCTCCATGTTATCAAAGAATTTTCTATACAATCAGTATGCCAGTATTTGTCAGGCCTCGGCATAATACCCAGGACTTATATTTATAGCTTGGCAAATACAAAAACACTTGATTCATAGCATTATTGAATCGGCCTCAGTGAGAGGCGCGGAAAAAGGTAACGGTAAAGGTTTCCCATAGCCTAGTAGCCGTAGAGGCAGTTGGGGTTAGAGACCCACTGTATCTTGGGCACAGCTAATGAAAGGCGGAGCCCACCTCTCTCCTTTCGCTGCCTTATCCTTCCCTAATTCGAAAAAGGTACCCATTTACTGCTGGGTTGACAGAGAGAGTTTTCCAGTCGTCAGATGGCGACGGTGAGCCGCGGACTTATGACCTTCCGGCGACTTTCTGCACAATAGTCGAGCCACTCTATCCACTCGGCTACCGTGCCTCTCACTGAGGCCGATTCAATAATGCTATGAATCAAGTGTTTTTGTATTGGCCAAGCTATAAATATAAGTCCTGGGTATTATGCCGAGGCCTGACAAATACTGGCATACTGACTGTATATTAACTATACAGTCAACTCCCGATATCTCTGGTCCCAGAAAATTTACTTTGAGATATATGTAGTTTGATATAACAAGGGTTGAAGTATAAATAAAAATAGGAAGTGTGTCCCAACTATATTCTTTGATATAAGTGTTTCTTTGAGATATCACTATTCGTGATATCGAGAGTTGACTGTACAGTCATGTGAATAAAGTATGAATAAAAACTGCCACACAAGACTGTAGCTGCATACATGTAATTATATATTCAAAAGAAAATGCCACACAATATTAAACTGGCACATATGACCGTATAACTCTACATATGTATATAAACTATGAGAAGAAAAATTCAAATTTTTTAAAAAGTATGTGATACATCGGATTATATAACTGTATTTGTCTTAATAAACCATGAAAAGAAATTGGCAAAAATGGTTATATAACGGCATAAATGTAAACAATTTCTGGAAAGAAAGAAAAAAAAGAAACATATGATTTTATACCCGTATACGTGTAGAGTAATTCTGAAAAGAAACTGGCAATAATTGTATCACTAAATGTATATGCATGGAAATATACTATGAAACGAACTGGCATAAATGAAAATATAACTGTACACAAGTAAATGAATTATAAGAACAAACGGGCGGGCCTGTATATATAAGTGTTAACTTAAACATTATGAAAGAAACTGACATCTGATTTTATAACTGCATACATGTAAATACTATAAAAACGAAAATGGCATATGCGAATATATAACTTATATAAAAAAAAATCTGACACACGTTATATAACTGCATACATGTAAATTGATTTTAAAAAGTGTCTGGCAAATATAATTATATAACTGTATGTCTGTAATTTAAAACTCTACAAATAGAATAAGAAATAATGATTTCGTACCTGCATATATGTAAATAAATTATGAAAAGAAACTGGCTCCAGTGATTATAAAACTGAATACATAAAAATAAAATATGGAAAAGTGGTATACTTTGGAAAGAGAGAGAAAACTTGTTAGCCTTTCTTGCATATTGGCCCTAAAACTGTTACATATAATTATTTTACACTTGATAGATAATGATACATGCAATAAATCCACAAGGTTAATATAATTATATCGCTACATGTGTAGGATACACATATAATTAGATATTCCTATTTTTTTCTGTACATTTTGCACATGTATTAACTGTGAAAGGTATATGAAACGAAACAATTACATATGACAAACTTGTGTCTCTCGGATAATTATATCCATACATATGTGACGCGTATAATTCAATATGCATAATATGTCTTTATCATATGAAGTCGCATCTGAGAGTGTAATAAAGCCATGCATTAAAAACGATAATCCACCAGTGGATTAAATATGCAAATTACGTCGTAACGTTATGCGTTGACGTCAATAAAAACGTCGCGTTTTCTAATGGCGAAATCGTGACTTTTTAGTGCAAAATTTGCTGATAAAATGCGATTTTAATGTCATATAAATAGAATCTTATATTCGTGCTCCTGTATTATTGAATTCATTAAACTCGTTAGGGAAAACCGATAAGATGTTCGGCATAGCCTCGCATCTTATCTTTTCCCCCAACTCGTTTAATAAATTCAATTATACATGAGCACTCATGCAAGATCCTCTATATATACTTTGCACGTGTACTAAATGTGACAGGTGTAAAAACATGGACAGTGGCAATATGAGGCCAAGGATATGTCATGTCTAATTATTAAGCTACAACCAACTGATAAAGCTCGGAATCGCGAAGGTATACTCAGCGTCAGTGAAAACGCTCCAGTTTGAAACTTAAGGCACATTATGTTCGTTTAGTGTTTGGTTTCATGTAATAGACAATCTATTATTGGGAGATCTCTTGACATAAAACCCACTTTTCCTTCTTTGAATTAAGACGCAGTTCGGCAAATACGGATGACGTTATCCATGTAACGTCATGCTCTGGCTGGATAATGGTTGACGTTTGCCCCACAGAACTTCTGAAATACTGTTTCTACTACTTATCTCAGCATTTTGGGCTGCAAAAAGTATTAAATTTGCCTTTAGTTACTTTTGTCTCTCCTGCTTTGATGAACGTGACAATAAAGTGATGTTCGAATCCAAGTAACTTCGTAGTATTCGGTGATTTGGTTTTCTCTTCTATTGCGATTTGATAGGGTATCTATACTCTAGCAAAATCCATCAAATAGGAATTTCTGCCATGTGAAATTATGGTAGAATTCCGTTTTTTCTTGATTTCAGAGCTTTTGTTACGTCACGCACTCCCAGTGTACCTTCAGACAGAATGACATCATGGGCGTAATAAGATGGTCCGATATGATAACTATACCTTGTTGATATAGTATGATCATTGAATTTACGCAAAAATTTTACATTTTAAGACTGGTGCGTTTTCATTGACGCTGAGTATATATGTTTCTTTAGAGTTTTCTTTGTTGACCGTGAAGGGACAAATTAGATATACGCTACACGCACATGTTTTTACTTCTAGGCACTGCGTTAAACGATTTTAAAGTTAATTCTTACTACAGTAATTCATTTGAATTCGACTTGATCTACTTATACCACACAGCGTTCGATTGGCATATCAGCTCCAGACGATAAACTATCTTTGACAAAACAATAAGCAGAACGAGTTGATTAATTTCAAAGTTGGGTCATATCGGTTATCGAAAACACATAAAACGGTGATGAATATTGATTAGTACTAAAGGCTGGGTACATGGCAAAGCGCACTTACTGCGCATGCTCAGGCCATTACGCTTTGTGGACATGCGCAGTTTCGATTTTAAACTCCAAATGGTCCAGTTCATGGCGAGCTTTGATCAAACATTCAAACTACGCATGCTCAGACAATCTGCACGGGCAGATTGTACAAGCATGCGCAGTTTGCAAATTCAGTAAGAGGGTTTTTCTCAACACAATTTTATTGTTCATAATGAATACAATCAAACTCAGTCGCAAGCTCTAGTTTTCCATAAACATTAATAAGCAGCAAGATTTGTTTATGGATATAAGGTTAGGTTGAAATATTAAAAGCAAAAAGATTTGAAGGATTTAAACAGTAATTATGTAAAGTTTGTATTTAAATATTAAGCGTAAGAAAACATGAACTATTAGCCTTGAGGAGTGCAATGAGCAGGGTGGGAGATAACGTGTTTTTGTTTTTGTTTTGTCTCGTTTTATTTTTAAATCGCTGTACAGAAAATGGCAAAGCTTTGAGTGAATCTTGTTCGCAGAGCTATGAACCACTTTCTAGTCCACATTTCTCTGATTCCAACGACACCTTGATGTTATCAGAAGGATTTGTACTTTGGGTAAGGGCCACAAAAGTTCATTTGACATCCGGGCATATAGCGCCGCAAGTTTACCTTTACTTTCGATACTAATTTATCTAGCGCGCCGGGCTCAAGAGCCAGAGGTCCCGAGTCCGATACCCGGTCCGGCCACATACTTTCGTTTCACCTTCCGCTGATTCAAGAAGGGCAGTTGTCAGTTACTGGCGAAAGTATGTGTTCTTGATATTGGTTAACCGCTTAGGGGGTCTAAGCCTGCCAAGGAATGGTGTAGTTAGGGTGACTGACCGTCCCGACATAAACATAGCTGTTTACTGTGGGCGTAAACAATAAAACAACAACAACTGTCTAATTTTGCGACAAAGTCCATTCTTAACCAACGTATTTGCGGTTCCATCAAAGAGCCGTCAGCATCGGAAAGTCGTGGACTAGAAAATGACGCATATCTCAGTGATTGTACTATCTACGGAAAGAGAAATACTACATGTGAGCTGTTTCCCTTGACATAAACAACGAATCACTCATATTTTCCGTGCAGCTTATCAAAACATATAAGGACATGATTCCACACCCTGCTTAAGCATGTTCTATAACACAAAATTTGCAAAAAAAGTTTTAATATGATGGCATTTCTGTAATCGGACATGCAATTCTCGTACTTCACAGTGACCTCGTAGTATACGCGTTTGTAACGCATCCTTCGCACGTACCAGTGCTAATACACTGTATAAATAAGTAGAACCCGTGTTTCTGAAGTCGTTTCAACACGCGTTTCCCTACAATTTTCGAGTTATCCAAGTAGCCTATAAAATTATTTTTAGAAGAATCTCTTTTTAATTCTAGTTTCTAATATTGTGTTTGACCTATTACTTTGGTTAGTGCCAAACTCCTATATATTGACGGTGTGGCCATTTAAATCTCATTTCTAAATGTAGTCACATGAATTGAAAAGAAATATGTTGACAGATTCATTGTCTTTCAGAATATACTGACTTTAAATTTGTTTCCTAATCAGTAAACACACAAGATTGCCAGTCACAGGTAAAGCCAATTTAGAGATACTTGTTTGTTTCTTTCGTTGTAAAATAAGTAGACAGACTGTTATCTTTCCCCAAATTCATCCGAAAAATCATGGTTTGTATACAGCTGTAAATTTTTTGCAAAACTTCTCAACTTTCATGAAGGACGAGCGGTCAGTTCGACGCAACTAAATGACAATGATGCATGTAACAAGCTGTGATTAATTCTTGTTTTCTCTCTTTTTCTTTTATTTGATGGATAGACTCGGTGCCAAGAGATGGAAGCTATGGACTCGTTCCATTGGACCGTTAACGTCGTTATGAGAATCGGAACAACAGCATTCTAGGTGCTTGCCGTCGAGAGTTATTTTGATAAGTGCAATACAACTATGAAATGGCTTAAATTTTCATGACACACATATCTGCGCAGTTTCCAGGAAAATGTTCCCTACATTTCAAACAGCTTAAACCGTTCCTTCCCCCATCGCATTTATTATTTCATGCTTACTTTTGGGCTGGAAGTCTTCAGGCGATATACCTCTTTATATTGTTAGTGTATTATGATATTTTGGAACTGTCAATGTTTATGAGATTTATGAGTTTGGACTTATGATTTGGGTGCTTTGACCGTTTTCGTTTATACCGGTATTCATATTGTTTGCTCGCCCGTTGTCATGATTATTAGGCTTCAAAATCTGTTGTTGTTTTAGTTGGTCAGCTGTTCACTCAGCTTTCCGCAGGTAGTGTGCGCTGTTTCTGTACCTTTGATGTCTTGAGTGGGATATGGAATTGATTATATATATTTGTGAGTATTTTATTTTACTTATATTTGTAATCCATTCATAGTACAGCCTCGTTATAACCTGCTGGTATGGAAATGCATTGACTGTACCTTTTTGTCAATATATTTCGGTATCAAACTAAGAATAGGCTGCTTCTTCAGATATATTTCTGTAGCTAGGACTTACTTCGAATAGCTAGTTTACTTAATGTTTTGGGGAACTGGGAATAAGTGTCAGGTTATATATTCTGCATCGGGCTCGGTGCCTGAAACTTGCCATAAATTAGAGATGGAGGTTTAAAACTTTAATTTAATTGTGCAATTAAAAAATCTAAATTAATCCTTGCTGTTTATCTGCGCAGTTACCAGTTGTAAATTGCTTTATCAATCTATTCTTGTATCTTTTAACAATGTTATATAATACAGTTACCAAAATTCATGTAAGTGCATATATTTAGACACTGTACTACTACCATGAAATTTACTGTTTTACAAGTTCCACATTCGAATCTGGAAATATTCATCGGTCAAGGGATGTTTTATAAAATTGTTAACTGAATGGCAAGAAGTGAGGACTCCTGTGCCCGGACTGCTCCTGACAAGCAGTCTGCTCTTGGTCTTCTCTGCTTTTGTCCAATACTTGTAATTATTACGGTAAGATACACATTTTGGCAAAAAGTTCATCAGCTAAAACCTATCTCTTTGCGATCAAATGCATTCAAACAGAATAAAAATCAAATATCAAAAGAGACGAAACAAAGAAACACATCGATCTTGATCAAGGGGCGTATTATTCGGTTGTTTTAATAATTCTCATATTTTAATGATTATGATATAGACTCGACTACGTAAAAAAATATTGTCATCTCAGTATTGTTATGCAGAATTTTGTAATTTAAAATTAACAGCAGAACCTGACTATTATAGTAAGTTCATGAACTGTCACAAAGCAGTAAAGGACATTCGAAACAAATCACTGAAGAAAAGATTGGGACAGATTATAAATAATAATAGTTCAACGGATATTTAAGGGTATATTATACACGTAATATATGCATTAATGAAAATTTCTCGACATATTATATAAAATGGTAATATGAGCCTCAACACGAAAAAACCAACGAAGTGGCATTTGGCCCAGCAAGACTTAGATCAACCTGTTTATCTGCCCAGTCTGATTAGAACCTCCGTTCTTTGCATGGAGCAAGCTTAGACCTATAAGCTATTCTTTCAGCACACAGTGAAGACTCTGATCAAACTGGGCGGACGCCCAGGCTAATCGGAGTCTTGCTGGCGCACATGCCACCTTGGTGGTTTGGTCGTGTTGCGGCTCACTGGTGGATTTGCTGATTTAAGTGTGTGTGTATGTGTGTGTTTTCTGATATTTTCATCAGTACATATTGTATTCGTGGGGTTTTGAATGAGATGATAGTGGAGAAGCTAGAGGAGAAATATCCCAGTGGACGCTAAATGTCGAACTCACGTCGATTCGACGCCATCATGTCGCATCGACGTCAATACGTCATTTCGATGGCATGTGTTTCTGGAATGACATTGGCCAAACTTCAATCTGCAACCTCTGAATTATGAGTCAGGAGTGTTAATCTGACACGTAGTATCGTATACTGATATTCAGTATAGTTACGACGTATATATACTTACACGTGGCTCTAAGTAAAAGACTGCGAAAAATAATATTTCAATTTAAAACAAGTTGAAATTGCCATAAACGTGTTAAGCATCGACAAAAGAGCCAATCGCTTTTACATCAGCATACTGGATGAAAGAATCAGATTTTTACAGTACAAATAACACAGTGTATAATCGATTCCGCCAATTTTCGCTTCCTGCAGAGACTGTACATCATATTTGGCTTCCACCGAGACTGTCCGCGAACTCTTGCTTCCTGCCGAGACTACTGTACTCGAAAAATGGTTTCCTGCCTAGACTGTCCGCGTGACTCTGCTTCCTGCCGAGTGCCTCGGCAGGAAGCAGAATCACGCGGACAGTGCCTCGGCAGGAAGCAGAATCACGCGGACAGTCTCTGCAGGAAGCCATTTATCACGTACAGAAATCTCGGCAGGAAGCAAGAGTTCACGGACAGTCTCGGTGGAAGCCAAATTTGATGTACAGTTTCTGCAGGAAGCGAAAATTAGCGAAATCGATTATACCCTGTGAATAAGGATACCCATATTCTTTGACATCAATAACTAGATGCTGTAGACTGACACGTTTATTGGACTTAATTAGACAGGCAAAATGCTTATTAATTTTATGAGAAAAAGTGTTGTATTATTATCACTGCATATTGATTCATTATGTTATCAGAGCTCCAGACTGGCCGGCCATTTTTGAGGTTAACTTCATTTCAGAACATTTTGTAATCTTTCATAAAAAAAAAATCCTCGAATGGTGATTTGAGATTCCGCAAAATATATATCATTTTCACAAATAATTTAAAAAGAGGTATAGGTATTAATGAATCAAAATTTTTCTCTTCGATTTTCATATAGGAATCGTTTATCTTGACCAATATTCCCGCCAATATTGCCTAGAATAGAAGCAATTATAACCTGATATTACAACACTATTGTTTCATTGAAAATGATGTTAAAAGCTGATTACAAGGCCAATAAGAAGCTTACATGGAGGTCAGTGTCTTTAAACTCAGGATATTGACCAACATTCGGAATTACGTGTTCTGTGGACAGTTTGTCTAACAATCTGATTTCAGAAAGAATCAACGTGAAAATTCTTAAATTTGGGACAGCTGGAATAATTTACGTGGCTGCCTTTAAAGCTGAACAGCTTGGTTTTTAATGATGTTATGCGTATAAAGAATGAAGATGGAACGGCAAACAGTGTAGACCCTGATCAGACTGCTCCTAGAGGAGCAGTCTGATCTGGGTCTGCACTTTTTGCTCAGAACTAGCTGTCCCAGTATTTAAAACATTTTGGGTTATGTTTACAGTGTAATACTGTTGACGTAATAATTATCTTTCTATTTTCAGAGAAAAGACAATAAAGAACAGTCATAATAATAAAACGAAGGAATCAACGTTGGAACTGAACTTCCATAGAGATAATCTACGAGACCGACCTTGCTTTGAAAAAAGTGCAACATAAAAATGACTTTTAGCTGAACAGATTTAGGCATTTTTCAAAGTTTGTGCTTTAGTGGAATAGTTTTGTTGCATACATCAAGTACTTAGGTGGTACTAAATTTTAAAGAATTTTACCAAAACCTCATCGGACAGATTAAAGCGGGTCACAAGCCAAACATGCCGTCAATGTATGAAAAACTGCTTCAGGTGATTGTGAAAACCCCGGATGCTAGAACCGAGTATGAATGCCAGGACCTGGTGCCGTGGTTCCGGAACAAGTCCGTCGTGTTTGAGACTCTAAAACCAGGTATGTAGATGTAGGGTAGAGTCGGGTCACTTCGGACAAGCGGGTAAATTCGGACATACCATTGCAAACAGTGAAAATCCGGATGAGACGGCTCATAATGAGCCGTCTCATCAGCATTTTCACTGTTTGGCCAGTTATTTTTGTTTTAGTTCCAGACAGCTGACATATAAAGCACACAATGTCACTGTCCGAATTTACCCGCTGTCCGAAGTTACCCGACTCTCCCCTTATAGCCTACTTAATAACCTTAACGTGACTTTGTCGACTTTCAGGAAAGAAATTTTTTTTTATTTAGAATAAACATTGTTCAATAATACATATGCAAACAAATTCAAACAACAGTGTAATAAGAACATATAGATATAAATGTCATTTAACAGCGAATACTATTCCTGAACTATTTGAGAGAAAAGAAAAGAGAGGTGAGCAGGCAAAGAGCCTGAGAGTAAATAGAATGGTATATGCAGGTTTGTGTGTGTGTTTTCCTCAACAATTTTAAATAGACAGCTTGACGTTTGTCAAGTACCATATATCTCTGATAGAGTAATTGAAATTTCCTATACAAGAGAACGGAAGCTCTGCATGTGGCTGAATATCCACGCATAACTTCCGTTCTGAAGTATGTTAGCCACTCTGGTAGAAGGCCGGCGTGAAAACAAATGGGAATCAAAACCGATCAGGGACATCGAAACTCACTCAAAATCACTATTTGGAAAGAAATAATTATACAGAGGTGACCATTTCTTTAAAAAATTACTTACCCTATTGTTAATGTAGGAAATATATCTCTCACTTAGCATTTTTTTCTTTAAAAGGCTTATAAAGCCTTAAATATTAATGTTTCTAGATATGAATTTATTTTGGAAGATATAATATTTTGCTAACACATATATGTAATTTACAAGTTCTTTTTTACCAGTGTATGAAAAAAATATTTCCCTATCTTCTAAAGAGATTTCTATTTTAACGTTTGTATATAGCCATGCTTTAAGTTCGTTCCAAAATACTCTAACCACTGGACATGAAAGAAACAGATGGTATATTTTTTTCTGGGTGTTCCTTACAATAAGAGCATACTTCACTATCAATTTTATTAATTTTAGAGAGAAAAGAATTTGTAACTAGAATTTTATTGTTTATTTTATATTGAAAATCCCGAAGTTTAACTTCATGCCATTGTTTTATATTTAAAAAATATACTTTCCATTCATTTTCATTAATGTCACCTATTTCTGCCTGCCATTTACCCTGTGAAATATATTCATTTACACCTACAAAAGTGTCATAGAATACTCTACTTCCTTTTTTAGCCTTAATCAGTTTCTTAACATAAATATTACATATGACGTTTCTTTTGTTTTCTAAAATAAAAACGAGGTTATCATTTATTTGAGTTTTCCATGATTGGGATATATTGTTTATAAGATGTTGATAATCTAAAAAGGTACCTTTTATATTATACATTGCTTTCAATTGTTCAAAAGAATAAAACTCGCCATTTTCGGCTACAATATCATATACTACTCTAATGCCTTTTTCGTGCCAATCTTTAAAAAACACTTTTCCTCGTCCTATATTTGCATTATACCATAGCGGGGATTCAAGAATTTGACCTATATTCTCAACAGGTATAATTTTACAAAATTCTGCCCAAATGTGCATTAGGTCCTTCCAAAATGGATTTTGTAGGTCACAACTTACTTTAGCTGCATAGACACCACCTATGGAGAAGAGTTTATGAAAATTGATTAGAGATAAGTTTGTCAAATCATTTGGTTTCGACTGTTGGAGTATTCTTCTAAGCCAAGATACCTTTAAAGCTTTAATAAATGATTTAAGTTCTACCATTCTGAGAATCATTCAGGAAAGAAATTTTGCTTTTACTTTTGGCATCTCTTTCAAAAGGGGATCAACATTTAAAAGAATAAGAATATTTGCTCCCTCGAGATATTTTTTTCCAAAGAGTAGACCCCGTACTTGAAGAGCAATGTTGTTCAGGGAAGCCTACAGGAAGTCACAGAAGTCGTTCCCCCTTGTAAAAATGGCGGAAAATATGGAAGGGTACCCGTTCACTGAAATGTTATTTGTGACATATAAAAAGAGCGCTCTGATGTTTAAAAATAATGCCTCCTTTTCCGTAGTACTACTCAGATAGTTCAATGGCTTGCGTGTTTTACTGTGACTCTGAGAATCGTGTCTCGAGCCATGTCGATCCAATTTCTTCAAAGTCTTTTAACCATGCTGGCAAAAATGGATGGCCCAGAATCGAGTTTAGATACTAGTGTTATCTTGACAGTGCGTTGTGGCTGCAGCAGTCCTTATAGCTTAAGCATATTGTGCACCTACAAGTACATGCTTATTTAGCTGTTGATCTATAGGCCGATCTACAAAAGCAAATGGATAGCCTTTCAGAGGAAGTAACTCTGTCATTGATGACTCCCTTCAAAGTCGGGGTCAATACCGAAAGGAAAGAATTTGCCTCTAGATGAACCAATCTTTTTGTTTGGGGGTGGGGTAAGGTGGTAGACACCCTTCTGAGGGGAAGCAATCAGGAAGTCACAAAAGTTGTCACCCTTTGAAACATCTGGCAGAAAATATAGTGGTGTGACCATACATCTAAAATAAGCATTTTTAAACTTAGGGGATAACTCTATCGAAAATTTTTATTTGGGGAGGTAAATCGTTGGTTTTGTGGTCGGAAATTTCGTTTTACGGCGACGCGCCAGCGGAGCCGTAAAACGGAAGTTACCTCACCAAATGACAATTTTCAATATAGTTATCCTCATTCTAGTGCACTTTTTCACATTTTCACCTTTCAAAGTGTACTTCTTTGCACCCATTGCAAGCACTTTCAGCAGCGTAAAACCAAACGTCAGCCAATGAGAAGCGTCGTTTTATAATGACGTCGGGTTTGCGACAGTATATCGCAGAATATACTGTCGAAAATTTTTGACGTTATCCAATCAGACTTCGCGTTATATTTGTAAGTGCATTAGAATATTGCTTTAAGGTACATTATACACGGCATCCGACTTCTTAAGTTGTATAAATTGGACAAATAACAAGGATTTGTCGGATTTCATTCAAATTTACAACAGCATGAACAATAAAAGACGCAAATTGGTATCTCAGATTTGAATTGGAAAATCTAATCATTTGTATTCGATTGCGGTATGTTTACAAGATACCTATTGACCTTAAATGGGGACCTAATTGATTTTTTAAGTACTATTTAAGTGAACAACTGTTTAATAAAAATTGAGACGAAGCATGGGTAAAGCCCAAAGTTGACATTCAGGAATAACACAGGCATTGGTCGGCCAGAAGATCAGAGAAAAGTTTGAAGCCGATTAGCATAACTTATACAGGCTTTCCAAGCAACTTATCTATTACAATGCCAGTTCCATGATGGATAGAAGGCTTGTAATTTTACGTCCCTTTTCACAGTATTTCAGTCCTATCAGGACGATGGGAGGCTGTGAGCAATGGAACCCCGTTAGTAGTAAAAGGCGTCACTATACTACTCCCGTTAACGGATGAAAAGATGTCCGAATCCAAAAGAAATCGAAACCGGGACCGCGGCTAACTCAGCAGACAAGCACTTGAACTATTTAGCTAATGCGCCTCTTCTCAGCCCGTTCCAAGAGAATACTTGATGTCAGTGGTATTCAGGGGCGTAGCTAGGGGAAATTACAGAGTACGCACAATTATGTTTCATTCTCATTAAGGGCAATAATAGGGGGTTAAGCCCCTAAGATATTCCAAATTTTCGTGTCTGTTGGCAGTTAGTATTACAATTATGCCCAGTTAACAACATTTCAGCATGAAAATACGCAGGTGTGTGTTGAAATTTTGTCAATTTGACAAAATTTCAATACGCACCTGCGTATTTGCGTATAGGTAGCTACGCCCTTGGTATTAAAACCCCATTGGTGTACCGTTGTTTTTAGAGTAGTTCCATGTATGTGAAGGAGTGAAGATCCTCACTAGACTGCCCAGGGGAGTCTGATCAGGGTGTGCACTGTTTGTCCAGTTATTTCTGTTCCAGAATTAGTATAAGACGGTAAATCACTGGGTGTCTCCAAGTGCTTGCTCTCCAATATTACACATTACTGTTTATTATCATTATTATGAATGGATTCTGAATGGTTGCAAATAACACACAAAACATGACAAAAGTTTAATTTATTCTGAAATTAGATATACTGATTATTTTCATTGGTTTCTTCGTTCAAATCCGATACCATATTTAGCTTAATTATTCGGGAGCCAACTGTTTCTGTAAGCGACCATCCATCTTCAAATTTAGGCAAGTTCGTTTGACATGTGACAGAATGTCATATAACATAACAGGCAAAATATGCAGGCCCTGAACAGACTGTTCATGAGGAACAGTCAGATCCGAGTCTACACGGTCCACCCAGACAGGTTGTCCGTATGCTTAGGATGCACATGCTGCCTAACGATGTACATTGCTATTGATTGGAAT
This sequence comes from Ctena decussata, assembly GCA_963989385.1. Classification (NCBI taxonomy): domain Eukaryota; kingdom Metazoa; phylum Mollusca; class Bivalvia; order Lucinida; family Lucinidae; genus Ctena; species Ctena decussata. The sequence continues at coordinate 25,054,494 of OZ022513.1, forward strand.
AATCGATTGGGTTTGGTATGATGCAATAATCGCAGGGATTTTTTTTTGAACGGCGCAGCCGCGTATAATTTTAGTATTGTTCCACATTTCTCAAGATTTCATCGGTCAAATAACGCGTATGTCAAAATTTAGCCAATAATATCATAGGTCAATGAATATTTAATCTTCGTTTTTTTCCCGTCGTACTGCACTCTGAAGTGAATACTAGCACTCTGTCAATTTTTCTCTTGTGTGTAAATTTTCAATAAAAAATTTATCGAAAACAGACGCAGATATTTAAAACTTTCTTTTTTATGTTGTAGATCTACTTTCTATTTCTACTCTCAGTTCCTGCATCATGTTGGTAACTGTTTTGAAATCAGGTCAATCTCAAGACTGACCGCGGTCCATTTTGGAATTCCATATTGGACAGCTGAATTTTTGAGATACATGTAGGTCATTGTCGCTACCCAGTGTCAAAATTACGGTTGTGGGTGCCTACCGACATAGCTCACTTGAGTCATATTCATGAAAATATTGTCATCTCTTCACATAGAGACATATTACAAAACACACTTCCATTTAATCTGCGCCGATTATCTTCTTTTAAAGATTTTTCTTCTTTCCGTCGTACAAATTCTAGGACCCGAGGCGGATAGGTCAGAGCAAATAGTGCCGACTCTGATCAGACGGCTACTGAGCCGTCTGATCAGAGTCGACACTTTTTGCTATTAAAAACTGCATCTTCTGGACACATTACCATGCCCGTATTGTAAAATCAACCTATTCATCTTTTAGGAAGATTACGGTAATTATTTTAAGCGTACCAAGTTTCAGAATTTTTTCGGTATATAGGCTATCACTTTCCTGTTACGCTAGCCTTGCCCAAGGCTTAGAAATATACACATTTGGATTTTTCATGAACTTTTTTGAATATAGATTTTTTCTTTGTGCTGGTCTATAGTTATGGGGCTGATTTCCAGACAAATCCACAAGAGAAAATTTCGTTTCTAGACTAGCCAAGCATCGACCATAAAAAAGAAGAAAGAGTGAGTGAGTGAGTGAACTCGGGTTTAACGTCCCACCAACAACGAGGTCATATGGAGACGGGACCTCGGTTTAAAGTCTCATTCGAAAGACCGGAGAAGCGGGGGATCGAACCTGCGACCCCTGGATTGGTAGTCTGGAGTGTTATCCACTACGCTACAGCCGCTCCTAAGAAGAAAGAAGTGAAATATCAGGTATATACATGTATATGTGACAATTTAATATATCCGACTGGAGCAAGTCTACTGTTACGCTAACGTCATGACGCTACTGGGAAACAACGTCAGAGGAAATATTGTAGACCAGGCCCCGAGGTTATAAAGGTTTTTTTCGTGCTCAACTCAGCTGAGCATGAAAATTTCTCTGCTGATAAATATGAAAATGCCAACTAATGTTGGCATTTTCACATTCGTAAGCAGAAAAAATATTATACTCAGCTAAACTGAGCATGAAAATAACTGTACTTATCAGTAATTTGCTATTTATTAGCAGGTAAAATGTCATGCTCAACTCAGCTGAGCATGAAAAAAGTTTTATAACCTGGGGACCAGGTCAAAATAAAGGAGCAGTAGTGGAGGATACCGCCCCTATTTATTACACTAGTCTGAACAGCGTTTGGACTGCTTACGAAAGGAAGTTTTTTTTTTTTTTTTTTTAGTTATGAGAATCCCGTCCTGAAATAGCTAGGCTTTTAATGGTTCTGCATTTGTTTTTTCTTTCAGAATGCATCTCAGATATTATACGACACTGCGAATTCAAAAGATGTCAAAATGATGAGGTGATAATCAAACAAGGAGAGAATGGACACAGGTATGTTGCTGATTAAAGCTTTCGGCAAATGAACGACTCCGAGAAACTTTAAAATAAAACGTCTTAATAATGTTCAGTTCGAACACATTCTGCCCATGCTTAAAATAGAGTTCTGCTGAAGCAGGTGCTAGGGAGCGTGGCTTGTGTTGCCCATTTCATTATTGGTCATTATTGCATAAATATCGGTGTCACACGCTATGAACACCGTGTATTAACAAGGCGATTCACGTGCTATAATTATCGCCTTTTGCGACTTTTCGTATGCAAGTTGAAGGGCTAAACCCCATCAGTACAGAAGCAAGCGGCAAGATTGCAGTCACAGTGTAGCAGTGTAGATATCGAATACACCAATACTTGAATACAAGAGTTATGCATATTCAGATATTGTAAAAATGGAAAAGCAGGCGACATTAAGTGAAAATTTTAGTAAATATGATTTGGACTCATGAACTGCTGTTAAAGATTGGACAAAATTCACGATAGCTGACCATGACCTGAATGAAGATATTTATAGAAACGCATAGTGCGTGTAGAAATCAGCAAGGTAATGAAGATGAGGCCGAAAAATAGCGCCCGAAAATTCCATTATTTTTGTAGCATTTGAGTAAAATATATATGTGCTAAGCTGGGAGATAATCAGTTAAACTTAGAATTGAACTGAATAACCATGCTTTTACTTTTTCAGGTTGTTTATAATTTTGAAAGGTCAGGTGTCCATTCATGTGATACAAGACAAAGAAAATTCACAAGAAATTTTACAGAATGTTGAAAGAATATGTTCCAAGTCAATCCTAGACCGTAATGACCTTGGGCAGAAGGTCTGGACATCAGGTATGTCAGCTTTTGGCAATGCTGAAAAGACATAAACTAAATAAACTATGTATACCTTCTACTACTTCAGGAGATTATAAAAGAGATTGTGAAAGGGATAGTGTACGCAAAAAATGTTGATTTCTCATGTTCAACAATTACAATCTTTAAGATGTCACTGAACATGTATATTGAGGCCTTTCAGCAAGGCATATTCATATTTTAGCGTCGTTGAGAGAAAACATTCTCCACCCATTAGACAAGACCATCTCTTTCGGGAGCTGTGTGCGATTTTCCAGCCTGCCGTCTCAGCCTAGGCTCTGAAAGCTGTCTCAGTCTGTCAATCATGTTAATTTCAACAGCTCTGCTTGTTACCTATCATGTCAATTGCATGCAGATTATGAAACTATCAGTCATTTATATGCAGGAAATATAACCACGGATTTCTAATTTGCTTCCAGTCATGTACGTAAAATGCATGCCACAAACACTACAAAATAAGATTAACATGACATTACTATTGGTAGAAAACTAGCTTGTGGTATATATTAATGGCATGAGAAAAAAGTTTTGCATTTAATGGATACCGTCTTCCATCAAATTAAATGGAAATGAATAATGCTCAGTGATAGTATTGAGATCTGGACAAGGAAATCTCAGGCTTGTTTTCAGATTATTAGTCTCATGCGAGGCAAGACAAGCCTCGCATGAGACTAATAATCTGAATACAAGCCTGAGATTTCCTTGTCCTGGCACAAACCCCATCATAGATTCTGTTATTACAACATTGTAATGACTGTTTATGTGAAAATAAACCAAACTCTCTTTCAACCAGTCTCCACCCACTTTAAAATAATGCAAATTCTTAACTGAACGACACTTTTGTATTTATCCAGGTGAGGGAAAGACAGTCGGAGAAGTAGCCTTACTAAAAGATGACTGTATAAGAACTGCCAGTGTAGTGTGTGACTGTGAAACAGACCTTATTATGATAGAGAGAAAGCTTTACAACAGGTAAGATATCTATACAAAAAGTGGGATAATATAACGTCTTTCATTTTCGCACAACAGAAAGGTCAAAGAATTCCATACATATTGTCACGAAATTAAAGGTATACCGTCTATGGGTACAGCGCTTTGTTTTTCAGCCATTCACACAAAAGGAAACATCATTTTTGACTTCCAGTTTGCTTCTCTGGACAATGAATCACTTTAAAAATTGGGTTGCACTTAAATGAGAGGATTGGCTCATAGAGGAGCCTCTTCTTGTCTCTAAAATCTGACTCCTGTGGTGGAGAAAAAACTGAAACTATCAGAGTAGTTCCCCTGAAAGTATACCCATTTGCCTTAGACTTGTTGGGAATGACATTTGAGCCGCGACACGAGAAAACCAACAAAGTGGTTGTGCGCCCAGCGCAGACTCAGATCAGCCTGGGCGACCGCCCAGTCTGATCAGACTCTCCGCTTTGCGCTCAAAGTGTAGCTAAGGGTCTAAGCTACCTTCGCGCGGACAGCGAAGACTCTGATCAGACAGGGCGGATGCCCAGGCTGATCTGAGTCTGCGCTGGACGCACGGCCACATTGTTGGTTTTCTCGCGTCGCGGCTTATTTTAAAAAATACAAGGTGCAAACGTTAAATGGATGATAAAAATACAATGTAAGACAAGGATCCCATTCATTTTCTCGCTTTTGCGTAATGAACTAGAAATGAAAACTGCATTTTTATGGAGAGACTTGTCATGTTTTGCAAAATACATTGTTCCTTTTTTGCCAGTTATATGACACAAAGAAACACATTAACCGACATATCATCATCAATTCTTTAGTCTGTACCGGTTTTATAATGACTTGGGCTTTGACGATTTTTACCACTGGATAGACTATGGAGATTATAATACAGTCGTAGTTTCGCAACCAAATTGCGCAGCAATTAGATGGAATTTGAGGCTTGAAATACAATGTATATTCAGTTTTTATTTTTCTATCACGTGCTCACTCAAAAGGAGGAAACTGTTATGTATATCAGAAGACAGAAAAATTTATAGCCCATAATACAAGCCTTTCCCAAAATATTAGCATTTAGCCAAAAGTACGAAACTGAATTGCAAACTTAAGGAGGAAAAAAGGGCGTGCAGCGGGGGGAGGAAACTGTTCCCTCTCTCATCTAGCTTTTCTCTCTCTGTTTCACTTTCTGTGGCAGAGCGCTATACAAAGCCAGAAAGTCCTCTACATTTTGATCGTGGAACAGAAATAGAATGAATCAAAAAATTAATGGGTCCTACACAAATTGAGAGTATATATATTTCAAATAAATTCTTAGTGATCTCCTTTGAATCGTAAATTATTATACAGGGTGCATATTGTTATAAAAGTCGATCTTGTATGTTTTCAGATCTGTAAAAGACGTTTTTGAAAGAGAATACCAGGAAAAGATAGCATTTGTAGAAAGAAATTCCTTATTCAGTCACTGGCCCGCCCGCCATAAGAAGGCTCTTGTTATATCTCTACAGAAACAGAATCTAAAATATAGTACACCGATCACTAAACAAGGACAGCCAGCAGATTGTATGTTCTTTATATTGAGGTAATAACCCCCGCCCGGTTAACTATTTAATACAAGGGCTGTTACCAAAAGAAAAAGAGTCCAAGTTCCCAAACGACCTGGCCATCGTGGGTAAACAAATTGTTTAACCACGGCGACCAAGTAGTTTTAGAACTATGACTCGTTTTCGTTTTGGAACAAAATAGAAACATAGTTAGCCAATTGTGATAACAATTGCTTCTTATTTTAGATGTTTGAATCATAAAGCACCCGATAAATTGAAGAATTTTCCTTTACAATATATATTATGAATTTTAGCTTCTAGCGTCTCGAACGATGATTAAAGTTTTGGTGCCTTGGATAATGGCATCGCTGTCTAGAATCGACCGTATTTAATGATTCGCTACACAACAAATGGTATTTTTCAGCCTTTTCGAATAGCAACCTGCTATACATAAGACTAAAGAAGCAAACGGGAACCTCCTTCACACTTACAATATACGTATGCATGCATTAACATTCACCTTGATGAATACGTATTGTTTACAGAGGTGTGTACATACCATGTTTGGTCGCGAAGCCACAAGTGACCAAATATCATTTCACTAAATGAAATAAACAGGTTACATTAATGAAATATGGAATCAAGGAAGGACATTTTTAGGACAATAAATGATGTATATATTTTGCTGATTCATATTATAATCATTACCTTAAAACAGGAGATGACAACAAGTTTGCATTCGTTTATACGATTTTCAACGTTATTTGAACATGTTGTTGAAACAAGGTCAGATAACGTTGAACATCGCATAAACGTAGGCATCTTAAAAACTGACAAGACATTCTAGAACCTTTACTATTTATTTCAAATATTGCAAAAGAATTTCCAGTTCTAATAATAGCTCAATTGGGTCCACAATAAAATGTTCAATTTCCTGATCTCTGTAAAATTTTCAGTGGTGAAATAGAAATAACATGTGACCAGGCGGTGTTCGATGTACAGTATGATTCACTATGGCGACAGATGCAGAAGCTAGTCCCTGGATTACTACCCAAGTAAGATATATTTGGAACGTAAATGCTTATACAGTGACAAAATAAGCGAACTTAGAATGAATTTTAAAGTCACGTTTTGTCACTCAAGAGAATGCCTAGTGGTTTAGCTAGGAGAGCTCTATTTCCAATAAAAGGGGTCTCTGTTTTCGATTGATTGTAATTGAGGTAGGGGCATAGTGCAAAAGTTTAATTTTGTTTAAGAAACTTGAGCCAACTTGAGCATCAGAATAGATGATTAAAAATGTAACCTGTTGTACATGTAGAAGGTACTTTCTGCCGCACTGTGTGACGTAGTTGTGCTGGTAAAGATATATTGAGACAGCTGGAGAAATGAAGAGCTCCTGTAGTTACAGACAGTCTATATTTTGTTATTGTGAGACTTTGAAAGGGTCTAGATTGTCCGATATTATATAAAGCAGTATTCAAATCTTAAAACCTTGCCAGATTTACACGTCAGTGACTTGTGTGCAGACTGACCGGTGCGGTTTAGACAGACAGTTGGCAAAAACTCATTTGAGCCGCGACGTGAGAAAACCAACAATGTGGTTGTGCGCCTAGGGCAGACTCAGATCAGCCTGGGCATCAGCCCAGTCTCCTCAGACTCTTTACTAAGCGCTTAAAGGGTGGCTAAGAGTTTAAGCTACCTTCATACGGACAGCGAAGACTCTGATCAGACTGGGCATTGTTGGTTTTCCCACGTCGCGGCTCACTTTTCAACTGCACTTATACTGCATTCTACGGAGGGATTACTGATTTTGTAATTGTACTTTCAGACCAAAAGATAGGACCTTTACCCCACACGAGTCAATGACCAGAAGAGTGAAACACAAGGCTTCACAGATGTGTTTGTTAGGGGAGAATGAACTATGTGGTAAGATTTTTGTTTTGCATGTTTTTACTCCTGTATGCCCACCCATGTTCTTTCCCATAATTCCTTTACAACTTTCCCTATCAACGAATTTTTACAGCACCCATGTGATAATTCTGAAAAGCGAAAGAAAAAAAAGAGCAAAAAAAAATAAATAAATAAATAAATAGAAAAAAAAAATAAAATAAAAATAAGACGACAAAATTTATGTCTGCAGAATTTCAAAAATGTTTCGTATTGAGAAGTCAAGGAATAGTAAACAAACAGTGTAGTTCCAGACTGGGTCCATGCGGTTTCTAATTTTAACTATTTTTTTTTCTTCTATTTTTGGCACTTTAAGTGTTTAACTGAATAACCAAAAAATCAGACGGTATATTCCATCATGGTAAATTAGCAGGTTCAAGGTTAGGATAGCGACAGTACAAAAGTAGCTTCCATTCAAACCGCCATATTAACACATTATTTCAGACATCTTTGCTTCCAAATGATTTTTTTTTTGGAATTTATTGTTTACCAGGTAAACGAATAAATATCAGGAGGAAGTCCATTCAAATGGTATATGATTAATTATATCAAGAACGCTACAATATCCAAGAAGGTTCAAACCAGATTAAGCTGCATTACATAATCTGTTTCCAAGGCCAGACTTTTGATCACAGTCAGACCATGCGTTCTAATTTTTAAGAATTTGTCTGTTATTTGTTTGTTTTTTGGCTGCATAGCTTTGATTGATGTCCAAAATTTTTTCGCCCAACTGGCTTACAAGCGATATGTCTGTAAAAGAATCATAAATGATTACCTATTTACCGAAATGTAACTTTACAAGCATTATACAAAGCTGTTTCCAAGGCCAGACTTTTGATCACAGTCAAGCCATGCGTTCTAATTATTAAGACCTCGTCTTTTGTCTCTTCCCTTTTTAGCTGCATAGTTTTGATGGGTGTCCCAAAATACGCCCCACTGACCTAAAAAAGATATGTCTAAAAAGATTTATGAACGATGAACTATTTCCAAATATAAATTTAGAAGCATTATATAACCTTTTTCTTGGCGATGTTAAGTTGTTAAGTAATTTTGGCTAGGTAGTCTGCAATCTTAGCAAATATCAATGTTCTAAAATATGGACATCTGCTCAAAATCCTGGATGTAACATGATTTGTACTGATACTGGAATCTGTAGATATTATCCTAAGTACAATAAGTGTAAAAGGTAAAGGTTTCCCGTGGCCTGGTGCCCGAAGGGTCAGTATATGTTGTGTTAGAGGCTCACCGCATCTTGGGCACAGCATATGGAAGGTGGAGTACATCCCACTTCTTCGGCTTCCTTTATCTTTCCCTGAGTCCCTGATTCGATTAAGGTTGACAGTGTTCATCAGTCTCTGGTTGTCCAAACGCTTTTTAAGTCTGACGCCGGACGTGCGTAGTAAACACAGGGTATAATCGATTCCGCTAATTTTCGCTTCCTGCCGAGACTTCTGTACATGATAAATGGCTTCCTGCAGAGACTGTCCGCGTGATTCTGCTTCCTGCCGAGGTTCTCGGCAGGAAGCAGAGTCACGCGGACAGTCTCGGCAAGAAGCCATTATTCGAGGACAGTAGTCTCTGCAGGAAGCAAGAGTTCGCGGACAGTCTCGGCGGAAGCCAAATATGACGGACAGTCTCTGCAGGAAGCGAAAATTGGCGGAATCGATTATACCCTGTGGTAAATATTGTAACATTATTTCTGGGACGAATTGTACTAACAGACGGTTGAATATATCCTTAACTGCAATCAGTGAAAACTCAGACCTATCTTTGAATCCGTCCACTCTAGTGAGTCTTTATGTTTTATTTGCAGATACCTCATCTTCATACATATTGTGCGCAAACAACAACGGATCTGAGCAGTCTGCGCGCATGCGCAGGCTGGTCTGAGCCTTTGCTGTTTGCATATGCCTCGAGCACCCTTTTTGCACCTTTTTGGTGATTTCCTTTTGTCATTACATGTGCAGTAAACATGATATATCTGAGGCCATTTAGTTCTATTCCAACGGGCCTACCTGATTTGCGGACATAGCATAAAATGCCATTTGGGCCACGCAGAAACTAAAGGTGCTTCCAACCAAGACATTGACCAGACTTATTTCATGCACATTTTGAATTCCTCATAGATTGTTGAGGCGAATAAGAACACTCTGATCTCACTGTTTTGGACGTATTTGCTGATTTAAGTTTTCGCTTGTCGCCTAGGGCCATTTCGGATCTCTTAGCTCAAATATTGGATAACCCTTTGACCTTTATTTTTTAAGTCAGTTATATAAGGCTAGTTTATTTAAATACATTGAAGGGTATTCTAAACTATGAATTATATTTCATGCAAATATGCTGACTATTACATAACTTCTATGTCAGATTTTTGTGAACCTAAATGTTCCATTCAGACATTGTTTAAAGTACTTAAAACATATTCGTCGATTGGTATGAAAGTCATGGTACTTAAACTATTTTTAGCCATTAGAAACAAAAAGATTTTATGTCTGGAACATATTCATCTACAATATTTAAGTTTGCTGGTCTCCTACAAGGAGGAGATCTGTAGCCTCTTTTGTATTTGATGTGATATGTAACACATCTGATAACTGCTTTAATGGCGCAGCGCACTGATTTGCAAACTGATAGTCAACTTAAAAATAAATGCACCTGATTAGAAGACATTGAACTGGATTTAAACTGCGCATTCGAAAGAATGAATGGGTGATCAAGCATACAGTTAAACAAAACATCGATACATGTTTCGTTTAATTACAATAGAATGTCAAATTCGTGACCAAGGCGGCCCAACTTAACACGTCCAGCATCGGTGCCTAGGACATTTAGCAAAATTCGGAATTGACTAAGTTCTATAGAACACCATTGGCAGCTCACTTTAGGCCGAACATTAAAAAATACATAATAACTTACAGTTAGCCCACACGCTTTCCTGCACGGTGTCTGAGCGCGAAGCCCGAGTCAGAATTGGAGTTGAGCTTCATCCATGGCTTTTCTAAAGCTAAAAAACTAACCCGGTCTCACCGGCGTTACCTCCACGAGCCTTTAGTGCCTGGTAACGTTAAAAACCGATGGATCGAATATTGGACCAAGTATAAATATCGGTGAGTTAGAAGACAGGCAGGCTCAAAGACACATTAAAAACTCATAGACAAGTTTTGAGAATGAGTCAGATGTCTGTGGAGTAAATGTATCTCTTGGAATATGTATACCCACTTCATAATAATAATAATAGTAATAATAATGATAAACAACTGAAATAAAATATGCAAGGTCCGTGCTGATGAGTGGTAGTATACATAGTTGTTCTGCTAAAGTTTAGGGATATTCTCTCCACATAGGCGGATGACAAACCATGGTTTAGCTGCACACCTTACTAGATTAATACCCAGAAAAATGATAGTAACTGCTACCATTTAAACTGTCCATATATTTTATGCGTGTTAAGCCTGAAACTGTTACAAGGCTAGCATCCGAAAATATACACTGCTCAAAACATTTGAAGGAATGCCAAATATTTTTCCGTAGACGACAGTGCAACGCATTCCCACTTTGAGGGCCATGTACTTTTGTTCGACAAAGACATTTTTTTCCAATTTTTTGCCAGTTTTCCTAAAGAGGGTCGATGTTACTGACAGCACAAGTTTTGATCCAATATTTGCCCTGCTCATGCCCATGGACTGTTTTGTACAAATGAAATTTTGGTAAAAAAATGCATTATTTCAGAACAGGGGAAGAGCATGAAAATTACAACCAAAATCAACACAATGAGTTTGCCTATGAAGCTGAATGTCTTACATGGTGACCTGTTTGAAAGGATCACTTTGAACTCTAGTTTATGAGATTTTATAGACTTCCTGAAAAATGCCTCATTTTCAGAAAAATCGAAAACTGCAAAATCTGTTCCATGGAAATGATCTGGGTATCAGTTGTATTGAAATTTTTGTTGTCTAAAACTGTGATTGTTCTTGCTACCCCTGCAAAGGAATAGTGAATTCTTGGTCTTTAGCGATCGAATTTCGCTAATTTCGCCGTGGAACTGGGTATGTGTTGTAGTAGTGTCCATGGGAAATATCAGCTGTTCCTTTAAATATTTTGAGCAGTGTATTTTCATATAAGCAAATACCTTGCACCAAAACTGGGACATACTCAATTTTTCGTCACATGAAGCATGTTTATAGACACATTGTCATATCATGAATAAGTTATAGAGGATTTATGAGCCGCAACACAACAAAACCAACAAAGTGGCATGTGCACCCAGCGAAGACACAGATCAGCCTGGGCATTCGTTTCTCTGAAGCGTTCCTTTTCTCCAGGGGATCTTTATTTCGAATTTATTTTATATTCTGTTTGCAGGTGCGCTGGAGATTATACTTGGCTTGAACAGTTATATTGAAAACGCCCTTGTTACAAGAGAAGCGGGAGTTCTCGTACTCAGCAAAGAAAACTACCAAAGGTTCTTCACCAAAAAGTTTGCTCAGAAAGCTGTAGAGGTGCTACGCGAGAGACTTACTATGCGTCTTTACTTGTATATCCATCGTAGTGAAGGCAGCGAGACTGGTTCTCCGTTTTTAAAATTCCTTACGTACATGCTGCAAGACAGTGAAGCTCTAAATCAGTTAAAACGCATGAAACGTAAGGAGAAGGAGGTAAAAGCTGGGATCGTGTCCCAGTCTGATATAGATTCCGCAGACGCTCGCAGCAGAGCACGTGACGCAAAGGAAATGGCTGTCATGATGAAGAAACTGGGAGTGAAACCGTCGGTGACGTATGAACACGGGCCATGGAATGAAGCCAGTCAGAAGGTTTTAGAGCAAATAGAAAAGGGATACATGAGCTATATAGAAAGATCCAGAGGAACTGAGTCACCAAAAGGATTAACAGCCTCAAGAGCATCAAGATCATTTATGCCTAGGGTAAGTCAGTTGTTTCAATTAGGGTCAAGTGGGGTAAATTCGGACAGCAGGTAAGTTCGAACAGTGACAATATTTCCTTTATATGTCAGTTGCTTGTAATGCAAACAAAAATAGAAAGCAAACAGGAAAAATCCTGATGAGACGGCTGAGCTGTCTCGTCTGGATTTTCATTACTTGCAATGGTATGTCCGAATTAACCCGCTGTCCAAAGTTACCCGACTCGACCCTACTCTTATGAACCAGACTTTTCATTCCTAGCGACAAGTAAATCCATGTAACAACACCCTTCTTTTCTTTAAGTTGCCACATATCAATGATTCAGCGGACGAAACGTCTGCTTATTATATATCTTGATTATTTTGAACAGCTCACAAAACTATTTCAGGGAACGTTTAGGGTATGCAACATAAACTGTTTTTCGAATTCAGATGAGTAAGTCATGAGTTAGTGATTTTGTCAGATAACAATTAAACAAAAAACATGCCAGCAGGTTAGCCTTTCAGTATCCTAAGTTCTAATCCTCATGATTCTGCATCATTTACTGACACGACCATTATTAATTGATAAAATGATTTCTACAATTCAAAAACCAGCATGTAATATCTAAAATTATTTACAGGCATTTAGTGCACGTGTAAGGAGAACTAGTTACCTAGAAACTGTTGAAACTAGTTGAATATACAGGTACTTTTACTTGGGATTTCACAATTTTATAGAAGTTTTTGAGGTTTTTGTTCACTTGTTTTATTATGCATGAATACACAGGTTTGCTTTTGCTTTATTACACATTTTTTATTGATAAGGAACTTGTATTTCATATACCGGTACTAAGGACGAACTATCTAAAAGGGGTAAGCAAAGTTGCCAACAAAGACAGTAGATTTTCTTCCCTATTGACCTTGCTCTTTCTTCAATACTAGTTTAGGCGCACGCATAAAATATTGTGACCAATATACGTAATGAAAAGGCGTGACCGTTCAAGTATCTTTGAAGATAGTCGGTACCTTAGTCAGCCAGTCAGTATTATGGTATAGATTTCAAAGTATTAGATTGGTAAAAATAGATTATTGGCGGATAATACTTTTAAATTTGTAGCAGATTTTTCCTTTTAGTCTGCATACATTTGTAAGAATGCTTCATCTGCTGACTTTTCAAACGATCTCTTGTGACACCTTCAAACTTCAGTCTTGCTCCTTTGCTGTAATCAAAAACTGGAAGCCTACATTTACAAAATACACTTAGAATTATTTCAGCATATTGTAGAATATTAAAATGTCCACATTTCTGTCTCTATAATGCTAAGAATGATTTTATAGGACTAAGCAGTTTGCTGTTAAGGTCAGTGAAATGCTTAAAATAATATAAACCATGCATGGTGTTAGGTTTGTCAGAAGTTTGCTTCTTTGCTTCATTAAAACTCCTATATCTAACGAATGATTATACATGTTAGATTCCAAGCTTTGGGTGTCTAAAACTGCAAGTACTTGAATAACGTAGAATATAATATGAAACGTTCCAGATAGTGTATTTTTCGCTTCCACCTTTTTAGAAAGAAGAGAATAAAATTAACATTAACATCTCCAAAATAGTTATATATCAACTCATTACAACATGGGGATAAAATAGAAGTTTGTTGATTGATGTATAACAGATTTCCCATGTGATATTATTAGGGTTTATTAGGGACAAACAGTCCGAATGACATAATCCTCATATTCTGTGTACTTCATAAAATCACTCATCATCAACGTTTAGGACATGAACCTACCACAGTTCGATCAGTTGTTTCATATGCATTGTGTTCCACTTCATTCCTACACCACAAACTTTGAATATGTGAAAACGAAATTCAAGTTTTGTATTAGAAAGTCATTGAGAGAAACTGGTTTCAACCTTGTGTAGATATCATATAAGTTATGCAGAAATCACTTTTTCCTTCTAATGCATAATAAACTCATCTGATTCTAATTCGAGAACTTTGCGCACGGAGAGAGAACAAGGCAAAGAGAGGGAGCGGAGCGAGAGAGAGATATAGAAGTGTCATGTTGACATTTTAATGCGTTCATTCTTTGTGCTCACGTCTTCATTTGTTATTTCATCACCGGAGTTGGTTCGATTACACCATCTTTTTCAAACATGTATAATCATCATCATCATCATAATCATCATCATCATCATTTTTATTGTTATGAATTATTGGTAATATAAGACGATGCTTGTCACAGTATATACTGACAGGAAATTTCTTGCGAAGGTAATGCCAGTTACCATATGGAGGTATACGTTGGTTTCTTCAGTGTAAAACAAAATGCCTCTTTTCATGTCTTCTAAATGTTAATACAACAGTCAAGACTATGGTATTGTATAGAAATCTGTGCGCAACGTAGTAGCTGTAAATGACACCATTCACGTTTTATTGGTTTTAGGTGACGTAAGAGGGTTGTCGTGAAAAGGAAAATCTTATGAAAAACTGACGAAATATGCAGACAACCACAACAGTTGATACAAACACACGAAGTGTGCAAATATTAGACTGGGGTGGGCAGCTGTTCGCATAAGCTAACTTTAGTTTCTTCTCCAGGCTGAGCCTAATTGATTTATTCTCTTTCAATATTCTCCACTATATAGTCTGTGTTTGCTTGTGTTGTTTTAGTTTTAGCATGGACTTTCTTTAAATGTTTCAGATTTACAAATTTATCTCCTTGAACAAATTATTGGTTCGAAATATGAATAATAAAGAGACATCATTAAATTTGAAAATAAAACTCTTGAGTACTGTTTTTTATCGGTCAGTTTGGTTTCCTTTCAGTCTAGTATAACGTATACTTAACATAGACACTTTGCTGTGATATTGCGATAAATGTAGGAGGTTTTAACACGTTTAGACAATTTACTAGAGTTTAGTTAGGTCGAACATATGCACTTTGTAGGAGAAACAATTCTGCTTTTTTCTATGTTTTTTCTCAGAGAATTCATCTCTGAAAATGCTTCTTAACAAACAAATTTTAGACCCCGTACCAGCAGGATATTATCGTCTAGGGAAGCCAGCAGGAAGTCAACAATTGTGCCCTTTTGTAAAACTGGCAAAAACATCATAGAGATGCCTTTACACCTTAATAAAAATTCCTTATGATATGACAATGACATTAAAAGAACAAACAACGAACAAAAAGCACACACAATATTTTTTCGGCAAAAAGAGGCACATGAAAAAGTAAAGAAACGAGTTAAAGCTTTAAAAAAACAGAAACCAAAATAAACAAGAAAAAAAAAACTGACAGTGATTTTTTTTCTATTTATAAACGAAGTGGTGTGAGGATTAAAAAGTATTTACAGGATACCTGGACAGTCGAACACAACAGAGACGGCAGTAATTTCTTTTTTATCTAATTTAAATATAGAAAATAACCAAACAGAAATTAAAAATAAAAGAAAGGAAAACTTGAAAAACATTGATTTCCGTCTTGTGATAAATGTAGCACCTACCTGAAAAAATATAACAATTTCATGACAGTTTTTTTCTAGCACAAAAAAGTTTGTCTGTCACGTGCTGTATGCTCTAGCACAAAAAAGTTTGTCTGTCACGTGCTGTATGCTATATTACTTGTCAGAAAAATCAGTTGAGTTCTTTTATACTTTCAGAATTTACTATCTCCTGAAGACGACAGATTTGCAGCTAGGAGGGGCTCGTCGGCGTAGAATTAAGCAGATGCTCTCGGATGCCACCAAACTATAGCAATCCTTATGACATATGTTTAAATCTCAAATTTCACACCTGAATGTTTTTTTCTCTCAACATTTTCATCTGTATTTGTTTGTTTTGGAGACTTTATAGGACACCTCATGATAGGTCAGCACCAGTTCTGGCAAATTTGAGGATTCCAGTGGTGCATAGAGTTACTGGTGCTGTTTGTGTCAAATATGTCTGTACTTCAGAACAGCTCTGTTCTCAGTATGCAAAACTTCTGAACCGACTAGATGCTTGGCAATTCATGTTCTAGAAAAAGTTATTTGAATGTGTGTGCCTGCTGAAGTGTATATCTTTGAATAAAGATATGCGTGCACATATGTTCAGCGAGAAACTGTTAGTAGTCAATCTGCATAAATCCATTTAATCAAAGCAGCCGCATGATTATTAATCATCACTCATTACGATATGCGTCACCGAAGAGGAAGAAGAAAAAAAATCAACAACAGCGCATTTTCTCCAAAATGTGCCTCGTTTGCGACAAAGCAAGATGTTTACAGATTTCAGTTTTGAAACTGCAAGCAATAAGTACTTCTGTTCTACGAATGCAAGCATATAATTATAATTAAGAATTATTTGAAGGTCCCGTTGTTCTCCCTGAGGTATAAATTCAGGAAATATGGTGAAATAGTGTTGAAGGACATAATAAGTGATCCGTCACTTTTTAAACCTGTTTCCATAACCTATTGCTCATCAACCAACAGCCGTCATCATACGTGACGACAGACTCGCTGTTTATAATGGCTGATACTTTAACGGTTTCACTATCGAGAGAACAATTGGGCTTTAAGCATGGATTGTTTTACTTGTCAATACATTTTCATGAAATATTCTGTGGCTTCTCGTGAATAAGTCAAATATAAGTAAGCTGTCATCAAGAGAATACAGTATAAAGTACAACAATTTGCTGATTATCTGCATTCGATAAAAGCTCATAGAAATAGAAGGTCGCATATCGCTTTCACTTTCACTTTTTTCCATAAAGTTGATATTTTTGTTTGTTTTAAACCTTACCTGACCATCCACTTGCATGCATTTGTTAATCAGTAATCAGACTGGCCTCATTTTGCATACCAGGACCCAGTTTTTCAAAACTAACGATGTCGTTAGTTAATGATACGTTAAAGTTTCAAAATTGCAAGCGAAAACAGTGTAAATTTTGCTGAAAAAAAAAATTGAGACGTTTTACACTGCTAAACCTTCTCTCATGTTTTCAGCAAAAATTGTAATGCAGGTAATTTTAAGGATACTAGAAAACTTAAAGGAAAACATTCACTTAAATATAAATTGAGCTGAAACTCTAGAACTTGATAAGCAAATAAATTTGTTGAAAATTTCATGAAAATCGGACTTCAAGTAAGAAAGATACAAAGATATGAAGGATACAAAAATTCAAATGGCGGCCATGGAGGAGGCCATTTTGGAAGTTCCTGTCATGTGATAAATGTTTTGATCTTGAATAAGTACGACAACTGCTTGCATTTACTAGCTAATCTGTCTTAAATCATTTCTTAATAAAGTAAAAAACTGATTTATGCATTTAATTCACCTAAAATCTGTTTCAAACTGAAATTATTTAGCATGTTTATTTTTCACAATGAGCTTATGATGTCATTAACTCACAGGTTCGCTGGTTCCCAGCTCAATAAATTTATAAATTTCCATACGTTTCTTAAATTAAGTCCGATTTTCATGAAATTTCGGCGAACTTTATGTTTTATTAAACTCTTCGATTTTAGCCCAATTTGTATTTTACAGAGTGTTTTCCTTTAATGAACCCTTGACAAACGACTTCGTTAAGCTGACGCTGCTTTGATCAACTGTGTCCTGGTGTGTTAGATAATTACAGAATCGTATTGATCGGTCAAAATCACTACGGTTTAATTGTGTGCAAAGGTGAATAATCTGGTTTAGATAGGAATAATCCGAACTGAACTTAGTTAGTTACCTTCGCTTTGTGATGAAAGCATAAATTAAATCACTGGGTTTTGGTAGGAATTATTCCGACCTGAACTTGGTTGGTTGGTGAAAGTGTTGCCATGCCTACAAGTATTTTGTATCGACCCTAAGTCACTTTCTGGAACAACGCCTTCGATCTTGCCTATGTACTTAGGTGGACTTGTATGTGTATCAAATTTAAATGGAAATACAAATCATTGTTTTTGAAACTATGTGATTGTGAAAAATAAATTATCATTTTTGCAATAAATGTATGCATTATTTTACATTACCGTTAGCTTGATTTTAGCCATGTATACTTCTCAGGCCATCGCTACATAATAAGAGACCTTTTGTGCGTACACATCTCAGCAATGTGGAGAAAGCATAACATCTTTATCATTATATGATATAATATGGTCGGAGGACACAACTCACTGACTGCGATATCATCTATTCAAATGTTTGTGCAGGGGTAATGCATAAATTTGCCATAAAACCCCTTTGTTCATGCTAAGGTTCATAATAATATTAGCCCTTGAAGCGCCAAAAAACAACAACAACAACAACAATAAAAAAAAAAAACAGGCGACAAAATTTACGTCTGCGCAATATATATTATATAAACACTGTTTCTCCAAAGCAGGAGTATTTCGCCCTCAAATCGAATTTAGCCTTAAGCCGAACATGTTTAACTGTTGCTATCAATATTTCATCCTGGTGGATCATCATTATGTTTACAGTCTCAGAATATTGGCAGGATCATGACCACGCTGGCGTAAAAGATGGTGGAAAATAAAAAAAGAATACTTTTTAAGCTTTTTGAGAGTTTGAATCGAAATAGTTCAGCTTTATGTAATAATACACTGACTGTCGGTCAGTTGTAATCTCCATGGTGGTGATATGATCTTCTTTACAACTGACCTCGGTTCAGTGAATTATTACTCAACAACTCACTGCTAGAACTGATCTATTTATTAAATAATATGTATCTTCTGGATAAGACAACATGTCGTTTTCTCGTATATGGCTAGCTGTGTTAGCAGCTTATCTCTCCCGAGCACTTTCTGAATTTCAAAATTTTGATTTTCAGTAATTTTGAAAAATACTTAGTAGCATGTGAAAAGGAGAGTCTCAGTCAACGAAATTAAAACATTTGTTAAACTGATCTGTGGCTTTCTAATGCTCAAAAAGATATGTGTTCATTGGTCAAAACAAGAAGTAATGTCGAAAGGGGGCATATAGTTTCGGACAGGGTTTAATCTCTGTATCATCGGCACATACATTCGGTCATACGCCATGTGCACAAAAATATCTTTGTCACTTGTTTTATGCAACCAACAGCGGTCTACGATGACCAAAAGTGATTACTGTAAAACACTTATTTTTGCGGTTACTGAATTTTGGTAGTATTTGCGGTTAAGGCAAAGAGCGCCAAAATATAAGTCCGCCAATATTAATTACATAGATTTAATACAAACACAAAATCACAGCATAACAGAGGTCTAGATAAAAAGGAGTATTTGATGAGTATTTTTGATATTTTATACCTTTCCATCAACTTTAACTATACATTGTGCCATACCATTAGAATCGCCTCGATGAGGCGATTCATATATATGCTACAAAGTATAGTTAAAAGAATAGTAAGAAGATTGTCAAAAATTTACATCAGCTTTTCTTTATATTTTGGAGGCATGGTACATCAAGGCCGCCAAAATTAGTAATATGCGCAAATATGCCATTTTCTTTTAACCGCGACATTTTGATACCAAAGATATTAAGTGTTTTACAGTATTAATTATTCTAAATGAGTTCTCAAATAAACGTTTTACTATATGCACCAGGAGCCACAAGGTGGACCAATCTGCATTTACGTATTTTGCCGTCTGTCCCATGTTTTTCTCTAAAGAGTGTTTTAATTTGACACCGAACAAAATGATTGCGAAAACATGATTTAGTAATGTGGTTTCTCTGGATATACCAGTCCCAATCTGATGTTGTCACATAATGGCTGGATTAGGATATCTGCTCTAGCCAGAGGCTAACTTATATATAGATGGCTTTTCAGTTCAGTTCAGTTCAGTTCAATTCTCCTGACAACGTTCCCCAAGTGACTCAGCGGTACGTAACCATAGTTGCACGCACTTGGCGTCGAGTGTCCGTCCAGTACAACTAGATGGCTTAGTTGGTAAGTGAATTAAATCGGATGTTTTGTCACTATACCCCGAAGTATGACTAAACAATCGCAGGTATTTGGTGATGGGAAAGCTGCACCAGCTACGTAATGTGGGTCTATATAACCGGAAGCTTCAGGCGTAAGGCAATGCAAAAGGTGATCTAGTTAAAAAAGTTAATAGAAAGGTCCAGGGTATGCCTCATTCACAAGCCAAAGCCAACACACGACACCAAGAGAAAAAGAAAAAGGACAAACACACACATGCGCAAACAAACGAATGTAGAAGAAGAAGAAAAACCAGCTCCCTCTTCCCCAAGCGAGGTGATCAGAATTCTTAAACAAACCCAGAAACGAGGACAAAGAGCAGAAGACTTTATAACATAAAGCGCCTCATGGTTAAAAACAAAGCAACATAGAATTAAGAATAGCATCGGAACTGCCGAACTTTTCTATGTCAAATTTTTAAAAATTCAAAGGCTAAAGGACTAGACATGTAGATCCAGATGTGGCAGCTCATTATAACCCGACTCATCTCTATGCTGTTTGCAAATTCAACTTTTTTCCAGTTTAAGTGAATAAGGCCGACAACACCGCGGTCTGTTTGTTGAATTTACTTAACCGATTTGTTTCCCGTACCATCCCGTCGGACTCGCAGAGGATGGAATGAATTTATGAATTTCTACTGCTGTACGATGTAGATTTCATGCAATGAATTTTACATGTCTTTGCCCACTGCGAAGACTAGTCTGTGCATGCACAATTTCTCAAAATTGTAAGGTATTTAACTTGTGAGGTATTTATAACAAACCTTTAAGAAATATTCGTATACAACAGCGAATAAATTTAAATTAGAATTATTTTCAGAAATGGAATGGAAGATTTTTTTACCACGAAAAATTGTTTGTATTATGCATCAATTTATCATGTAATTGCTGCCTTGAACAGATTTACCAGCTAACTCTGTGTCGTGCTAAAACTGTGCACTGCACAGACTTAGCAGAAAACTATGTGCGGTGTACATTGAGTCTGACAAATAAAAAAATGCTCCCTGGCCCATATGTAGGCGTAAAAAAATCTCCAATTATTTGTTAGGGCCTGCCAAATTATGCTTAAAATCTGTTGGTCTTACTTTATCTTTGACACAGTGAGAAACACTATGGGATTTAGATGCCAATAGTAATCTTAAATACCCGACCAGGCAGGTATGTGTAGAGCTCAACTCTTAGACCATGGAACAGTCTCAGATCAGGATCCATACTTTTTCCTTGTCTGCTTGCAATTTTTGACCTTTACTTTCGTTTAGTGCAGTCTGTTCAAATTTCAGATGAATCACAGATACTGACATGCTTCCTGGCTACATCCTCCTCCCCATCCCACTCCCACAACCCTCCGAACCCAACACACACACACACACACACACACACACACACACACACACATGTAATACTCGTAAAATTGAGAGGTATCTTGACCTTAGTGTTGGATGACAATCGAATCATTCTGCAGACTAATTTGAGCTTACCTTCCAAAGAACGAGTTTTGCCATAGAACAAAACAAAATGACTTGACAAGGTCTGAACAGTTTAACAAGCCTTTTCACCTGAAGTAATACAGGTGGATAAAACTGACTTTTACACCCCTTTCAATAGTTCTTTAGTCATACAAAACTGATAAAAGAGTGATAATATATGCTTGTTTAGGATCAATGCCCGTTGATGTGATAAAGAATTCAGCTGCTGGAGGGATTCGAACCTTTCACCTCTGGAACATATAGCCAGCATATAACGGTAATCAAATGCGCTGTCAAAGCTTACCAGGAAAGAGACAAATGTTTCCAAACAAACAGCACACACTTGAAGAAGGTCTGGTATTTTCTCTAGCAGGTGCTTCGTTTCGACTGTAGAATAAACAAAGCCAAAACCAAGAAATAGGGTTAATATCCCATACCGAATGACTTGCAAGTTCATCTTTACTACAGTATCATGATCCTTCTGCCAAATCTGGCCCTGACACATGGTTTGCTGCTGAGTCCATGCCAGGCACGGTGTAACTTGTAATTAACTATATCAGCGCTTGGCACAGGGTTTGCTGGTAAGTCAGTGCATGACGTTTGGTTGAGCAGTAAAGTCTGTGCCCGGAAAATGGTACGCTGTTAAGGCTGGGTGTGGAACAAGGTGAGCTGCTTAGTCTGTACACCGCACAAAGTTTGCTGCTAAGTCTGTGCAATGCACAGTTTTAGCACTACACAGAGTTAGCAGGTAAATCTGTTCACGGCAAAGAATAAGCTGCTAAGACTGTGCATGAACTACGGTTAGCTGCTTTGTGCAGAGCACAGAGTTAGCTGTTAAGTCTGTGCAGTGCACATGGCTAGCTGCTTAGACTTGCAGTGCACAGAGTTAGCTGCTTAATCTGTACATGGCACAGGGCTAGCTTCTAAGGCTGTGAATTGATCAGGCTTAGCTACCAAGTCTGTGCAGTGTACAGGGTTAGTTGCTTAGTCTGTGCAGTGCACAGGGTTAGCTGCTTAGTCTGTGCAGTGCACAGGGTTAGCTGCTAAGTCTGTGCAGTGCACAGGGTTAGCTGCTCAGTCTGTTCAGTGCACAGGGTTGGCTGCTCAATCTGTGCAGTAGAAAGGGTTAGCTGCTTAGTCTGTGCAGTGCACAGGGTTAGCTGCTTAGTTTGTGCAGTGCACAGGGTTAGCTTCTCAGTCTGTGCAGTGCACAGGGTTAGCTGCTTAGTCTGTGCAGTGCACAGGGTTAGCTTCTCAGTCTGTGCAGTGCACAGGGTTTGCTGTCTTGTCTGTTCAGTGCAAAGGGTTTGCTGCTTAGTCTGTGCATTGCACACGGTTAGCTGCTAAGTCCGTGCTCATGTGACAATTGATTATGTATTGCTCCAGCAATATGAAACAATTTGGCTCGCATAACACAATTTTTGTGTATGACTTTCAGCAATTACATGATAAATTGATGCATAATACATACAATTTTTCTTGGTAAAAAAAATCCTCCATTTCATGTCTGAAAATAATTCTAATTTATATGAATTCGCTGTTATTCATGTATTGTAGGTACACATTAAACCAGAAGAGTAGGAACCGGCTTACAACGCATTTGTTTTCAAGTTTTGGCTTGAACTTATGTTCCAGTTTTTTTAATAAAAACAATAGTTAGAACAAATTTTATAAGAATTTTAATGTCACACAATTAGAATCTAGTCTGATACTCATTCATTCTCAGTATATAATTTAATGCCTGGTTCTTTCCGACTAATTGATTCAAAATCTCCCGCTATCTATCGAAAAGGGCAAATGAATTTTCTTAAGTAAGTTTCCTATAAGTATAGTGTACAATGTAAAAATACCCTAATGTGCAGTATTGAAACACCTTAAAATCATTAATTTTCCATTTGTCCCAAATGGAAAATTAATGGATTTTAGTTGTCCAAATATTTAAGCATATTAGGCATTAGTTGGATTTTGCTATGATTATGTCATGTTTCGTTTATAACATATATACGTATCATATCTGAATCAGAAAAACTATAATGCAAAAATGTGTCATCTATGTGCCAACTCCTACTGATGTCATTGTCAGATGGTTTTCGAAGGAATATGCCATACCTATTGTTTCCTATTTGGCAAAACAAATGTAATGACTTCATTTATAACTATTTTAACTTTAAGCACATTAATTCACTGCTTTAGCACGAGGACATGGTAGTTACCATTTTAAATCCAGAAATATTATAATATTATTAAAAGCGAGGGAAAATGCACATATTTTTCCCAACTTTTCATTAGAGAAGAAGTTTCTTTAAAATTCTTAATAAAGTATTTCGTATTTTGCAAGAGGTGTTATTGAGCTGACTAAACATTAAGACCAACTTTAGACAAGAAAGTCCTCTTTAAAATTCTAAATAAAGTATTTTCATATTTTGTAAGAGGTACATGTATTACTGAGCTGACGAAACATTAAGACCACCTTTAGAGAAGAAAGTCCTCTTTAAAATTCTAAATAAAGTATGTTCATATTTTGTTAGAGGCATTACTGAGCTGACTAAACATTAAGACTACCTTTAGAGAAGAAAGCCCTCTTTAAAATTCGAAATAAAGTATTTTCATATTTTGTAAGAGGTATTAGTGAGCTGACTAAACATTGAGACCACCTTTAGAGAAGAAAGTCCTCTTTAAAATTCGAAATAAAGTATTTTCATATTTTGTAAGAGGTATTACTGAGTAAGACCACCGGAAGGCCGTATCAACACGATACAATGTACTTTAATTTTCTTTACTTAAATGTATATGAGCCGCGACACGAGGAAACCAACAATGTGGTTGTGCGCCCAGCACAGACTCAGATCAGCCTGGGCATCCACCAAGTCTGATCAGACCATTGACTAAGCGCTTAAAGGGTAGCTAAGGGTCTAAGCTACCTCCATGCGGACAGCGAAGACTCTGATCAGACTGGGCGGATGCCCAGGCTGATCTGAGTCTGCGCTGGGCGCACAACCACATTGTTGGTTTTGTCGTGTCGCGGCTCAAATATCATATGAATGAGGTATATAAATCATATGATGTAAAAGTTCTGAAAATTTGGACATCAAGAATAATTACCGTAAATGTACTAAAATGAGAATAAAACATGTATAACATGATACTCTGTTATCAGGGCCAGGCCCCGAGGTTAAACATTTACGTGCGCAACTCAGCTTAGCATGAATTTTTTCTGCTGATACATGTAAATATGAAAATGCCAACTAATGTTGGCATTTTCATATTCATATACAGAGAAAATTTCATACTTAGCTAAACTGAGCAAGAAAACACTTGTACATTGTAGTTATCAATGATATTCATATACAGAGAAAATTTCATACTTAGCTAAACTGAGCAAGAAAACACTTGTACATTGTAGTTATCAATGATATGCTATTTATTAGGAGGTCGTAAAATTTCATACTCAGCTGAGTGGAGCATGAAAAAAGTTTTATAACCTCGGGGCCTGGTTTTGATAAGATACCATGACATACGATGAACGATGCCACCTTCTGCGAAACATTATAATTTCAGAAAATGGTAAAACTTTGTTTTTACAATAAAATCAATTACATCCCCATATTCATGCTTACCACATATAAGTGCTTAAATCAGTGTATGAGCTCTATTGTGCAGCTATGTATAAAACAACATTACATTAGTATTTTTAAAAACTATTGCGTAATACTTGCATGCGCTTGATGTACGAGCTCGTAGCAAGCAGTACATCGAGCGCCTACGAGCGCTTTGTGAGCGCTCACGCTGTTGAACGCACCTCAGAAGACATGAAAACATGCACTTTAGATGTAAATCATCTTCTACCCGTAAATACAACGCAACAAATCCATAAATGTCAAATTCTACTTCCGTGGATAGGTGATGTTAGCTAATTTCATCTCAGTGAAATTACTAATTCCCACGCAAAACTAGAATGCCGAAATACCCCATAAAACTTGATACGACTTGCAGGTGCTCACACGTGTTTCTAAGGGCAACGGGTGGCTGAGCACTAGTCACGTGAATGGCATTAATTTTCTCCAAGACAGGAGAGTTTCTATTCAGAGCAAGAGCTGTATCGGTGGTGGACTATATTTACCGCAATGGAGCATAACAATCCGAATGTCGATACTGTAATAAAATTTTGATACGAACTAAATTAGACGATAATAATAGGGAAGCTGGGAGAGATGGTATTTATAATCATCTGTTTACAGGGTACTAAAAGTCTCAACATGAATTTGACGTAATGAAGAGGAGTAAACCGGTCGTTGAAAATGCAGTAAACGTTTAAGAAGGTCAACATGAGTAGAGGACCATCCTACCGGGAGCTCATATCTGTGGAATGATAGACAGTTCTAGACTTTCTGATCCCACAATATATTGCTTTTATTCCGGTTTCAGAAGTTACTCAGAGATGACATTTCTTAATAATTTGAATGATTATAGACCAGCTTTCACTGCACTACCATACCAGTGGCTAAGAACATAAATAGACATAATACAATGTAAGTCAATGCGAAATAGACATAATAAGTCAATGCACAGGACTTTAGTGGATGCTTTTGATAGATTACCAAAACAAATTTTGATCTAACGTTCAAAAGTCTAACAATTGCGACGGATTATTGATTGATTAGTTGATTTGTTGCTTTACGTCCACAGTAAACAGCTATGGTCATGTTGGGACGGACAGTTAACCTAGCCACACTATTCCTGGGCAGGCTTAGACCTCCTAAGCGGTTAACCAGTACTAAGTGCACATACTTTTGCCAGTAACTGACAACTGCCCTTCTTGGATCAGCGGAAGGAGAAACGAAAGTATGTGGCCAGACCGGGTATCGAACCCAGGACCTCTGATTTATGAGTCAGGTCCCCTACCGATTGCGCTACGCGGCCCGGCTTGCGACGGGTAATCGTTTTTTTTTTGGCAAATAGCCCACAATATTGCAATAAACACTCTTTAACAATGAGAAGTAAAACTTCCTCCAGCTTCAGTCAGCAAAGTTTGTAATGTATGAATTTGACCTTGCAAAGTTTGTAATTTATGAATTTGACCTTGCAATTTTCCGCCAGCATTTGAATGCGAGTCGTGCTTTTAACCTTGGACCCTGCCACCCGCCCAAGCCGACAACCTTCAACTGTTTAAACGGGACAGAATCTACAAATCAACCCCGATACAACAAAACCAACAAAGAGGCATGTGTGCCCGGCGAAGACTCAGATCCGTCTGGACACCCGCGCAGTCTGATCACAAGTCATCGCTGTCCGCATGGAGCTAGCTTAGACCTTTTGCTACCACTTAAGCGCAAAGCGAAGACTCTGATCAGACTGAACGAATGTTCAGGCTGAGTATGTGCTGGGCGCACATGCCACTTTGTTGGTTTTGTCGTGTCGCAGGTCAAATAATTTGTTCAGGCAATAACAACAGTGAGGTATACATATATATGAGCAATATACAATTACATAACTAGCATGGCACAAGCACGTACGCACGCACTCTAGCACTTTACACGCAAACGGATGCGCAACTGCACAAAAGCTCATCACATAAGCACACACCATTATTCCCATACTGTACCAAAGAAAAGTGTAAGTATGATCTATGAGACAGAGGGAGACCGCATTAAACAGCCAATGTTATCTCAGTTCAATTAATTCTCTCTGGTGTATTAGAGGACAGAGATGCAATTAAAATTGAGCCGCGACACGAGAAAACCAACAATGTGGTTGTGCGCCCAGCGCAGACTAAGATCAACCTGGGCACCCGCCCGGTTCGACCAGACTTTTCGTTAAGTGCTCTAAGGGTAGCCAAGGGTTTAAGCTACCTCAATGCGGACAGCGAAGACTCTGATCAGACTGGGCGGATGCCCAGGCTGATCTGAGTCTTGGCTGGGCGCACAACCACTTTGTTAGTTTTCATGTGTCGCGGCTCAAATTGTTAACAACCCATTCATTGATACACTTATTTGTTGCAAGCCAATAAATTAAAGTTAAACGCTGTTATCACCTTTGATAACAATCTGTTTTAGCCCTACACAACGTGGGAACAGTCTGTCTCATAACCCTGTGGCTAAACGTCAGTTTCTCTTACCTTTCTGTTTACTAAATGAAAGTCTTTGGGAGTATCTGTTCCGGGGAAGTCAGGCGATGATCGATCTTCGAGCGAAATCGGCAATCGGTATTCTCCATTCGGTTTGCAAAGCCAGGTCGTCAGTCGATGAGAAACAGTTAATATCTATCAAGCCACATCACCAGAAAAAGAAAATAAAAAATAGAAAAGAAAATAAATAAAAGAATAATTGATAATAATAATGATAATAAAATAAAATAAATCAATTAAACAGTTAGTCTACGGCCATGTTGAAAGTCGGAGTTTTACACCTCATTTCGGGGTGCCCGACAAAACATCAAAGGACAAAACTTTCGAACTACTAGTCGATTTTCTATAATCAGTTTCGCAACATTTCCGCAGTCTCGCAAATGAAATAATAATCACAGGGCATGATACCATTTGGCATATTAGTGCTGTCGACAAAATCGGTACAGTATAGAATTTGGTCGACAGCAGTACCACTGACAGTAATGAAAGTATTGTTTATGGCAACCATCTCCGTCAAATGTGACGGCTGCATGAATGGCAACTCATTTGCTCTATTGACAGAACAGGTAGAGAAATTATCTCGTGTTCCTCATAACATACAATATTTAATTAAAATTGGAAATACTTAGACTGATATTCTCATCATAATTTATAAACAACTGGGCCCGGTTGTTCAAAGCAAAGTTAGCCTAACGAGCCTAAAAGAGGTAATCTCGTTAAGAGTTGTACAAATTTATAATAAAATACACTGATATTTTATGTTAAAAAAAGTAAGAAGCTTTTGCAGTGCAAAAGCATCTCACATTTTTTTAACAAAAAATATTGGCATATTTGAGATATTAACATTTTGAAATTTTAACGAAATGTTAACTAACGACATTATTAGTTTTGAACAACCGGCCCCAAATATTTTACATTGCTGTAAGTATGTGTTAAGAAAAAGCAGCATGATTCAGAAAAAAAGCACACCAGAACATGAGGGATTCTCTAGGCATTTATCTGTTACCGTATCAGTTTTGTATCAAGTACATGATTGATGGACTCGACTGTTCGATCGCTAATTTAGACAATTATCCCGTCATTTTATGCAGGTAATCAGAAGTTATTAAATTTCATTATAGTTTGATAACGACTCCTATTGAATTTGTAATTACGACTAACATAAAGCGTTCGGAGCACGAATCCATGCCCAGTGGTGAATTCACTTCCGGTCACGTGTCAGTGTTGCTGTTGTAAAGACGTATATGTGAATACGACAAACAAAATAGTCCAGTTTAGCGGGAAATAGACTCTTGTTTATCGAAAGATAATTACCATAATTTTGATAATTATTTCGATATAACGTCAATTTGTGGTTCTGAGGTAACATTTACAATATGGATTTTATCAAACAAAATAAATTTATCATATAGTACTTTACATTTGCGTATTTTATTCGTCTGCGATGCTAATGCTATACAACTCTGTGGCTGCAATTGTTTTCTAACCATTATTTGTCAAAACCTGTCTCTCACAAACTTGATAGAAACCATAAAATGCCTACATTGGTATTTCTTTCCGTTAATGTTATATACTATGTGTAACGAAACTAACATAACATGCTCTAACAAAAGAATAGTAGACAACAAAATTATATGTTTGCAAAACTATATGTATAAAAAACGTCTACGCGATTAGCGAATTCAACTGTTTTCATTTTGCTGCTTTTAGTGTTGTCATTTTGCGTTCTCAAGATGAAGGCGATGATGGGCCATCCTAAAACAGTCACGTGAGTGAAACCTTATTAGGTCATTTTAGGTGCCAGCCTAATGACAACAATATACCTATGACTTTCGTTAATAATAATAATAATAATAATAATAATAATAATAATAATCCTAAAAATAATATTGATAATAACGATAATAATTTTGGCACAGATATAATCATTTTATTTTTTCTCGCTGTTGCTTCTGAAGGAACCGGTCAAAATATTGATAATGTGGATTTAGACAAGCTGGAAGAAAACCCTGCTTTCTATCAACATACATAACAAGATGAATAAAAACTAGCTTACAGTCCAACACATAAAAAAATGTTTTTTTTTTAACTGATTTATGACTATAATAATGATATACAATATATATATATATATATATATATATATATATATATATATATATATATATATATATATATATATATATATATATATATATACTTAAACTTGCCCACTTATTGGGTCTGTGTCTCAAAAACCACTTATTGGGACCTACCAGAAAAAACGGTGATATAAACATTTACATGAATGGAAATGTGTCCTTTTTGTTTTGATAGAGCATGTATTCCTATATACATCAACAAATCACGGTGGGACAGCTAAACCTGACAAAACCAAGTTAGTGGGTCTGACCCAATAAGTAATTGGGGCTTTGACCCAATTATCTGTATAAATATGATGACCCAACATTTCTATATGCATATATATAAGATAAACAATCCCAACATTGTTCACTGCGGCTTCTTAATTCTGAAAATTTATCAAAATAAACTTAACCGATACATAAAGCCTATAGCCATTTTATTGTTGAAAATCACAAGTGAGTCAGCACCCATGAGGAGCAGAGGATTGAACCATTGACCTTAGACTTGCAAGGCAGCACAATAATAGCTGTTCCATGACCAATCTGATTTGTTCCAAGAAAGTTTCTAGGAGCATTTCTAAAGATTAAAACAAATGGGTATGATGGTAATTTGAGAAACCTTTAGTCTCTCCACCCGAGGAAATTTAGAATCTACAATATTTATGCATGTAGGTCTACTAGTAACAAAAAACACCAGAAACTGTAGTAACCATAGCCATAAAATAAGTCAAAGTCAACCCAAGGTCATCATCTAAATGTACTTCATATACGCTGGCCCAATATGTGTGAATAGATAATGCCAAATATCTATATAAAATGGTACAATATTTATATATAATGACCCAATACTTGTACATAATGGGCCAATATAAAAACAAAAGCATCGCAAGCGGCCCATAATACGCCGTTTTATTGTCACGAAGAAGGTACAGAATGAACGGGATCCTTTATAGAAGGATGGACAGGCAGACAAACAGGTGCAACAACTCTGTATACAACTCTATAATTAATGACCTCAATGTTATTAAAACATCTAATACATCAAATACTTTAAGTATACCAAAAATCAGTTTCCAGGGTGAAGCACCTCAGAAGTTAAGTAATGTCAAAGTCGAACGCGGGAGATAACTCACAAACTAAGTAAACTAGAGTACCATTCTTGGTCATAATAGTTTTAATACATTCCCTTGGCAATATACACATCACCATACAGTTTAGTTAAAACATTTCCAACGGTTATGGAGTTACAAAGTAAAACGGGAATTCATGCAAGGGCAGGTAATTCATAAAGTAAGTAAGCCAGAGTTGTGGTTCATGCACATGATACATTGCCCCATTATTATACACAGTATCTCTACCTATATATATAAGCAAATCACGGTGGGACAGCTAAATTTGACTACACAAAGTTAGTGGGTCTGATTCAGTATGTAACTTGGGCTTAACCCAATATATATTTATATATACGAGGGCGAGTTAATAAGTAACCAGCCCATTTCCGATTGACCGTGACGGTCACGAATTTCATGCCTTGTTTCAATACATATTTTATACATGGAGGCAAAATTGCACACGTACCGAGTCATTCTTTAATAAGATATTGAATGTCAAACATGGCTAGTGATGCAAAGGCATGCTTTTCATCTAAAGTTGAGTACCGAGCTGTAATTCGGTAATTCTGCACCATCGTATGCTCAGGTTAAATTCTGGGTAGGGGAAAACGTCTTTAATTGACGAAGCCAGGTCTGGACGCCCACTGGATTCCACCGAAGAAGAAATGTGTAACAAAGTTCGGGATCTGGTATACTCTGATAGACGAATTCAGGTGGAAGAAATAGCGAAGGCATTAGGCATTTCTCATGGTAGCGTTTCAACAATCTTACATGATCGTTCAGGTATGCGCAAGCTAACAGCCCGTTGGGTCCCCAAATCCCTTAGCGATGAAGCCGGGCCGGGTAGCGCAATGGGTAGGGCACCTGACTCGTAAGTCAGATGTCCTGGGTTTGAATCCCGGTCTGGCCACATACTTTCGTTTCTCCTTCCGCTGATTCAAGAAGGGCAGTGGTCAGTTACTGGCGAAAGTATGTGCACTTAGTACTGGTTAACCGCTTAGGAGGTCTAAGCCTGCCCATGAATAGTGTGGTTCGGTTAACTGACCGTCCCGACATGACCTTAGTTGTTTACCGTGGACGTTAAGCATCAAATCAACCAACCAACCAACCTTAGCGATGAGCAAATGGCAATCAGAGCATCAATATGCAGCGCCTTGTTGAAGCGTTTTAGGTCAAAAGATGATTTTCTTTTGCGTGTTCTGCTGGTCCAATATTTCTATACAAATGCTAAAAATCTGTATAAAATGACCCAATATTGATATATAATGGCCCTAGCTTTGTATATGATAGCCCAATATTGTTGTGTAAATGTGACTGTCCTATATCTACATTTATGACCCAACGTTTATATATAATTTCCATAGGTCTGAAAACAAACAATGACACAGTATTTGTATATAAACCATGACCCAATATTTGTATTGTTTATGGGATTGCAATTCCCTTGTCTGTTTTTCTCTTAGAAAGTTATATTCCTCAGTTCTTTTAATTACTGTATTTCTGTCCTTAAAATGGAGCAGTTTGTTGCATTCCGGGGAAGCAAATGAAATGACCAGCAATGTGGGCCTTGGACAGGCTGCTCTTTTATCTTTTATGAGCTGCCTGGTCTGGATCTGTGCTGCTTGTTAAGATCTAATTGTTCTCTTAATTACCATATTTCTGTCCTAAAATGGGGCAGTTTGGTGCATTCCAGGGAAGCAATTGAAATGGCCAGCAGTGTAGACCTTGGACAGGCTGCTCTTCTATGAGCTGCCTGGCCTGGATTTGTGCTGCCAGTTAAGATCTATTTGATCTCTTAATTACCGTATTTGTGTCCTAAAATTGAGCAGTTCGGTGCATTCCAGGGAAGCAATTGCAAAGGCCAGCAATGTGGGCCTTGGACAGGCTGCTCTTTTATGAGCTACCTGGCCTGGATTTGTGCTGCTTGTTAAGATCTATTTGATCTCTTTAATACCATATTTCTGTCCTAAAATGGGGCAGTTTGGTGCATTCCGGGGAAGCAATTGAAATGGCCAGCAATGTGGGCCTTGGACAGACTGCTCTTTTATGAGCTGTCTGGCCTGGATCAGTGTTATTTGTTCAGATCCTTTTGTCCAGATGCTTGGAGCTTGTATGGTACAGATAGCATCATATTGTCATTACATTTTTTGAAGGATAGTCAGGCATTAAAAATTTTCATCAGTATTCTTCAATTTCACTCAGGTCTTGTATGCAGTTTTTTATGATTGATCAATGACTGCCATTCTTACAGTTAGGACAGACACCCTGTTCTTTAATAAATGTAGCAATTTGTTTGGTATGTTCCTGGGAAGCAGATGAAATGGTCAGCAATGTGGACCTTGATCAGGCTGCTCTTCTATTTGCGGCTTAGCTTGTGTCCGCATGTGCTGTTTGTTCAGGCATACTTGTCCAATTGCTTACAGCTTATACATACATCTTGTTAGTCTTAGGTAGGGTTTACTGAAATACTCAGGGTATATGCCAAGTTTCAGGCATGTTTAACGGCAAGTTTCTTGCTCACCAGATTACACATGTCCACTGTAGATTTCAATGCTGTTAGTATTATTGTGCAACTGTCCTTAAAATGTTTTCATGTTCATAATTGTTTACTTGTTTGTTACTTGTACCCCGGCTATGTGTTTTTGTCAAAATAAACTCTCTCAAACTCAATTTTTTTCGACGGTTTGTGTGCCATATCTTTGGAGGAGCAAACAGACTTGTGTCAAGGTAAGGATCATTATGCAGGATGATATAATGTAGTCTATGCAAAATATTTCTAATTTTCTGTCTGCACTAGTGTCTACATCCTAGTCACACAGGGCAAAAATATATACTTTCCTTTCTCCTTCCGCTAATTCAAGAAGGGCAGTTGTCAGTTACTGGGGAAAGTATGTGCACTTAGTACTGGTTAACCGTTTAGGAGATCTAAGCCTACCCAGGAATAGTGGGGTTAGGTTAACTGACCATACCTGTTTACCGTGAACGTAAAGTAACAAATTAATCACATAAAGCTTTCTAGAGTTATGAATATATGGTTTGTTCTCATCAGGTCGTGGATTCTCATCTGGTCTTAGATGTATAAATTCGCATCATAAACAGAAACTAGAGGGCCACGAGGCCCTGAATTGCTCACCTCAGTATGGCGACCATTAGGTCATGTGACCTAGACCTCTTGAATATACTTTCGTTCCCTCAGCCCCTGGAGGCTGTGTATGAAATTTGGTTGCTATTAGCCTAGTGGCTTTTTAGCAGATGACTTAAACTGTCAACATACGAGAGACATGGGTCTGAGGTCAAAGTATGACCCTGACCAATCTTCCATGTACAAATTGAGATGACTGTATATACCAAATTTTAGTCTAAAATCTTCTAAACTTGCCACGAAATCCTATGTTCTAGCATTTTCCAATACCTGACCTTGCCTTAAAAAAGGTCAAGGTCAGCCCAAGGTTATCATTTGAACAATCTTGATATTACTCAAGAACCTGAGGATATATACCAAGTTTCAAGGCCATCGATCATTTGGTTCTGGAGAGGAAGATTTGTATAGGTTTTTGCCATATATGGGCACGGCGGCCATGTTGGTCATGTGACCTAGACCGTTTGAACAAATTTTCGTTCCCTCGGCCTCTAAAGGCTCTAGATGAAATTTGGTTACATTGGCTCAGTGGCTTTTGAGATGTGTGAAATTGTCACAATATGAGAGACCAGGGTCAAAGGTCAAAGAATGACCTGACCTCTTGTATGCATACATTTTCATGTACTCATTAAGATGACTGTATATACCAATTTCAGGTCAAAATCTTCAACAGTTTCCAAGAAATCTTATGTTCTAGCATTTGCCCATATAAAAGCTACAGGAAGCAAATTTGACCGTGCCATAAAAGTCAAGTTCAACCAAAGATCATAATTTGAACAATCTTGGTAGTACTCGCATACCCAATGCTACATACCAAGTTACAAGGCCATCATCCTATTGGTTCTGGAGAAAAAGATTTTTAAAGGTTTTTACCATATATGGGCGTGGCGGTCATATTAGTCATGTATCAAGACCATTTGAACAACTTGTTGTTCTCCCTTCCTCTGGAGGCCATATATGAAATTTGGTAACAATTGGCCCTGCAGATTCAGAGAAGTTATTTGAAATTGTGAACTGACAACAGACGGATGACAGAGCCTTCCCATCTTGTAAGCTCCCCTGGAGCTGCTGGCTCAGGTGAGCTAAAAAGGTCCTGTTATGCTATGGAAAATTTGTTAGGAAAGTTTTACTGAGCTTCACAAAGCATTAATTTTGATAGTGTCTTACATGCAACTCTGTTTACTGAGACTATGCCGCTCTTCCCAAGGCTTGAATTATGATAACTTGCTTGCATTTAGTCATTTAGTATCTTGTCACTGCTTCATGGGACAAATATAACTTTGCCCTTCTGTCTATGTATGTTTGGGTATTGTGTGCCTTCTCATATTGAAAACTGACTATTCCACAAGAACTAAGCTAGTCCACTCAGCATTAACAAATCGTTAACCAATGATGCAATTAGTTTTGGACTGTCCTGAACTTTATAACTTCTCTATCATTCTGTATCTGAGCCACATCATGTGATTTCCAACACTGTGGAAGTTTTTAATGTGAAAAAACAGATCAGCTGCCTTATCTACTCACTGTAATCAGAGATTCCACCTTTGGCTGTATGGATCACATAGTTTTCATAGATGGTTGATGGGACCAGCAAAGGCTCTGATCAGACTGCACTTATGCCTTTGCCGGTGGCATGAGCCATATATGAAAACCCACAAATGCAAGACAGCAAACTGCGGGGTCTTTGATTATGCAACGTACAGGAAAAAGCTGATCAAAGTCTCCTCAGTCAAACATGTCACTTTGCTGGATCATATTATAAGAAAAGTTGTTAAAGGTTATGTCGAAAAAATGTTCATTCATTCACTAAACCAAATATTCTATAACAATCTTGATTTAAGGATGGATGGATGACTTACGACTTTACATCCTTTTGAACAGTATTTCAGACATACATGTATCAGGATGATGGGACTGTGATCATGAAAGGCTGTGTGCAATGGAACCCTGTTTACGGTAGGAAAGATTCTTGCCTCAAGCAGGGCTCGAACCCGGTCCAGCGCTTAACCCACTGAGCTACCGGAGCTCGTTGATTGATTTAAGGAAGTTAGCAGCATAACATCACAGTGAGTATTAATTATTACTTTGCAACATAATTTGAATGTTAAATATCTAGTTGTAACAAAGAAATATGATATCCTAGTTATCCAATGAGTTTGAACTTTAAACAGGAAGCCCTTGGGCCACAACCTGAGTGACTACGTTTAGTAGTTTCATTCCTGAAAATAATTCATTCAGGCAAATATGTTTCTCTTTTTACAATGCTACAGAGAAGAAGAGGACATTAATTTCAGACACAGGATATTGAGGTTTTTAAGTATTTTTTACCAGATTACTGGTTTCACTTTCAAGAGGTAATCAATTTAAACAAGGAGACCAAATTCATGTATCATTCTGTAATTACTTACTACATCAAATTCAGTACTACAGATAAGAGTGACATGTTATTCAAAAGCAAAATGACAGGTAAAAAATAACTCTGCAACTGGCTATTGGTAATTATGGACAATCTGTTGTACTAATCAAATAAAAGGACAGAATTCAGACACCAGGAGGTGCGGCCATGGATTTGTTCCACAGAGCCTCTCCAAATGTGCAGTTAAGACTAAATGAAATAACTACAACTAATCAAATAAACTGATTGCAGAAATATATGGCAATGTATTTGATTTAACAAGACCTGTCGCCAGACAGGACAGCTCGCCTGAACCTGCGCTTGTCCATCTTCAAGTGTTAGTATTTGTTTCTTAGGGGTGGGGATGGTGCTGAGTAAAATTTCCAATCAATATCTATCATCATACCAAATATAATTCAAATCCATCAAAGAGTTTAGAAGCTATAAGATTTCAAAGACTTTGACATAAAACTTTAACATAAAATTTCTCTAAGTCTGTGACCTTGACCTATAGGTCATATGCAGGGGTAGGGATTGCAGCTGAATAAAATTTCTAACCAATATCTATCATCAAAACAAATATAAATCAAACTGATCAAAGAGTTTAGAAAGTATGAGAGCTTAAAAAACTTTATTGTAAAACTTTAACATAAAATTGCTAAGTCTGTGACCTTGAACTATAGGTCATATCCAGGGGTGGGGATGCAACTGAATAAAATTTCCAACTAATATCTATCAATAAACCAAATATAATTCAAAAAGAACGAATGGTTTGGAAACTATGACATCTAAAGAAAACAAACATAAAACTGCTAAGTCCGTGACCTTGACCTATAGGTCATGTCCAGGGGCGGGGATGTGGTTAAACAAAATTTCAGACCAATATCTATCATCATACCAATTATAATACAGATTGATTAAAGGGTTTAGGAACTCTGAGATCTTAAAAACT
The DNA here is from genome assembly GCA_963989385.1 of Ctena decussata. Lineage (NCBI taxonomy): Eukaryota > Metazoa > Mollusca > Bivalvia > Lucinida > Lucinidae > Ctena > Ctena decussata. The sequence continues at coordinate 25,091,775 of OZ022513.1, forward strand.
TTAAAAGAAAACTTTAATATGAAATGTCCATGTCCATGACCTTGACCTAAAGGTCATGTGCCAGGGGTAGGGATACCGCAGAATAAAATTTCAGACCAATATCTATCATCATACCAAATATAATTTAAATCAATTAAAAGGTTTACAAACTATGCGATCTGAAAAACTTTAATGTAGAACTTTAACATAAAATTTCTAAGACAGTGACCTTGACCCAGGGGTGGGGATGGTCTTGAAGAAAATTTTGGACCAATATCGATCATCATACCAAATATAAATCAAATTGATCCAAGGGTTTAGAAACTATGAGATCTTAAAAACTTTAACGTAAAACATTTAACATTTTGCTTACACTGACGCCAACGCCAACCCCGACGCCAACGCCGGGGGTAGTACAATAGCTCTTCCTGAACTTCTTTCAGGCGAGCTAAAAATGATTTAATGCAGATATCTGTAATGTCTGCATTGAGCAATATAGTTATCTATAATCTCTATTAAAACTGAGGTATCTGATTTTCAAATATAGGAATCAGCACTTTCTAATTCAGGAATTTCTACAAACATTAATTACAGCTATGTTATTACAAATACAGATATCTGCATTTGAAGTTATACATCTGTCTGTTTCTTAATTATATGTACCCATATTTTGTATAAATAAAGTATCTGTGTTCGAAATGGTCCCACCTAAAATATCTTTTATTAATAAAACTGTTAACCTTAGCCTAACAGGATCATGTACCGACTAGCAGATGTACATAAACACATACATATGACCTGAACACTATATGCCTCAAGCCTGCCAATGGTGGGTTGAAATTAACACATGTGCTAAGAATTGCAGACAACAGTTTCTGCCATTCAAGAAAAGATATGAGCCGCGACACGAGAAAACCAACAAAGTGGCTGTGCGCCCAGCGCATTCGGATCAGCCTGGGCAACTGCCCAGTCTGATCAGACTCTGCATTAAGCGCTTATAGGGAAGCTATGGGTCTAAGCTACCTCCATGCGGACAGCAAAGACTCTGATCAGACTGGGCGGATGCCCAGGCTGATCTGAGTCTGTGCTGGGTGCACAACCACTTTGTTGGTTTTCTCATGTCGCAGCTCAATGTGTGTTCATACTGACATACAGAAATCTATAATTGTAGTATCAATATGTGTAAGTTAAATGTGACTCTTTCAATTAATGTGATTTTGTTTACCATCTGCTTTTCAACATACATTGAACAATGATGACTCCTTTTTCAAGTTATTTCAAATATTTGATATTAGCCTGCTTTACAATATCCAGATTTTCATTTACAAAGGATACCAGAGGACTGACAAGAGTTTAGAAGAGTACATGTATTTTTAGAAAGGCATCAGTTCCCATGGTTGTTTGTAAAGAGAGATATCTCTACTTCAGCATAAAAGAAGATACTTTTAGCTTAAATGGAAATATATGTAGCTAAAAAATAGACAGCTGATTTTTTATCACAATACAAATATCCTTTCAACATCTGCAGGGTTCAAGAAAATTGCTGAATAAGAAGTTGGGGCTGAATAGTTGATCCTAAATTTTGACTTGTCTACTTGATGGCTGAAATCAAACGATCAAACAATAGCTGACATATTTAGCTACACAATATAATATTATGACTTTTTTTTTTCTCATGACGTCAGAGGTCAAGGCGCAGAGGTCATCCTACCAAAATACATGCACATGGACTCGTTTTGTTTTTTTTCTTTGATTATGCTATAGATCTTTCCTTCTTTTTTCTCTCTTCTTATTTTCCTTTTTGTTGGGCATTTATCCCATGTTTTTGTTTTGGCTCAGCTTGTTTGAACGATCAGTAGGGCAGTCACAAAAAGTCAAGGTAAAAGCTGATTTTCAGAAGAGAATTTTTCATGATTTTTTCAACATTTGAAAGCATCTTGTGTCCTCCCTGTGTGTATTTCCGATCTGATACTAAGAGTATGCAAGGCCATGGTTCTGGATTATACAGGGAAATCAACATTAGTAAAATGCCTGAATATGTGAGGTTGTGAGGGTCGTTCAAAAGTTATTGTCAGCAATTATGCAGAAGTACGCTATGGCTGTCCAAAGAATATATGTATCTAAATTAGAGAAATCTGTTCTTCAGTAAGAGATAGGAATTTTTAAACGTCATCTGAATTCCAGTTTAAATACTGAAACTATTAATTAACATATAAATGTCTGTAACTGAAACAGACATTTGTGCTTAAAATAGAGACTTTATTGACACTTTGATAATATGATACATAGAAATCTGTAATTGAATTACAAACATTTGTAATGTGATTAAGAGATAACACCCACTGAATTCAAGATATTTGTATTTACCCCAAAACACAGGTATCTCTATTCAATGCAGATATCTGTATTAAATAGGTAAAAGCACAAATAGATTGCCAGACTTATTATAAAACATCAATACTTAAAAGACCTCTAACTATCTCTGTGCTGCTACAAAAAATCAATCTATGAGAAAACAGGAGAGTCTGTAGTAAATATTTTAATGTTTCTATATAGCTAACCTGTAAATGGACAATTGCAATTATCATATGAATTTTTTACTGTATTTGCCCCAAACAGTAACAGTATTTTTCTGGTTATAAGACGAGACTTTTGCCTTCCAAAACAATGCGAAATATTTGGAAGTGTGATTTTCATTTCTGTGGTAAATTTGGAAGGATAAACTACCATGTTATAACCCAAGATCGGTAAATAACAGTTTAATCAAGGTGCGTAGTGTTGGCCAACCGAACTTTTCCTTGGATAGACAAAAATGTTCTGTGTTCCAGCGGTATTTCAAATACTTCATTTTTTAAAAGCTTATATCCCATTTTGGAAGAGGGTCTTCCAGGGAAGCAAAGAGGAAGTTACAATTATTGTAAAAATGACAGAAATTTACCCATTCATCTTTAATAGGTACATAATGACACTTTGCTACATTCTGCAATAGAGGCAGTATGAAGATTAAGAAAAGATAAACACATACAACTACCAAATGAAATACAGTCTTCCCTCAATAAATATTTTCAGTATTCAAGCATTGCAAGTAATCCAAAATCCACTGGAGACAGACTTTTGGGAGCTTTTATTTGCTTGTTTTCTTTAAACAGATAGAATTTGTAGTCTCATCACAATTTCTTCAAAATGACATCCAATGACATCCAGAAACTTTCAAAAACCTCCAAATAATGTCCGTTTTGAAGATAATTTGGATTATATTTGGCTCATTTCTCAATGAAAACATATGTTGTGACCTCTCATAAGAACTATGTCAGCAATGGCTCTAATAAGGGATCACAACAAAAGCTTTTATGGGGACATATGGAAAATTATCCCTAGACTATCCCTGTTAACCTTCTTATCTGCAGACCTGCTTTCACCCCCAAAATTATGATTTTGCCTGCAGCTCTTGCTGCAAAACACTTTCTAAAAAATACTAAGAATATTTATAAGCTAAACCATAGTTCCAAAACTACTAGTCATATCCAACGTTTGTACCAAATGACCAGTTGCCAGCTCTGGTATAGAATTATCCCACCCACTTCTAAGACATAGTGTGTACACAAAACCAAAGCTCTGTTTGACTAACTTTTTACCGATGAACAACCCCTACATATAGCTAATTGCTCACAAAATATTATTCAATAATGTTTGTACCAGGAAAACTCCCTTATGGAAACTGGTTATTTCCAAATTTGTCAAAAATTCGAGAGAAAGAAACTGATAAGCAGGACAGTTCACAGATGCCCCCCCCCACACCTCAAGAACTTGTTCCAACAAGTATTCAAAATCTTAAGTATGATGGGTTTCTATTAGACAGGGTTGGAGATACAAGGCAAAAATCACTGGACCATGACTTATAGGTGACAGTGACCTAAAAGCAGTATAAGGTCATGCTCATGGCAGACCAAAGAATTACCTGAAGTATCTTTTAGATACTTTGGGATATATATGGAAAAATCACTGGACCATGATATACGTGGCAGTGACCTACATAAAGTGTTAGGTCCACTGCAGTGTCAGATGCATTTCTATTTGACAGAGTTGGACATATAAGGCAAACTCACTGGACCATGAAATATAGGTCACAGTGACCTAGAAATGGCATAAGGTCATTCACAGTGTAAAACTGAATGAATATCCAAAGTATGGTGAGTATTGTATATGGCTGGAGATATAAGGCAAAAATTATTGGACCATGAAATACAGGTCAGTGTCAAATGTGGGTGAATGCAGTGTGATGGTATAATCTAGATGTAAGTATAGACCAAGTATCATCATCCTAGCCCTTGTAGTTACTTAGTAATGGACCTAAATGCAATAAACAGAACCTGTTACAAAACTGTTAACCTTAGTCTTACAGGATCACATACTGACATACAGACGGATGGAATGTGGGTGGGTACAGAGAGATGGTGATGGTATAATCTAGATGTAAGTGTAGGCCAATCAAAAAGGTGTCAGCAATCAATCAATCATCACATTATGAATGTACATGTGAAGTTTCCATTGAAAATACCAAATAGTGTCCAAAATACAAAGAAGTCAAATTTCAAAAGTTATGTTGTTCTAATTATTGACCCCAGCCCCACCTAGGGGCTATCTTTATGTGGTATAAAAGTTGATGATCCAGAGTTAAACTACAGTCCAAATCTAGACATCAAATGATATAAACTTTGAAATTTATAAAAATTCAAAATGGTTTGACGTAAAACTTTAATATAATCGGACAGACAGGCAGATGGATGGACAAACAAACAGACAGCATGACAAAAACTATATACCCCATAGCATACTATGTATGCTGGGGGTATAAAAATTGATTCATGCCAAGTATCTGGTCTCATGCTGGACTTTTTCTCACAGTGATTCTTTATTCACTTTGATTTCCCTAGTTTCATATTGTTCAGCTTGGCTCTGATTTGTGGTAGTGTTCTTGTCGACAACTCTAAGCAAGTGTTCTGGGCTAGTATCATGTCAGAGTTATGGACACTTGATCTTGTTCCGTTGAGATAATATTTGAAAGTTTTCTTCAAAAATTCTTCCACACTTTTGCTCCAAGGCTTTTTGCTACACTTTCCTGAAAATAACCAATGCCAGTTTGAATTACACAAAAGATAAACTGCAATGTTTTATGACATTTAAACTTACTACTGACTATCAAACCTTACACAATGTTATAGCTTTTTGTATCAAACCTGTATTGAACAAGAAGAGTCAATAGGCATGGCCTTGCTTAGTACCAGTAACCATGTGAGCAATGATTACTCCACTGAGCCACATATGACAATTGATTAAAATTTTATTTGCTTGAGCTGAGGCTTTATGTCCCAATCAACAATTTCTCAGTCATGGGACATGATTTATACATGTATGTATCCCCAGGGCACATAACCCCTGCCATACAGAATTTTGATCCCAACAGGAAGGCCTTATCAGCTTGTCCATTTGTGGAAAGTTGTAAGAAAATCTTTTGAACTTTCTTCTTTTCATGATTTCATACAGATAAATAGTCCCAGGGCAGGGGCAAGCAGCCAACAGAAAGGCCTAAACTAAAACATTACTACAGTAGAACTTCATTGGCTCGAAACTAAAACATTACTACAGTAGAACTTCATTGGCTCGAACAGGCTTGGGACCATGAAAATTAGTTCCAGCCAAGGGTAGTTCTGGCCATCCAGGGTCACTTTCCATATAAAGTAACCTCTAGGGACCAAGAAAAGAGTTCTATCCAGGCAGGGTGAACGAGCCATCAGGGTTCGAGCCACTGAAGTTCTACTGTATTAGCACTTATCATCATGTGTTTCCACTAAAATCTTAAGTACAAGATAAAACAAGAATTCCGCGGAATGTGATGTCTCACATGCTTGTGCTTTGTCACAAAATAGAGCTCGAGATCAGTTTCACTCTTCCAGTTGAATGTCTCTAGCCTATATCATTCTCAAGACAAATTAGCTAGTGTTGACCATAATGTTGCAAAGTCCGTGCACCATAAAATGACCATCAAGAGGTATTATTGATGGTGACTTTGAGCTTTACTCTTTCAGATCTTTGTATGACCCATGGTTCATGGCTGTAGCACTAACAGTTCTTGAAAAGAATGGCTACAAGCTAAAACCTGAACAAAAACAAACAAACTAGACAATCACTAAAGGTGAGGTATGCCCCCGCCATATGCCTCACTAGATGAGTAATGTGTTAAAACATATTTGTGTGAAGTTACATCAAAATCTGTCAATAAATAAAGGTGCTAAAGGGATGACAAAGTTTTTTTTCTAAAAATAGCACCTGTAACCTTGACCTTGGATCTACAACCCTGAAAGGTGAACTTGTCCAAGATATTGTTATACTTAATATTTGTATGAAGTTATATCAAAATCAGTTAACAAATAAAGGCTCTAGAACCATGACAAAGATTTACATGTATCTATAACAGCACATGTGACCTTGACCTTGGACCTACAATACTGAAACATGAATTTTTCCCAGATATTGTCATGCTAAATATTTGTGTCAAGTTCTGTCAAAATCATTCGAGAGGGATGACAACATATTTTCTAAAAAAAGCAAATCTGACCTTGACCTAGACCCTCAAATTCTGGATCGCGAACTTGTCCAAGATATTGTCACTAAACATATGGGTGAAGTTACATCAAAATTGTCAATAAATAAAGGGGCTAGAGGGATGATACAGTTTTTTCTAAAAATAGCAACTGTGACCTTGACCTTGGATCTCTGAGCGGAAATGGTAATTTATTCAAGATACTATTATACTTAACATTCATGCGAAGTTATATCAAAATCGATCCATTAATAAAAGCGCTAGAGCGATGCTCAAGTTTTTCTGAAAATAGCAACTGTGACCTTGACCTTGATTCTACCAACCTGAAACGCAAACATGTTTGAGGTATTGTCATACTTAATATAGCTGTGATGTAATATCAAAATCGGTTGATAAATGAGGCCATTAGAGCGATGACAAACGGTGAGCTTGTATATGAGCCACGGAAATATGGTAGAAATATGTATGTCATTCAAGGGGACATAATTCTGCAAACCTGAAACGCAAACATGTTTGAGGTATTGTCATACTTAATATAGCTGTAATGTAATACCAAAATCGGTTGATAAATGAGGCCATTAGAGCTATGACAAAAGGTGAGCTTGTATATGAGCCATGGAAATATGGTGAAAATATGTATGTCATTCAAGGGGACATAATTCTGCAATAAAGACCTGAATCAAAGTTCTGTTTCCTTTATGCACATGTTCAATGCATGTCTGAACTGTGTTGCAAGTTCCAAATCCCAACACCGGAGGAGTTGCAGAGACAAGAACAGTACTACAAAGTGTGAAATACAGTCAAAATATGTATGTCATTCAAGGGGATATAATTCTGCAATAATGACCTGGATGAAAGTTCAGTTTCTTTTATGCACATGTTCGATGCATGTCTGAACTGTGTTGCAAGTTTCAACTCCCTGCATCAAATACTGTAGAAGGAGTTGTGGAGACACAAAGAGTACTACATATGTGAAACATGGTCAAATATGTATGTTATTCAAGGGGACATAACTCTGCAATAAAGACCTAAATCAAAGTTCTGTTTCCTTTATGCACATGTTCAATGCATGTCTGAGCTATGTTGCAAGTTTCAATTCCCTGCGTCAAATACTGTAGGAGGAGTTGCGGAGACAAGAACAGCACTACAAAGTGTGACAAACGTATGGACGGACGTACGTACGGACAAGGGCAAAACCATATGCCCCTCCCCACTTCGTGGCGGGGGCATAAAAACTACAACAAGCTAAAACCTGAACAAAAAAAAAAAAAAAACTGCAGTCAGTGAAGCATAAGAAGTGGGCCAAGACTCAATATTGATGGAAAGTTTGAGCTGTACTCTTCCACGTACATGTATGCATGGCCCAAGTTTCATGGCTCTAGCCCTTATAATTTCTGAGAAACAGAGCTAAACACAAAAAATCCACACAGAAAATGCAAAGTCAGTGAACTGTAAAAAGTAGGTCAAGACTCAGTACTGATGGTAGTGTTGAACTTGACTCTTCCAGATCTTTGCATGACCCTAGTTTTATAGCTGTAACACTTATAATTAATGAGAAACAGAGCAAAACGCTAAAACTCGACGTAAAATTGCGAAGTGGGTGAACCGTGAAATGTAGGTCAAGCCTCAGTATTAATGATGGTTTAAGGCTTCACTTTTCCAGATGTATGCATGGCCCAAGTTTCATGACTCTAGCTCTTGCAGTTCTTGAGAAAATGACCTAAACACAAAAACTGGGTAGAAGTTTACACCGCCAACACTAACGAAGATGACAGCAATGACGACGACGACACGGGAAAAGCAAAACAGATGTCTTGCCTGCAAAACGTATGTCTTGCCTCTGCTTTGCAGGCGAGACAAAAATACTGAAGACTGAGCATATCTCACTACATCAACTGAGCATATCTCACCTGTTAGACGGATGTCCTTCCTGACTTCAGCACAAAGAGGAGATGACTGTACATGGCTTGCACTTTCATCAGACCTGCTTAAGGACTGTGTTGCACCAACATCAACTGAGTTACAATCTGTCACAAACAACAAAGTTTCTGAGAAAGCTTTTAAACTAGAAAAGATGTCTGTAAAACACTATGTCCCCAACCATATGCCTCATTCTAAAAGGGCATGGTTAGTACTTGAAAATATTGACAGAAATCATTCAAAAGTCATTCAGTCAAGCTACTTATCATCTCCAATCAGCTGACCAAGTTTCAAGACCCTAGCTCAAATACTTCTTAAGCTGTCTTGCAACCAAGTTTAAAATGTCAAAAGTTTCAAAGGGGCATAGCTCAGAAACAAAAATTCCGCAGGATGCGGTGTCTCGCCTGTCAGCGCTTATGACCTAAACACAAAAAATCGACAAAGTTTACGCCGCCGTCGCCGACACCGGAAAAGCAATATGTAAGTCTCGCCTCTGCATTGCAGGCGAGACAAAAATTGATGAAATTCATTTGTAAGTTAATCAGTTCATCTACTCATCACCTGAAATCAGTAAACCAAGTTTCAAGTCCCTAGCTCAAATAATTTTCGAGATATCTTGCTAGCAAGTTAAAATGCCAAAATTTTCAAAGGGCCATAACTCCAAAAAATTTACAGATTTCATTTATGACAGTCCTGGGTCAAAGGTCAAAGATGTTGCGGAATCTCCGCAAATGTAATATTATTATAGTAATATTTCAGTTTTTGCATCAGTTCATTTATTCTCAAATGACTGCAGATATATATTTTATTTGAAGTTTTAAATATTTTATTTCATTATGACTACTAATGAAGTTTAGAGATTAATTTACTTTAAGTGACTTTGATGTCTAGTGACGTAAAGTCATTATGACGTTGGCGTCGGAGTAATTTTGACGTTAGTTACCAGAGACAGCAGTGCAGGAGCACAAACAGATAATTAATAATCTGAAAGGAAAGTCAAAAGGACACATAGTGGAGAAGAAGTTCTCACTCAGGATTTTATTATTAACAGTTGAACAAACATTTATTTGGATACAGTTGAAGATGCTACAAACTGTTGGTAAATGTTTGTCTTAACAATATTTCATCCTTTCTTAATGACGGATTTAAACTTATCTGTATTTGTCAATGTGTCGCCACAAAAGAATGACCTTGATATCTGTACTCATTAAGAAGATACCAAATTTTAGGCCAAAATCTTCAAAACTTCTCATGGAATCTTATTTTCTAGCATTTTCCATATTTGACTTAGCGATAATAAGGGGCCAAGCCAACTCAAGGTCATCATTGGAACAATCTTGGTAATACTCGTGTACTCTATGCTACATACCAAGTTTCAAGGCCTACAGCCAATTGATTTTGAGAAGATCTTTGGATGATATTTACCATATATGGGCATGGCGGCCATGTTAGTCATGTTCGAACAAATTTTCATTCCCTCAGTCCCTGGAGGCTCTGTATGTTACAATCAGCCCAGTGGCTTTGGAGGAGATGTTTGAAATTATCAAAATATGAGAGGCCAGGATCAAAGGCCAAAGAATGACAAGAGGTTGTCGTTCTTAAAAAGTAAAATAAGTAAAATTGCATTAATGAATTCTAATCCTAGATTACTACTATTTCAGCTGCTTTGATTCAATAAGAGATAATGATATTTTTAGCTGTCAAGTGAGCAAAGCCAAGCTAGTGAGAAGAAAACTTAGTGATGTCTGACACCAAAAAAGCCACTTCATATTAAAATCCAGTGATTTTTTCCAAGTTTTCATTAATTTTCTAATTCCATGATTTTTCCATGCATGGAAAAATTGTAGCCATTTTCAATGGGACCGCTGACTAAAATCTCAAATACAAGATAAAACAAAATACTGAAGACTGTGCATATCTCAACATCAACTGAGCATATCTCACCTTTTGGATGGATGTCCTTCCTGACTTCAGCACAAAGAGGAGACGAACGTACATGGCTTGCATTTTCATCAGACTTGCTCAAGGACTGTGTTGCACCAACATCAACCGGGTTACAATCTGTCACAAACAACAAACCTTCTGAGAAACAGCTTTTTGAAAATCAGAAACACAGATGCAGTGCACTGTAGATGTTTGCATTATTTGAAACAGATAAAACTTGACTACATATAATGGGAAGTCATTTAACTAAAACAATACTGTTAGTATTAAATATCATGTTTCCACTAACAGTGTTTTCATAGAAAATAAGAAATCAAATTCCATGATGATAATTCCATGATTGATCACGACCAGTTTATTTAATTGGAAAAGAAAGGATCTAAGCTTTCTTATGTCATACAATGCTTTATCATGCAACATCACTGTTATTCAGTAGATGAGGTAATGTAATGACAAGAGGGTCAAGAGGCCCTGAATTGCTCACCTGAGTAAAAAGGGCAAAGGTCATACTAGGATCGTCATTTGAACAAACCTGATAGTTTGAAATTGTCAAAATATATGAGACATTGGTTACAGATCAAAGAATAACCTTATGCTCTATTACTCAATAATGTTCATGTACTCATTTAACTGACTCTATTTATTAACTTTTGCGCCGAAATCGTCTATAATTTCCATGAACTTATTATGTTCTAGCATTTTCTATGCAGAAGAAGACTTTTAAAGTTCTTGCTGATTCTAAACATGGCAGCCATGTTGGTCATGTATCTTGGACCGCTTGAATAAATTTTCATTCCCTCAATCCCTGGAGGCCCTATATGAAATATTTGGTTAGAATTTGCCTAGTGGCTTTTGAGTAGATGTTTGAAATTGTCAAAATATAACCCTGACCTCTTGTACTCATAAAGCTGACTGTATATACCAAGTTTTAGGCCATAATCTTCAACAATATTCATGAAATCTATGTTCTAGCATTTTCCAATATAAAAGCACCAGAAAGCACATCTGACCTTGCCATAAAAAAGTCAATGTCAACATAAGGTGATTATTTGAACAATCTTGGTAGTACTTGAGTATCCAATGCTACAAAGTTTCAGGGCCATTGGCCATTGGTTCTGGAAAAGAAGATTTTTAAAGTTTTTTACCATATAAGGGCAGGGTAGCCATATTGGTCATGTGCCCAAGACTGTTTGAACAAATTTTCATTCTCTCAACCCCTGGAGCTCTATATGAAATTTGGTTACAATTGGCCCATTAGCTTAGATGTTTGAAATTGTTGAAATACGAGAGACCTGGGTCAAAACCCAAAGAATGTCCTGGACCCTTTGCATTCAAAAACCTTCATTAAGATGGTGTATATACCAATTCTTATGCCAAAATCTCAAACAATTTCCATATACAAGAAGATTTTTAAGTATATTTTACTTTCCAACTCAAAACCCCCTGCTGCAGGACCCTTAAAGATCCTTGGGCTGCCATCTGAAACAAGAGCTCCGCAAGCTGTACATAATACGCCGGTTTTAGTTGCATGAAGGAGTTACACAATGAACAAGATTTGCAAAAGGATGGACGGATCCTGCCTATACTATTAGCTCCCCTGGAGCCCTTGGTTCAGGTGAGCTAAAAATTGTATGACCACCCTGTGTAATATCACCCGGTGACTTGCACATAACATCATGGTGCTGTCTGTGGCAACAATGTTAGAACTAGAAATACGTTTTGACAAAAACAGATGTCCCCCCACCTGCTCTTTCCCAGCAGTATCATTTTCCCTAAAAACTGCAAGTTAAGACGTCCTGTGACCTTGAAATAGGTGACCTTAAAAAAGAGGTCAAGGTCACCTAAATTTAATCACTTCTTTTTCATCTCCCAGTGATGCCACATCTGTAACGGTTTGGTTCAAAGCCATCCATTCATTCAGGATATATGGTGCAGACAAGGCATTTTTCAACATTCTTTGACCTAGAAAATAGGGTCAAGGTCACAAAATATGATCAGTTCTTTTGCATTTCCCAATTATATATCTGTGCAAGTTTGGTTTAAATCCATCCATCCATTCAGCAGATGTGGTGCAGACCATTTTTCAACATTCTTTGACCTCCTCTGACCTTGAAAATGGAGTTAAGGTTACCAAAACCTAATCAGTTCTTTGCCATCTCCCCGTGATGTATCTGTGCAAGTTTGGTTCAAATCCATCCATTCAGGAGATATGATGCAGACAAGGCATTTTTCAACACTCTTTGACCTCCTGTGACCTTGAAAATGGGGTCAAGGTTACCCAAACCTAATCAGTTCTTTTCCATCTCCCAGTGATATATCTGTGTAAGTTTGATTCAAATCCACCCATCCATTCAGGAAAATGGTGCAGACAAGGCATTTTCAACACTCTTTGACCTCTTGTGACCTTGAAAATGGGGCCAATGTCACCAAAATCTAAACAGTTCTTTGCCATCTCTAAATAAAATATCTGTGCCAGTTTGGTAAAAATCCATTATTTCCTTCAGGAGATATGGCGCGGACAAGCTATTTTTCATCATTCTTTGACCTCCGGTGACCTTGAAAATAAGGTCAAGGTCACCAAAATCTAATCAATTTTTCCCCTATCCAGTAATGTATCTGTGCAAAGTTGGTCGAAATCCATGCATCTCTTCAGGAGATAGAGTGCAGACAAGAAGCTATGCTGTCTGTTGTGTGGTGGGGGGACCTAATTCCATCATCATTTGAGACATTAAATGCTTTTAAGTGGTCATATGGTAATCTTACACTCGTGTTCATTTCATATGAAATTTACGAAACTCCCTAAAAGCTATTACATAAATTTCATATATGTAAGACCCATGTTAAGATCCTCTATCTATAAATGGCAAAAACATGTAAAACTGCATAATGAATTATGATGAAAATTCTTATTTAATGAAGATCAATTTTGGTTGCTCTGGCTCAAAAACAATTAATCATTTTTTTTAACTCAAGCGAGCAAAAGAAAAAATTACTGATATTCAACACCCGAAAAAGCCAACTCATATTAAAATTCCCTAATTTTTTCCCCATGATTTTTCATTTATTTTCAATTCCATGATTTTCCTATGCATGGAAATTTTTCTGCCAATTTCCGTGTTTGGGAACTCTGATTGTAAACCTTAGTACAAGATAAAACAAAATACTGAAGACTGTGCATATCTCAAAATCAACTGAGCATATCTCACCTTTTGGATGGATGTCCATCCTGACTTCAGCACAAAGAGGAGACGAACGTAGATGGCTTGCATTTTCATCAGACTTGCTCAAGGACTGTGTTGCACCAACATCAACTGGGTTACAATCTGTCACAAACAACAAACCTTCTGAGAAACAGCTTTTTTAATAAGACCTGTCGGCGTATAGGATAGCTCCCCTGCAGCAGTGCTTTGCGCATCACAAAAAAAACTTTGAAGTCAAACTTTAAAGTGTGACACCAATGCACACGCCAACGCCGATGCCAACGTCCAAGGGACAACAATAGCTCTCAGTACTTTCATATTGGGGGGGTGGGGGGGGGGGGGGGGCTAAAAGTTAGATAAACAAATGCATAAATGTGGATTGTAAATGTTAGGAGTAACTAAAACATTTGAAACTTGACAACATTGTAATAAGGAGTCATAAGCTATCACCTGATTTTTGACGAACTTTGTCGTTTTTCTTTTCTTTTTTTTCATGTTTTATCAACCCACTTTTTAGGCTGTGATGTAGATTATTAATTTTTTGTCCTTCATGGTCTTTTTTAACAATGATTTTTTACTTTAAATGCTCTAGGTAACACCTGTTTGGAAAGAGCTAACATCTTGGCTTCCTGAATGTGCTGTTTAATTAAGTATTGTCTAACTTATTTCATTTCATTTCTGTGCGGTGTCCTGGGAAGAAAGTGGAACTTGATTTATCAGATGTTGATCATTGCCAAACATTCTATTTTTGAAAAACTTTTTCATTGTGCATTTTCTGTTGTGTGGTACATGTGTTTTTGTTGGGTTGAACCATTGTGGAAACTAAGGGCAAGGTTTGAATCTGGTAAAAGTATAAGCCCCCAGTAATCTTTTGCTGACCATTCCAAGGCAAAACTTCTTTTGTGGTTCTTTAAGTTACTTGGTGCTGTGTCAGCTTGTCTATGGTCTCTGGCAGTTTGGTCACTTGTAATTTGCTTCCAAATCTGCCTTCTGTTTTGTTTTCTTTTGTAATTTAATACAGGGGTTTCGCGGAACACACTGTCGCACCTGTTTGCACCTTCACATTAAAAACTCAAAGCATCATTTTATCACATATGTATGTTTGGTCAAAATTCAGTCAGTAGTTTATGAGATATTATCCTTTTCATGTTTTTTCTCTATTTTTAGCAGCGGTGGATGCGGCCATTTTGGATGGTCAATTTGAAAATTCTGAAGTAGCTTTATGCAAAGCTCATTCTGAATTAAATTTGATCCAAATCCATTCATGGGTTCTACAGATATTGTCATTTTCATGTTTTTGCTATTTTTAGTAACAGTGGCTGGCGGCCATCTTGGATGGTCTACAATCACTTTATTTTAAAGAACTCAATTAATGGACCATTCTGACCAAATCTGATCAAAATCAGTTCATGTTTTCTTGAGATATTAGCATTTTAGCAAAATGTGGCTGGGTGCAGTGGGCCAGACATGAACATATTTCATTATAGTCTATGTACAAAGTTAAAGTGCAGACTGTGACCTTGACCTCTGAGATAGCCACGTGGTTCTTGCACGCAACACACCATCCTGTCATGATGATCAATGATCATTTGTGCCAAATAATTTTTAAATCCCACCATGCAGTCTAAAGTTATGGGTTGGACACAAACATATTTCATTATAGACTATGTACAAAATTTGAGGGTGGACTGTGACCTTGACCTTTGAGATAGCAACATGGTTCTTGCACATGACACACCATATTGCCATAATGATCATTTTTGCCAAATAATTTTTGAATCCCACCATGCAATCCAAAGTTATGGATCGGTCACGATTTCGGTAACACACACAAATACGCACACACGGACAAGGTAAAATCTGTATGCCCTTTCGCCATTTCAATAGATAATGATGCTGTTTATAATTAGAGTAGCTGAATGACCACCTGTGTTGGAAAAAGCTGCTTATTCAGTTTACCATGCCTGTCTTTCGTGAACGTGTCAATTTCTCTGTGCGTGTGCTTCTTTCCCTACTGGTTTTGAGAGTGGGATGTGGGATCTGACTGAATTAATTCCTGATCATTGCCTACCTTTTTACTTTGCTAAGAATAATTTCAGTCACCTTAACAGTGGCAATCTGCAGCTGGGCCAAACATGAGTAAGACGTACAGGTCTGAACAAAATTTTTAGCTCGACCTCCATCTATTTTTTCTCCCCATCTATAGACTATATTTTAGATATATAAGACCACTTAACCATGAATTGAGCAGCTACACAACAAAACCAACAAACAACAGAGTCTTCCCTGTCAGCATGAAGCTAGCTTAGACCTTTACCTGCCTTTAAGTGCACAGCAAAGACTGATAAGACTAGGTGGTTGCCCAGTCTGATCTTAGTCTTCACTGGGCCCAAATGCCACTTTGTTGGTTTTGTCATGTCATGACTCAAATATAGGTCACAGACCTAAAAATTCAGTTTCAGGTAATGGGTTTGTGTTGCACTGAAACAAAAGTCAAATTTGAAATTACCAATACGTTATGACTGAGACATGTTCTTTCCAAGAAGACAAATTAAGAACTGATGTAACTGGGATAATCTCACTGAAAGATAAGTACATCACAATGGGTGGTATACTAACACAATTAGTCCTCCTTTACCTTCATCTGCATCCTCCTCCATGTCATCTTCAGGAACATCAGGCAGTTCTAGAAAAGAGCAGCAAACTGTTATTGTTGCATACAATTTTTCAAGTTTAAATACAATTCAGTGAGTCTACATTTTCAGCAATGAACAGGGGTGCTGCTGACTTGAGAAAATATAAACGTATCCATACCAAATTACAGACGCGCATTTCTGTATTTAACTTCTTCAGTGCTACTAAACACCAAAAGTTTGAAAGAAAATAGATGATGGACAGTTCTCCGCAGGCAACAAGCAGCTCTCTCCAAGCCACAAAAACAATGCTTCCAAGCCCTGAGGTTATAAAACTCATATGAGCATGGAACTTCAGCTCATAAAAACTAAAATTATACTGGAAAATACAGATAGATTTTTTCCCTGCCTTAAAACAGTAAAGTGTTGCATTTATCCGATTAATAAATATTAAAATACAAACTATTGTTATCACTTTAACATTTAAGAGCAGGATATATTTCATGTTGAGCATGAAAAGCATTTTATAACCTCAGAGCCAGGTCTAATTTTAGGAGTACCAACTCAGAAATTTGAATTATACTGGACCAAAACGAATGCTGATTTCATTTTATGTGTCACTCACAGTTTCAGTTACTTTTGGGCAACTGGAAATCTATTCCATATTTTCATACTAAATAAATTTTAACTAGAAATGTGTTAGCAATGTATGTGGAGTTATGGTTCTTGTTCTCTGCATATCGTCTGATGATGCTTTATGTTTATACCAAGTTTCATGAAAATATCTTAAAGGGTTTCGGAGTTATGGAGGGGACATGATTTCCATATACAAAATTACAAAGGGGCATAATTCTGTAAAATATGTAGATGGAGTTATGGTTCTTGTTCTCTGCGCATCGTCTGATAATGCTCTATATTTGTACCAAGTTTCAAGAAAATATCTCAAAAGGTTTTTGAGTTATGGACCGAACACAATTTCCATACTTAAAATTACAAAGGGGGCATAATTCCCTAAAAAATGTAGGTAGAGTTATGGTTCTTCTTCTATGCACATCGTCTGATGATGCTTTATTTTTGTACAAAGTTTCGAGAAAATATCTCAAGAAAATATCTCATGCGGTTTCAGGGTTATGGCCCGGACACGAAAAGCTGATGGACGGACGGACAGACAAACAAGGTGATTACTATAGGGCCTCCGCAGACTTTGTCTGGCGGGGCCCTAATGAGTCTTTGCTGGGCCCACATGCCAGAGAGTTGGTTTTGTCATGCAGCAGCTCAATTAACAGTACAATGTTTGGGAAACTTTTAACAACCTCATTTCAGGCTGTACAAATTAAGACCAGGAAATCTACAAAAACTGGTGTTCTAGCCATCATTTAGATTAATGCAACTGCTAATTAATGTTGCTGCATTAAGGAGAATGGATACACCTAGAAGATTTTTCAGCAATTTTCACAAGGCAGACAACTTTTGTAACTTCCTGTTTGCTTTCCTGTACACCAAGTCCTTCCAAAAATGGTCTACTTTTACATGAAAACATTTAACAGTGGACCCCTACTGACAAGGGAGGTAAAACTTAAATAAGAAAATTACTTCCTCTGGAGGTATAACCATTTACATTAAAGTGAAAATGAATATACTATTACCATCCACAGAGATTTCTGACAGTCGTTTTCCTTTCCACTTATTGACCATGCCATTGTCAACGGCGATGAGAAGCTGAGAAACCTAAAATGATAGAATATACTGACAGTCAATAGTTTCTCCCTTTTTCCTCAAAAGAAATGATGAAAGTTTAACTATGGTTTATGTTTGTCATTGGAATGCTTCCTATACAACAATGTTAAAATTTTATCAAAATGTGTGTCGTGACTGTTTAAAGTAATGTCCAATTATTGATTTAATAGCCACACTGGACTGGTTCTGATGACAAAATAATACCACAAACTAAGTTTCATTGATTTTAAGAAAGAGATTTTATAAAAGTGGTGCATTTTCATTGACTATCAGTATAATAAACTTGACAAAGTTTTTGTAGAAAATTTGTGTCAACCATCTGCTTTGACTTTCAGACGAGAAGATTTTCAAAGTTTTCACCAAAGCCATATATAGAAAACTAGCCAAACCTCTTACTTACAGCTTGCATAAGAATAGCCTTAGAAAATATTCAAAGGGAGGTTACTCCAAAAATAAGTAACGGGAGGCAATTGTTCTTATATGTGGCATATCGTGTCAATCTAATATACATTACTATTAAGTTTCATCACAATAGTCCAAAGGGTTAGATATGAGGTGTACAAATATAGTCTAGTAAAATAATCAAAGGGAGGTAACTCGTATCCATTCTTGTATGAGACATGTTGTCTTAACCTCATATACATTGTTATAAAGTTTCATCATGATACCCTAAGAGTAACCAAGTTATGAAATGCTAAAGAATTGCCATACAAACTGCCATAGACAAGATTTTTCAAAGGGCTGTAACTCCGCTAAAAATCATTGGAGCAAAATTTCCGTATAATATGCGCTACTCCACATCATAGTCTTCACTATTTACAAAGGTTCAGCTTAATTGGATGAAAACTATGGGAGAAGTTATCCGGAAACGAACACCCCAAAAATTCTAAGTAAAGGGCTGTAACTCTTTTAAAAATCATTGCAGCGTAACCTCAAAATGATATCCGCTGGTCCACCTCATAGTCTTACTATATACAAAGTTTCAGCTCGATCGGATGTAAACTGTAGGAGGAGTTATCTGGAAACGAAAAGTTTATGCCAGACCCAGCGCCATAACTTAATAAGTCCCGTTTTTCAAACGGGCATATTAAAATTAAGAAATTACAGTATTCTTTCACTCTGGCTTTTGTAACCAGATATTGTTAGGGTCATTGATGAGGCTTCAATAGCCAAAACTTCGCAGTATGGCCCATGTTCCTTCTTTTGAATCTGAGCTCTGCTCTTAAAGGAACTCGTTAAAGATTTTAATTTGAAAGCAAACTTCAACTACTACTGTTCTCGCATATCATCCACCTTCCTCTTTTGTTTTCTGCTGTGTTGCCAGCAGGAACTTCTTAAAATAAAATTCAACAACTTATTAAAAAATAAAATTCAAAGAAGAAAATATACTGGATATTTTAAGTGCTTCTAAAGCTTTCAATGTTAACAATTCATTCTTGGTTCAAATGAGAAGATTAATCAAATTATATCTAATCATAAAAACTGACACATTGGCTGGAAACACAAAACACAGAACATTGTTACTAGGGTTTAGCACTCCTACCACTACCTATAACTATACATTCCTGTTCAATATTTAAGAGACTAGCAGAAGCTGAGAAATAGCTTTCTTGCAATCTAGACATGAAGACTGTTTCCAAAGATACTTACAACTGTAAGCTCCCTTGTTGCATGTGAAAGGCGGTAATTCTGTTTATGCGTCTGAACATCATGCCCAAGATGTCTGGCTAGGGATTCAAGTTCGCTGTCAGACATATCCAAGATCTGAAAGTTGGAAAAATTTAAAATGTTTATGTGCGCAGATGTACCTAGCCTGGGTCCAGTCATCAATATTATGCTTACAGTCACTCTACTGTATTCTTTAATGTGAGTAAAATCTCACATCTTATCAATGCCCTAAATCACTTCCATGTCTAGTTCTGTTCAGTAAAGTTACACAATGTTAGCATCTGCATACCAAGTTTCAAACTTATTGGCTGTTTGGTTCTGGAGTGGAAGATTTTTTAAGATTTTTACAATAGGCATGGTAGCCACCTTCGTCATGTGACCTGGACCATTTATGCTAATTTTTCTTCACACATACCAAAGAAGCTCTACAAAAAATTTGATCTTGGTTGGCCCAGTGGTTGTTTATAAAGGACAGACAATAGAGGCCTACCTATATAAGTTCCCGTGAATCTTTAGCTCAGGTGAGCTAAAAAGTGATCTTTCCTGCAGAATATTCAGAATTTACCTGAGATACAGTAGCAATATATCGACGCAGCCCTGTTGAGGTTATTCTCCCTGGATGCTGTAAACCAGGACACTCAGCTACAATTTCTCTCAGGTCGCTGTTTCCACTCAGTGGTGAGTCACAATTTAACCTTGCAAATATGTATGGGTTGGAGGTGGACACACCTACTTCATGTCTGGTTCTGTTCAGCAAAGTTACAGCATTCTTAGCATCTGGGGGCATTATTACATATGCATCAACATTTTTAAGTGACTTTCCAGCACTTATAACCATGTCCATTCTGAAGAAAAAAAACACAAAAAAAAACCAACAAATAACCAACATAACTTTAATATGACTCACCTATTCAAACTAGTCATATAAATATACACCAAGAGGCAAAAGAAACACATCACGTGCATTTGTTTAAACTGGCTTGGAGTAGTTTGGTCAAATGAAAAGTATTTGAACCAGAAATGCAATGCCATTGAACCATTCAGTGACGATCACATGCAACTGTTTGAGTCAAAAGAATACTTCGAATGTCTATGACCCATGGTCTTCCCTCTGAATTTCAATTAGGGGTCACACATCCACACTGAGTCTTATTCTATAAGACATTTAAAGAGAAATTGGACCAATATTCCACCAACTGATTCAATAAATATGGTGGGTACAAACTGTCACGCCAATGCCGACACCCGGGGATCTGTACTGAAACCAGTATGTCCCCCTAACTGTTCTGCTGTTACAGATCTGAGTCAAAATTATGCTGTATGCTTTCTAAAACAAGAGGGCCAAGAGGCCCTGAATCGCTCACCTGCCCTAAAAAGTTTAAGTCAAACTAGGGTCATAATTTGAACAAACCTGATAGTTTAAAACCATTTCCAAATGGTTCTAAAGAAAAAGATTGTTGAATATTTTTCTATGTATTGCTATGGTTCAAACCCTGGACCCCTTGGGCCCGGCCATTTTGGACTCTGGGGCCATCATTTGAATAATCTTGGTAAAGGACCACTAGGCAATGATAGAAGCTAAATTTCAAGCCTCTGAGCCAAGTGGTACTGAAGAAGAAGATTTTTGAATATTTTTCAATGAATTTCTATGGTTCAAACCCTGGAACCCCTGGGGCGGGGCCATTTGTGACCCTGGCACCGTCATTTGAACAAACTTGGTAAGGGACCACTAGGCAATGCATCATTCCAAATTTCAAGCATCTGAATTAAGGGGTTCTGGAGAAGAAGATTTTTAAGTACATTTTGATTTCGAACCCAAGACTCCCTGCCCCAGAGACATTTTGGATCCCAGGGCCACCATTTACAAACTTTGTAGGAGTCCACCAGGCAATGCATCATACCAAATTTCAAACATCTGAGCCAAGTGGTTCGGAACAAAATGATTTTTGATTAGTTTCCTATATGTATTTCTATGGCTCAAACTCAGGACTCTCTGCGCAGGGCCATTTTGGACCCTGGGGCCATCATTTGCAAACTTGATAAAGGACTACAAGGCAATGCATCATACCAATTTTTTAAGGCATCTGAGCCATGTGATTCTGAAGAAGAAGATTTTTGAATATTTTTCTATGTTTTCTATGGTTCAAACCCAGGACCCCCTGGGGCGGGCCATTTTAGACCCAGGGGTTATCTTTAAACTAACTTGGTAAAAGACTACTAGGCAAAGCTACATATTAAATTTCAAGCATCTGAGCCAAGTAGTTCTGAAGTAAAAGATTTTTGAATATTTTTCTATGTATTTCTATGGTTCAAACCTAGGACTCCCTGCCGCTGGGCCATTTTGGACCCAGGGGCCAAAAATTGAATAAACTTGGTAGAGGACCACTAGGCAATGCACCATACCAAATTTCAATCATTTAAGCCTTGCGGTTCTGAAGACGAAGATTTTTGAATATTTTTCTTTGCATTTCTATGGTTCAAACCTTGGACTTGCCAAGGGGCCATTTTGAATCCTGGGGCCACCATTTGAACAAACTTGGTAAATGACTATGAGTAAATGCTACAAACCAAATTTCCAGCATCTGAGCCTTGCGGTTCTGAAGTAGAAGATCTTTTAATATTTTCCTATGTATTTCTATGGTTCAAACCTGGGACTCCCTGCCCCAAGGCCATTTTGGACCCTGGGGCCACCATTTAACAAAACTTGGTAGAGGACCACAAGGCAATGCTACATCTGAGCCAAGTAGTTCTGGAGAAGAAGATTTTTAAGTATTTTCTAGTTTCGAACCCAAGACCCCCTGCCCCAGGGCCATTTTAGACCATGGGGCCACCGTTTGAACAAACTTGGTAGAGGACAACTAGGCAATGCTACATGCCAAGTTTCAAGCATCTGAGCCAAGCAGTTCTGGAGGAGAAGATTTTTAAGTATCTTTTAGTTTCGAACCCAAGACCCCCTGCCCCAGGGCCTTTTAAACCCTGGGGCCACCATTTGATCAAACTTGGTAGAGGACCACTAGGCAATGCTACATTTCAAATTTCAAGCATCTGAGCCAAGCAGTTCTGAAGAATAAGATTTTTAAGTATATTTTAGTTTCAAACCCAAGACCCCTTGCCGAAGAGCCTTTTTGGACCCTGGGGCCACCATTTGAACAAACTTGGTAGAGGACCACTAGGCAATGCTACATACCAAGTTTCAAGCATCTGAGCCAAGCAGTTCTGGAGAAGCTTTTTAAGTATTTTTTAGTTTCGAACCTAAGACCCCCTGCCCCAGGGCCATTTTGGACCCTGGGGCCACCATTTGAACAAACTTGGTAGAGGACCGTTAGGCAATGCTACATACCAAATTTCAAGCATCTGAGCCAAGCAGTTCTAGAGAAGAAGATTTTTAAGTATTTTTTAGTTTCAAACCCAAGACCACCTGCCCCAGGGCCATTTTGGACCCTGAGGCCACCATTTGAACAAACTTGGTAGAGGTCCACTAGACAATGCTTCATACCAAATATCAAAGCCCTAGGCCAAGCGGTTTCAGAGAAGATGTCATTCATAGCAAATTGTTGACAACGGACGACGCACGACGGACACTTGGTGATCACAATAGCTCACCCTGAGCCTAAAGGCTCAGGTGAGCTAAAAACTATGTGTGTGTCAGTGGGCTGTTGAACATACGATTAATACATATCTCAAATGACTGAAACTTCAATAAATGAATAAAGGTCAGAAAACTTGAAAGGTCAATTTAAGAAACAGTTTGATTTATATTCAAGTATGAGATGGTGAGAAGTATTTACAAACTTTATTGCTAAAAAGACACTTTTATATGTACACAAAGTATAATGTAAACATAAAATTTGAAATCCAGTTAGAGAGTTCAGGCCCCGAGGTTATAAAACTTTTTTCATGCTCAACTCAGCTGAGCATGAAATTTTACCTGCTAATAAATAGCGTATTACTGATAAGTACAGTTGTTTTCTTGCTCAGTTCAGCTGAGTCTAAAATTTTCTCTGCTTATGAATATGAAAATGCCAACATTAGTTGGCATTTTCATATTTATCAGCAGAGAAAATTTCATGCTCAGCTGAGTTGAGCACGAAAAAAGTTTTATAACCTCGGGGCCAGGGCTCTAGATAAGAGGGGTATTTCATGATAATTGGGAAAATTTTTCTTATTTCTCATTAAAACCATATGTTGTGACCCCTCATCTGAACCGTGAGTCTCGTTGAGACGTTTCAAATGAGGGGTCACAACATATGTTTTTATACAGAAATAACAAAAATTATCCTTAATTATCACCAAAAACTCCCTCTTATCTAGAGCCCTGGAGTTTCGCCTAGTTTTGATTTTGTTGGACATAAAGGTAACTGGAAAAGTTAAATATGCGGCATGAAACATTTTGATGTCATGCATTTACCAGTAATAATACACTGGTGATTTATATTTGCAAATTGCCTATGTAACATCATGACCCTGTTTTCTAAAGGCAGATTCCTTAATGCTACAGTGTGAAAATCACATAGACTGAGATTTTAGAGTCATCTTGCATTCATGCTCCTGTATTATTAAATTTATCAACTCATTGGGGAAACTGATATGATGCTTGGCAAAGCCTAGCATCTTATCAGTTTTCCACAACTTGTTTAATAAATTTAACAATACCGGTACATGAGCACTCATGTAAACCACTCTATATAAAACATCAGGTTACAAATAATTCCGGGCAGTATCTAAATATCAGCTCACTCACAAGTAGTTTGCTGTAGAAAATTACCGTACTAGATCCAGCATAGTTCCCGCTGATAGTACATATACATATATTATATATACACTCAGCAAAAATGCTAATCAGTCAGGCCAAAAATAAAATTTTGTTTGTTTGCAATTGCCTATCTACCCACCCAAAATCTCCCTACCCCAAAAATATTTTGGCCATTGGGGGCTGCATAATTTTTTTTTTTTTTTTTTGAAAATGGGAAATTTACTGTGATCAACGTAAATAGTAAGACTAACAGGCCTGAGCAAACAGTGCAGACCCAAATCGCTGCTCCTGGAGAGCAGTCTGATCTGAGTCTAAACTGGTTGCCTTTCCACTAGCACATCATGGGAAGTATTGGGTACTTCATTTGTGGGTCTCAATATTTGGACTGCTTTACATTTTGCAGGAATAAAAAAAAAAAAAAGCCGACCTACCTACCCCAAGAAAGTATCTTTGGTTGACAATTGCAAACAAAATATTTTTCATGCTTGGCCTCACTCAGAAATTTGAATCTTTTTAATTAAACTGCAGATTTTCCTAAAGTGAAGATGCATGTTACTGAGGAATACTTATAGAATCTACATAAAATTGTTTACCTTTCTGCCAGCATTCTTGCAGAAGTAGATAAGGCCATTCTGAATTCCCCTTGTTGTTCTTTCTTCCAATTGGGACGTGTTTCATATTCTGCCAATTTCAAATCCTTCACTTCAGCTCTTCTTCTCTTGTTGAAGAGAATTAATCTGCACAAAGTCAGTCTGGCTAACCTGGCCCAGGTTATTGAACATGGTTTCTTTTCCAGCGATGCAGATTCATTTTGCATGGATGTAAGTATGTAATTTCTCAGCTTCTGTAGGTCTTCTGTTAGTGGGATTGTTTTCACTTTCTGCCGGTTAATTGTGTTTGTCATCTTCTGGAACACTGAGTTTATACGACAGTTCCATTCTGCTTTGAAAAGCCTTTGGAAGTTTTCAGCTTCCTGCAGACCCTTATTATCATCATTTCTCAATGAAGCACCCTTTTTTACTTGTATTATATGAGCCAAGTTGTTTCCAACAAGCTTACCTAAAGATGGAGCAGCTTTTTCATTTTTAGTTTCAAGACACATTGATTTGGTGGCATTAATTACCAAGTCAAAGTTACTGGGTGATACAAGCCGATTCATGTCTATCATATGTTCAGATTTTTCTCTACATTTGACGACCAATCTTGCTAAAGTTCTACAGGACTGTGATACCTTGTGCATGTCATTGATTTTCTGATCTTGTTGCCTTCCAAGGGATTCAACTTTAAGGACAGCATACCTCTTGATTAGATCATCATGTTTAACTACCTCTGTTACCTCATCTTCGTTCATACGACTAAGCAATTTTGACATGCCTTCATTTGTTTCTTCCAACACAGCACTATTGAGAAGCTGTCGCGATAGGCGCACTGCATTTCCTTTCAGTTCATTTTCATTTGATTTGTTCATGAAATGTTTTACAGAACAAGTTTTGTGGTGTAGCCACAAAGTCTCTTTCAAAATGAATTTTTTGCAGAAGTCACATGGAAGGTAGCTTCCTACTTTATAATTCCTTTCCTGGTTTTCTCTTCTTCCAACTGCTAGAAATCCAACTTTGCTCCTCAGTACCTCCACATTGTGTTTAAAGTTTCCTTCATTTGCCAAGATTTCTAATTTCACCATACGTTCTTTTGATCTTTTTGGTAAAGTCAAAATATCATAAACTCTGGAATATGACTTGTGAACAGTTAGTAAATGACGTGAAATTTTACTTTTGACGGCTTTCTTGCAGTAAGTGCAATAATTAACTTTATCATACACTTGCTTGCATCCACTCTTTTTGGGTTGTTTAGGCAACAATCCAAATCTGATTGTGTTAAATTTATGAGTATCGGAAGATGTGAATGAGAATGGAGGAGACTTACTGGTGCTATTTTCATCCAACTGATTGGTGGTGATGTCATCAGGGTGACTGGTGCTATCACAATGGGCTTCATCAGTCATCTTACCAGACTCTTGTGAAATGAATTGTGTGATGCCAGGAATTATCTTACTTTCACATGAATCATTACTATCTGAGACAAAGTCTGAATCATAAGAATATACTGTTGTCTTTTCCGAACCAGTCTTTTGCCTTTTATGCAAAAGACTATTATCATCAAGTTCTGCTAGTCTTTTACGATTTAATTTACGAACTGGAAATTCTTCATCCATTGAACCATCTTCCTCTGATGTGCCATCATAATTACTATCATTAGGTTCAAAGTCTGGATCATTAAAACTGTCATCCAGAATATCAGATCCATCATCCAAATCCCATTCATTTTGTATATGGACATTAATCTGACTATCCGTCTCAGAGTCAGATTGGGGAAGTTTTTCAGCCAGATAAGATTTCTCTGTGTTAGTTTGGAGAGGCTGTTCTATATCATTTCCAGAGTCCTCTTCTACCATTTTCTCTTCTCGCTCACAAGAAGGCATTATCCCTATTATACAGAAAGTTTATTGTCTTACAAATACACAGAAAGATCAATGCTTCTAAATTACTTGTCAAACAAAATTCTCCTAGATGCTTTTAGAGTAAGAAAGCAGTGCTGTATGGTATTAACAGCCATGCATCAACCAGCGAAAAGCCGTGTTTCAACAAGGGTAAGCATGCACTGTTGAAGCATACTATCACAGCTTTTCATATGCAAGATTCGGGCCAATACTCCATCAAGACAAGCAAACGGCAAGTTTGCAGTCGTAATCGTCCAGTCAGCCCACTGGTTCTGAAGAAAATTTTTGAGGTGACCTAGTTTTTACCTAATGTTGCCCATATTAAAAATCAGTGTCCTTGTTTTTAACCAGATATATCCCAGTTTCACAAACTTGGTCTAGATTTCATAGAGATAAACATTATGACAATGTTTCACGAAAAGCCTATGCAAAATAAAGCCTCTAAGCTCAAAAACACAAGGTTTTGGTTTTTTCTAAGATCTGACCTAGTAACCTAGTTTTTGATTCATCATGACCCAATTTAAAACTTGGCCTATATTTTCTGAAGATAAAAATTCTGACAAAGTTTCATGAAGATTGGACCAAAACTGTGCCCTCTTAAGAGTGTACAGAAGGTTTTTCTAAGATTTGACCTAGTGACCTAGTTTTTGATTCATCATGACCCGGTTTAAAACCTGGCCTAAGTTTTATAAAGATAAAGATTCTGACAAAGCTTCATAGAGATTGGATCAAAACTGTGGCATCTACAGTGTACGAAACATTTTTCTAAGATCTGAACTAGTGACCTAGTTTTTCAACCATATATGGCCTAGTTCTAAATTTGGCCTAAATTTTTATAAAGATAATCATTCTGACAATCAAAACTGTGCCCTCTGTGCCATTCAAATAGTCATTTTAGATTTTTAGCTCTGGTGGCCATATTGTTCAGCAGAACCAAACTATTTCAGCAATTTTGGTTCAGGGTCTTGAGTTGAACATTTCTGTGAAATTATTTTGAAATCAATCCATTGGCTTGAGAGGAGATGTCGTTTAAAAGTTTTTTTTCTATTTTAGCTCTGACGGCCATCTTGTTCAGCAGAGCGGAACCATTTTAACAATTTTGGTTCAGTGCCATGAGTCAAACATTTCCATGAAATTATTTTGAAATTGATCCATTGGCTTGAGAGGAGATGTCATTTAAAGGTTTTTTTTCTTTTCTTTTTTTAGCATTGGTGGCCATCTTGTTCAGCTGAGCTCAACCATTTTAGCAATTTTGGTTCAGTGCCATAAGTAAAATACTGCTGCGAAATTATTTTGAAATTGATTCATTGGCTTGAGAGATGTTGTTCAAAGGTTTTTACTATTTTAGCTCTGGTGGTCATCTTGTTTGGCGGGGCTGAACCATTTTAACAATTTTGGTTCAGAGTCATGAGTGAAACACTTCTGTGAAATTATTTTGAAATCAATCCATTGGCTTGAGAGCAGATGTCGCTTAAATTTTTATTTTTTTTAGCTCTGGCAGCCAACTTGATCAGTGGAGCTGAACCAGTTTTGGTTCAGAGCCATAAGTCAAATATTTCTGTAAAATCATTTTGAAATCGCTCTACTAACTTGAGAGGAGATGTCATTTAAATGTTTTTCTATTTTAAGCACTGGCTGCCTCTTGTGCCATTTTAGCAATTTTGGTACAGGGCTATAACAGAAATATTTGTGTGAAATTATTTTGAAATTGTCCTACTAGTTTAGGAGGAGATGTCTTTTGAACAAATCGTTGATGACAGATGACAGACGGATGGATGGACGGACAACTATCAATCACAATAATAGCTCTCCCTGAGCACTTTGTGCTCAGGTGAGCTAAAAAATCATAAATAGCTGATCATGGCTGGAAACAAGGATTTTGAAAGAAATAAATAGTTCCTTTTTTGTAGCATTGTGGTTAAATGTATGCAATAATAGGAATCAAACATCATTTTTCATTGCATTAACATTTGCCAAATTTGTTTATAACTGCTTCATTTGCAATACAAACTTGAAAACTTCTTTTTCAGGTTCACACACTCTTAATTCTCTATTGTACGTTAGAAAACTAATATGGAAAAAAATATTGAAACTGATAATATTGCCGACCCCTTGAAGTTCATTTATAATCTGTAATGGCTAAAACCTACAGATTTATTCTGTGACTACGGAAACTTGAAAGAATTCTGTTTGAAAAATCATTCATCTATAGAACAGGAATATGCAATACCAAACTATCCAAATTCAAGGTACATGAGCATTTCACGATGCTGGTTTAAAGTTAATCCCAAGGTTAGCCATACATTTTGAATGGATTAAACTTGAGGTTAGCTTAAACTTGCTTTGAACAATCGGCCATTAATGTTTCTTTTGTACCATTTTTTTTTCTGCATTTTCACTTGCACTCTTCCAAAAAAAAAAAAAAATATATATATATATATATATAAAAAAAACAACAACGAAAAACAAACAAACAAAAATAATAATTACCGAATGCAAGTTTTCCTTTGTTTCTTAGATTTTCCACAATTTCCACTCTAATATACCAACAATTTCATGCTCTATAGATAAGAAATGTAGGAGTTCCAGAACAGAGAACTTAAATCATAATGAAGATGTTAAACTCTCTGGTTCTTTGGGTTTAATGGGCCTATATCTAGTGTTTAAGAATACAGAGTAACACTGATGGGCTCAGATAGTGTTGCAATATTAAGTACTGCTCATGAACTCACTTGATAAAAATGAGAATGCTATTATTTTTATTTCTTTATTTATTGATTTATATTTATTTTTATATTTTTGTGTTATTTGCTTCAGAAGCCTCGATTTCTGAAGTCTTATCATTTACTTACCAGGGAATAGGTTGGTTACAGGATGAAAGAAAGTACCAAAGTCCTCCTGTACAATAATCTCTTCTCTCTCCTCTTCTACAATCATCTCCTCTCTCTCACAACCAGGCTTTGCTCCTATTGATAAGCAAGTGTATTGTCTTACAACTAAACAGAATGGCTAAATGATGCAGTTTCTCAGCCATACAGTGTTTGTGCATTGTATTTTGTCCTATTTATACTTGGTGAACCTGATCAATTAAATATTTTTGGCATTAGCTTTCCACTATGTCACTCCTAGATGCTTTTGGAGTAAGTTTAATCAAATGTGATTAGTAGTGCTTCACCTACTAAACAATATTAGGTGTGATATCAACTTCAATAGCTTACTAATTGTAGTATAAACAAGCAAATTTGCTATATTTGATGAATTTATATCCCCTGTCAAAGTGGCCCTGATCATTTATGGATTATTTGAAGTTTAATACAATTTCGTTCACTGGTTACACAGTTACGGCTGAACTTGTGGATTGTAAATCAAATCAAGGGCTATAACTCTGGCACAAGTAAGGCATAAGCTGAAGCTGTTCTTAGAAACTTGCCTCAGCATCACTACACTGGATCATACTTTTTCAATTCAATTTCAAGAAATTTTGATCACCAGTATCTTATTTATGACTAATTTGTGGATTTTGAATCAATTCAAGGGCATCAAATCATGCACTACTGATGTGATTATGACAAGACTTAATGTGCACTGCTATGTCATGACAATATGTAATTATTAATGCTATTTTGTCAAGTGGTTACTTACTTATGGCTCATTTTATTGATTTTAAAAACAATTCAGGGGCAATACCTCATGCATTACTGAAGCCAGTCTAATGAAACTTGATGTGCATCAGCATGTGAGTGATATATATTTATTTTAAGTCTCATAAAATTCCGTCCAAAGGTTTCTTGGTTATGGCTCCGGAGGGACTGGCGGATGGACTGATGGAAACAGAGATAACTATATCCCTCTGCCTTAATATACATAACTGACATGGCTGATAAACTAATTTATCATATGACGTCGCATCTGAGAGTGTAAAATAGCCATGCATTAAAAACGATAATCCACTAGTGGATTAAATATACAAATTACATCGTAACGTTTTGCGTTGATGGTAATAAAACGTCGCGTTCTCTATTGGCGAAATCGTGACGTTTTAGTACAAAATTTGCTAATAAAACGCAATTTTAGTGCCATATGATAAACAGAATCTTGCATTCGTGCTTCCGTTTGACTGAATTTATTAAACTCGTAGGTGAAAACGATAAGATGTTCGGCAGAGCTTTGCATCTTATCTTTTTCTCCAACTCGTTTAATAAATTCAGTAATACATGATCACTTGTGTATGATCCTTTATGAATACATATATTCAATTGATCATGTTCACCAAGTGTCATTTACAACACCCCAGAAGTTTCTGCCTATTTCCTGTATATAAAAAAGTACAAGCGCTGCCATCTGACAGCATAGCATGGCTCTGACCCCTAAGTCCCACCCCTGGGTCTCAGACTGACCCTGGGGTATAGTGTCATGTAATGTTATGCTATAATATGATTTTGTTCAAAATATGGAAGGGTTCTTGCCAGTGGCTGCTGAGATACGAATGTTTTAAAACTTTGTTGTAAAACTTTAAAGTGACACAGTGTGACCTTATTTTTGACCCCCAAGCCCCAGCCCAGGGTCTAACCCTGGGGCACAGTGTTATGTAATGAAAGGTTATGCTATGATATGATTATGTTTCAAATATGGAAGGGTTCTTGCTAGTGGTTGCTGAGATATGAATGTTTAGTGAGTGTGACCTAATTTTTGGACCCTAAGCCCCACCCCAGTTTCTGACCCTTGCCAAAGGGGCTTAGTGTTATGTAATGAAAGGCTACACTATGATATGATTATGTTCCAAATATGGAAGGGATATGACAGTAGTTGCTGAGATCTGAAAATTTTAAAAACTTTGTCATAAAACTTTAAAGCGTGATGCCCATGCCAACGCCAATGCCCATGCCAACATAAGGATGACAACAATAGATCCATGTACTGTTATACAGTGGGCCTAAAAACCTACAAAAATGGCAGATTTCAAAGAACATAATTATTAGGTTTGAAAAAGCTATGTTTTGCTAACTAATGACCAGTTTCAAACACCTAGACCCAGAATATTTGACAGTGCTCCTGATGTCACTTCTACTGTTCTGACAAAAAAAAACAAAAAACATCAAAACATTTTAAAAAAAAAAAACTGGGCAGTTAGAAAATTCTGAAAAAAAAAAAAAAGAACACACCTGCGATTTCTTTGCTTGTATCAGTGTCCTCCATTTTCCAGTCTGAGCCTATTTCATCATTCACATCATCATGGTCTTGAAAACCATCAGGAACTTTAGTAACTTGTTGCATCTTGTCATCTTCTCTAGTACCAACAGGAATTTTGGTAACTTGTCGCATCTGGTCATCTTCTTGAGTACTATCAGGAACTTCTGTGACTTGTTGCATATGGGCATCTTCTTGAGTACAAACAGGAACTTTGGCAACTTGTTGCATCTCATCATCTTCTTGAAAACCATCAGGAACTTTGGTACCTTGTAGCATCTGATCATCTTCTTGAATACCATCAGGAACTTTGGTAACCTGTTGCATTTGGTCATCTTCTTT
This sequence comes from Ctena decussata, assembly GCA_963989385.1. Lineage (NCBI taxonomy): Eukaryota > Metazoa > Mollusca > Bivalvia > Lucinida > Lucinidae > Ctena > Ctena decussata. The sequence goes on from OZ022513.1 coordinate 25,124,236, forward strand.
CATAACATCAGAAACTTTGGTAACTTCTTGCAACTGGTTATCTTCTTGAGTACCATCAGCAACTTCGGTAACTCGTTGCACCTGCTCATGTTCTTGAGTACCATCAGGAACTTCTGTGACTTGTTGCATCTGGTAATCTTCTTGTGTACCATCAGGAACTTTGGTAACTTGTTGCATCTGGTCATCTTCTTGAGTACCATCAGGAACTTTGGTAACTTGTTGCATCTGGTCATCTTCTTGAGTACCATCAGCAACTTTAGAAATTTGTTGCAACTGGTCATCCTCTTGTGTACCATCAGGAACTTCTGTGACTTGTTGCATCTGGTCATCTTCTTGAGTATCAGGAACTTCTGCGACTTGTTGCATCTGGTAATCTTCTTGTGAACCATCAGGAACTTTGGTAACTTGTTGCATCTGGTCATCCTCTTGAGTACCATCAGGAACTTTGGTAACTTGTTGGATCTGGTCATCTCTTTGAATACCATCAGGAACTTTGGTAACTTGTGGTATCAGGTTATCTTCTTGAGTACCATCAGGAACTTTGTTAACTTGTTGCACCTGGTCAACTTCTTGATTACAAACAGGAACTTTGGTAACTTGTTGCATCTGGTCATCTTCTTGAGTACTATCAGAACCTTTGGTAACTTGTTGCACCTGGTCATCCTCTTGATTACAAACAGGAACTTTGGTAACTTGTTGCATCAGGTCATCTTCTTGAGTACCATCAGCAACTTTAGAAATTTGTTGCATCTGGTCATCCTCTTGAGTACCATCAGGAACTTTGGTAACTTGTTGGATCTGGTCATCTCTTTGAATACCATCAGGAACTTTAGTAACTTGTGGTATCAGGTCATCTTCTTGAATACCATCAGAAACTTTGGTAACTTGTTGCATCTGGCCATCTTCCTGAATATCATCAGGAACATTTGATACTTGTTGCATCTGGTCATCTTCTTGAATACCATCACAAACTTTGGTAACTTGTTGCATCTGCTCATCTTCTTGAGTACCATTAGGACTTTTGGTAACTTGTTGCATCTGGGCATATTTTTGAGTACAAACAAAAACGATGGTAACTTGTTGCATCTGGTTATCTTTTTGAGTACCATCATGAACTTCCATAAATTGTTGCATCTGCTCATTTTCTGGAGTACCATCAGGAACTTTGGTAACTTGTTGCATCTGATCAGCTCCTTGGAAACCATCAGAAACTTTGGTAACTTGTTGCATCTGGTCATTATCTTGAATACCACCAGGAACTTTGGTAACTTGTTGCATCTGGTCATCTTCTTTCATACAATCAGGAACTTTGGTAACTTGTTGCATCTGCTCATGTAAATTAGTACCATCAGGAACTTGTTGCATCTGATCAGCTCCTTGGAAACCATCAGGAACTTTGGTAACTTGTTGCATCTGGTCATTATCTTGAATACCACCAGGAACTTTGGTAACTTGTTGCATATGATCATCTTCTTGAATACCATCAGGAACTTTGGTAACTTGTTGCATCTCATCATCTTCTTGAGTACCATCAGGAACTTTGGTAACTTGTTCCATATTATCATCTTCTTGCGCACCATCAGGATCTGTGTTACTTGTTGCATCTGGTCATCTTCTTGAAAACCATCAGGAACTTTGGTAACCTTTTGCATCTGGTCATCTTCTTGAGTACAATAAGCCACTTTGGTAACTTGTTGCATCTGGTCATCTTCTTTCATACCATCAGGAACTTCAGTAATTTGTTGCACCTGGTCATCTTCTTCAGTACCATCAGGAACTTGGGTAACTTGTTGCACCTGGTCATCTATTTGACTACTATCATGAACTTTGGTACCTTGTTGCATCTGGTCATCTTCTTGAGTACCATCTGGAACTTTGGTGACTTGATGGTTCTGGTCATCTTCTTTCATACCATCAGGAACTTTGGTAATATGTTGCATCTGGTTATGTTCTTGAATACCATCAGGAGCTTTGGTAACTTCCTGCATCTCATCATCGGCTTGAATAACATCAAAAGATTTGGTAACTTGTTTCATCTCATCACCTTCTTGAAAACCATCAGGATCTTTGGTTATATCTCCTGTTTCACTATTATTGGCTTTGTCTGTGATTTCTCTTGTGAAGCCTCCAAATGCACCTGCATCCTCTGTTGAATGTTCAAATGCATCATCTTCCTTAGATGCTGAACAGGTTGCATCAGCTGCAGCCTCATCTTCTCTGCAAGTGAGTGTTGTAGGTGTAGCTCCAACCACATCACCAGGAGTTACATTTTCATCTGTACTGACCTCATCTTCCAGAGTAAATAGTTCTGAAAAAAATCAGTGATAGTAGGTACAGAGCCTAAATGATCTAGATCCATCCTGTTAGATGGATTTAGATCTCATGGATTGTTTTGGAAGAGGAAACTCAATTCTATAGCTGAATAACACAAGAATGATGGGTGTTTATCTTTCCAAAATTACCACAAATATCCAAATTATCAAATTTGTGGTCATTTTGGAATGATGAACTCCCATCTGATAACTGACTAAATGCATATGTGCAGATAAAATTGTCCTAAAACACTTCATTCTTTATCAAGAATTTAAGGTAGATCAGAACACTTCCATGATTTTCCACTGTTTTAAACAAGAGCTGTTGCCTGACATCATAGCTTGCCTGAACTTATGCTTGCCCTGCTCACAGACGTTTGTAACTATGGCTTGCACTACATTAAACTTCATGCAAGCATGTCCATGTGTTGTCAAAATATTTATAAACGAAAGCTTTAAGATAAAATTCTATATCAATGACTCTGACTTCAGGTTCTCACAGTGGGGTAGGGGTAGTATTTTGTGAAAATTCAAGCAAGTATCTGACACCAGTTAAAGTACAGGAGAACTTTATTGACTGAAACAGGCTTGGGACCATGAAAATTAGTTCCAGCCAAGGGTAGTTCTAGCCATCCAGGGTTAAATTCTATATAAAATGACCTCTAGGGATCAAGGAAAGAGTTCCAGCCAGGCAGGGTTAACTGTATAACTAAATCCATCCCTGTCAATTGGTAAAAATATTCACTTGTTTTGCTTTTCTAAATTGAAGTTTTTCTTTTCAGACTGGCTATTTATCTGATACTTTTTCTCCAGTGAAGTTGGTAATACTACAACAAAATCTAACATAGCATGCTTTTCACAAGCTTGTCCTTCCACACAGAAACATTATAATAACAAGAGTTGTCAAAAGACCAACTAGTGTGCCTCATGGGTGCTAATTCTAACAATCACTGAACCATGAAATGTAGGTCAAAGTGATCTATAAATAGTATGAGGTCATTTGCAATGTAAGACTGATCCAAAATGTCAGTTATGTTAATCCATCAAACTGCATTGGAAATATAAGGCAAACTCACTGGACCACGAAAAAACGTCAAGGGCACAGGAATCAGCATGGATGCTTTGCAGCTGCTGCAATTATAGGGACCTACTAGTTAATCAAGCAAAAGTTATCTTCAAAACTAAAAATTTTGCCTTATTAAAAACAGTGCCAAACAGCAAAGTCTGTCAACCGTGACATATAGGTCAAGGTTTGTATGATGCAGCTGCTGCAGCATTATGGATGTATGTACCAAGTATGATGATCATAGCCACTGTAGTTTTTATGATACAGAGTTGAATATCAAGTTAAACACAATTCATAACATTGGTTAACCTGAACATAGGCACAAACAAGGATGTTGACTCTAACGAGCACGCATACTCAGACTACAAGCTCATGGGTACAGCATTAGCTCTCTTTGCATTCGCAAAGGCGTGCTACAAACACGATCACTATGTGCCCCAACAAGACCCAAACAACAGACACCCTCTAACGAGAACGCATACTCAGACTACAAGCTCATGGGTACAGCATTAGCTCTCTTTGCATTCGCAAAGGCGTGCTACAAACACGATCACTATGTGCCCCAACAAGACCCAAACAACAGACACCATCTAATGTGCTAATTGGATTTATCTACTTAATAGGCTTACTTGCAATATAATGAACATCAACAGACCTGTGAAAACACTATGCTGGACTTGTACTAGGTGTCTTGGTTGACTCCAAACAAGTGAGAAATTTCAGTTTACTTGCTCAAGGGCACAAGTACAACAAGAGGGCCAAGAGGCCCTGAATCGCTCACCTGAACAAAAAGGTTAAAGGTCTTACTAGGGTCATCATTTGAACAAACTTGCTACTTTGCAACCATTTCCAAATGGTTCTGAAGAAGAGTTTGTTTGTTTTTTATTTTTCTATGTATTGCTATGGTTCGAACCCTGGACCCCCTGGGGCGGGGCCATTTTGGACCATGAGGCCATCATTTGAATAATCTTGGACCACTAGGCAATGCTACATACAAAATTTCTAGCATCTGAGCCAAGTGGTTCTGAAGAAGAAGATTTTTGAATATTTTTCCTTTGTATTTTCTATGGTTCAAACCCAGGACACCATGGGGCAGGGCTATTTTTAACCCTGGTGCCATCATTTGAAAAAACTTGGTAAAGGACCATTAGGAAATGCATCATACCAAATTTCAAGCATCTGCACTAAGGGGTTCTGGAGAAGAAGATTTTTAAGTATACTTTAATTACGAACCCAAGACTCCCTGCCCCAGGGCCATTTTTGATCCCAGGGCCACCATTTACACAAACGTAGTAGAATTCCACCAGGCAATGCATCATACCAAATTTCAAGCATCTGTGCAACATGGTTCTAAAGAAGAAGATTTTTGAATATTTTTCTATATATTTCTGTGGTTCAAACTCAGGACTCCCTGCCGCAGGGCCATTTTGGACCCTTGGGCCATCATTTGAACAAACTAGATAAAGGACTACAAGGCAATGCTACATACCAGATTTCGAGCATCTGGGCCAAAAGGTGCTACAGAAGAATATTTTTAAATATTTTTCTATGTATTTCTATGGTTCAAACCCAGGACCACCTTGGGCAGGGCCATTTTTGGCCCTGGGGTCATCATTTGAACAAACATGGTAAAAGACTACTGGGCAAAGCTACATAACAAATTTCAAGCATCTGAGCCAAGTGGTTCTGAAGAAGCAGATTTTTCAGTATTTTTCTATGTATTTCTATGGTTCAAACCTGGGACTCCCTGCTCCGGGGCCATTTTGAACCCTGGGGCCACCATTTGAACAAACTTGGTAAAGGACGACTAGGCAATGCTACATACCAAATTTCAAGCATCTGAGCCAAGCAGTTCTGGAGAAGAAGTTTTTATAAGTATATTTTAGTTTCGAACCCAAGACCCCCTGCCCCAGGGCCATTTTGGACCCTGGGGCCACCATTTGACCAAATTTGGTAGAGGACCACAAGGCAATGCTACAAACCAAATTTCAAGCATCTGAGCCAAGCAGTTCTGGAGAAGAAGATTTTTAAGTATATTTTAGTTTCGAACCCATGACCCCCTGCCCCAGGGCCGTTTTGGACCCTGGGGCCACCATTTGTACAAACTTGGTAGAGGACCACTAGGTAATGCTACATACCAAATTTCAAGCATCTGAGCCAAGCAGTTCCGGAGAAGAAGATTTTAAAGTATATTTTAGTTTCGAACCCAAGACCCCCTGCCCCAGGGCCATTTTGGACCCTGGGGCCACCATTTGAACAAACTTGGTAGAGGTTCACTAGACAATGCTTCATACCTAATATCAAAGACCTAGGCTTAGCAGTTTCAGAGAAGATGTCATTTAAAGCAAATTGTTGAGGACGGATGACACACGACACACGACGGACGACAGACACTGAGTGATCACAATAGCTCACCATGAGCCTATGGCTCAGGTGAGCTAAAAAGGGGAATCAGTTTAAAAGATAAGGGAAGTATCTGAGGAAAATTCCAAGATATTTTTCATATTTCTCATGAAAAACCAAGGCAATTCTAACATATGCACACAACATTTGTTTTAAACCAAAATTTGTGACAGCCAAAAACTACCATCAGTTAATCTTTCTTAACTCTTCATCTTTTTACTATCTACTGTTTTTTCCTACAGTGTTCTCCCCAGAAATTTCAGAAGGCATGCATGTCATTTTAGAACAAAAATCAGATTTTGACTTGTTCATCAGTTTTGAAAATCCTTAATATAGCATTGTTTTGCCAAAATTAGCCTAAATTTACATTATAAACAATTAATTGATGATCCTTCATGCATTTAAAACAACTTTACTGGCTAAGAAAGGAAAATAATAGCACTTCCATAAATTTTCATTGGATATTAAGGCATGTTGCAAAGGGAATTTCAAACTAATCTGAAGAAGGCATGTTGTAAGGGACATGCCTTAATGGTCTGGGGAGATCCCTGCATGATTTCTGTGGCAGCTCACTTAATGCTGGTGCTGGGCAAGTAAGTATTTGTTTGGACAAGTTAATTTTATCTGTTTATTTGTCCATGGACAAGCATAATTTTTTTTCCAAAAAAACAAAAGCATATTAAAATTTTGTTTTTTCCATAGCCATGAGCATAAACCGCATTCAGGGGTCAGCTTTCAGATAGGGAGAAGTTTTGCGACATTTTCTGAACTTTAGGGAGAAGTGATAGTCCAAATTTTGGCTTTCCCTATATCTTCTACACATTTTCACTTCTCCCTCAGCTCAAAACAGGAAGAAGCTAGTCAGCTAAGGGAGACTATTTCTCCCAAATCGCCCTCTAGGCTGAGCCCTGATATTAAGCCCCACTCACATGCACAGATTTGCTCACATTAGTAATTTTTGCATATATGCAAATTTTACGTAAGTGAATTCGTTATGTGAATGCAAATACTTACGTACGTAAATCTGCTAACATGTAAAATTTGCTCTAGGTCTGAGTAGGTGCGAAAGTATATTTGCAAATAAGCAATTTACTCCTGGAGTATATGTCGTCATGTAAAGGTAAAGTAAATATACTTATGGGTATCTTATTGTCCTACCATATCAAGGAATTCAGCATCCTACGACTCAAGGTCATTTCCTCCCACCACCACCTAAACCCCCGAACTAAAACAGGTTATCAAGACCAATTTCTGTGGTTTACTCCCATTTTGCCTACTTCCATTTTGCATTATGATTTGCCCCCATTTCGCCTACTCCCATTTCATCTACTCCTATTTCATCTACTCTAAAATATATCACTTTTCTGGATTCCTTATTCACTTTTTCATAAAAATGATTATATTTTCTTTTTAATTTCATTTACTCACATTATTATAACATTTTAAAAATGTATGTGCATTATTATAACTCATTTTAAAACATGCTACATAAAATATTTCATCAAGAATGAAAACAATGAACCAGGCAGTGAGTGGATTTTCTTACAGTTACAACACCAGATCAAGCAAAGTTAACTTTAACCCCTTTTTCAGGGTCACAGGAGGACACAGAATGGACACTTTCCTGTATCATGTTCTCCTTCTGCTGATTCAAGAAGGGCAGTTGTCAGTTACTGGGGAAAGTATGTGCACATAGTACTGGGTAGCTGCTTAGGTCTAAGTCTGTCAAGGACTAGTATGGTTAGGTTAACTGACCGTCCCAACATGACCATAGCTGTTTACCATGGACATAAAGCAACAAATCAATCAATTCCTGTATCATGTATACTCAGAGTCCTTTAACCCAGTGAGTAGAGCTGTACCAGATTTGGATAAATACACTACTCAAAATATTTAAAGGAGCACCTAAAACGATTTTTCCATAGACAACAGTGCAACGTATCCCCACTTTGAGAGCCATTTACTTTCAATCGAAGAAGACATAGAATTTCATATCTATTTGCCAATTTCTAAAGAGGATCAAAGTTACTAACAGCACAAATTTTGATCCAATATCTATCATGCCTCTGTACATGGACTGATTTTTGTAAAAAGAGGACATTTGGTAAAAACTTAAAAAATTTTCAAACAGAAGAAATTCATGAAAATTTCAACCTGGATTGAAACCAACCATTTTGCTTATGAAACTGAATGTCTAACAAGGTGACGTTTTTGAAAGCATCACTTTTAACTCAAGTTTATTAGATTTTATAGATTTCTAGAAAAAATGCCTCAATATCAGATTCTTCGAAAATTACCAAAATTAGTTCCATTGAAATGGTTATGTCATCAGGTCTATTGAATTTCTTGTTATTATAAACTTCGATCCTTCTTCAAAAAACTGTAAAAGAATGGGACATTCTCGGCCACTGGCGGTTGAATTTATGGGCCGTTGAACTGGGTATATATTGTAGTAATGTCTCTGGATAAATACAACTGCTCCTTTAAATATTTTGAGTAGTGTATTTCACTGGGACAGGCAAAATGCTGTTTGGTGACCTTGACCCCATCTTCAAGGTCACAGGATGACTTAGGCCAATAAATTTTCCACAAAAGTAACTTCTAAGTGCCATGTTTCTTGGACTTAATTATCAACAGATTTTGAACAAATGTGATAACGAAGAAGCCACCGACTTGATTAGATTTTTGGGCCCATTACCTCATGTTCAAGACTGACAAATTTAGCTGAAAAAAAAAAGATGCTGATGTGTGTGTGTGTATGGTGGTGATGGTGGGGAGGAGAGGGGGAAGTCCCCCCAAAAACGGTTCTAGTTAAAAAGCTTGTATATATATATACGTCTTGGACAAATGTATGGCTAGTCTTTCAGCAATACCTTATTACAATATTGATTTCTGAATCTTATTATGATGCTGAGTTCTGATGGCCTGATCAGAGAAATAGGTTTTGGAAACTTTGTGAAAATGTTTCCTTTTGCCTTGCCAGAACATGAAATTTTAGTTTATCTTCTCTGAAATTTCAATGAATGATTAGTAAATATTAACACTCCAAGAACTTAAAATCCATGTGAACCCAAAGTACCATAAAGATACTAAATATTGGGACGCTAAGAATAATTACCACAATTGTCCTAAAATTGGAACAGTTTAGTTTTACAGTGCTGTAATATGCCCAAAAAATGCAAATGGGATGGCAAATAGTGTAAACCCTGATCAGACTGCTCCATGAGGAGCAAATAGTGTAAACCCTGATTAGACTGTTCAAGGAGCAGTCTAATCTGGGTTTGCACCATTTGCTCAGGCTTAACTGTCCCAATATATAGCATTTTTAAATTTGCTTCAAGTAACTTTTACTCAAGTCTCACGTGAGCTAATTTGCTTATATGCAAATATACTTACGTAAGTAAAACTGCGCATGTGAATGGGGCATTAAACAGAAATGATAATATTAAACAGAATGATAACCATGATAACAAAAGACACCAATAAAAAAGTAGGTTTGTCACAGAAAAAATTGCTCGTGTAAATGCCAAAATATGACAATGTTTCTATGACAAATATATATGGTAAAGTTACTTCAATAAATTAAATTTGTCCGTGTAAACGGAGAACTTTGCTAAAGATTATGTAACGAAGAACTTTACTATAAGCGTGGAAAATGTGACAAAGATTTTGTTTCATCGCTGCAGGTAACTTTGACGAATAACATTTGGTCGTGTGAACACTGCAGCAAATATTTCATTGCCAAAGTTTATGTGACAAAGATTCTATGGCACATTTTTTTTAACAAATAATTTGCTCCGTGTAAACGCAAAATGTTTGTCATACTTTCTTTGTTAAAGTTTATGTGACATAGATACTTTGCTCGTGTAAACGCGCCCTAAACCGAGCAATAGTTTTGTTTGGACAGCCTAAAGGCAATTAATTAATTCCTTTAGATTTTAGGTTACACACCAAACATGCTTCATAATGCTTATAAGTCACAGAGACTACCAGACAAAGACATTTGTCTCGACAGTTTCTAAAACGTAAGAATGTAACAAGATATTCACAAGCCAAGCATAATACACCCGTTCTAGCATCATGAAGTGATCAGGAAATCTATGTAAGGGCAGTTAATTCAAACAGCTGTAAGGGCAGTTAATTCAAAAAGTAAGCAAGCCAGAGTGGTTCTTTCTCAACATACATCACCCCAATATTGTACACATTTCTAAAAAGTTACATTAAAATATTTCAATCAGTTAAGGGGTTACAGAATGACCAAGATTGTTTATGACAGACAAACACGGGCAACAACTCTGTAATGAATGAGCTCTGCACCTTTATTAAAACATTTAACACCCCAAATACTAATATGTTCTGAAAAGTAAAAGCGTCTGAAAAGTGTATGCCAAAAATCAGTTGCCAAGGTGAAGAGGCTCAGTAGTTGAGAAATGCAAAAGTCAAACAATGAATATAAAACAAGAGGGTCATAAGGCCATGAATCGCTCACCTGAGCAATTGGTCTAGTGGCTTTTGAGGAGATGTTTCAAATTGTCAAAATATGAGAGAATGACCTTGACCTCTTGTATTCACAAATCTTCAAGTACTCATTAAGACAAACGTACATACCAATTTTTGGGCCAAAATCTGCAAAACTTTCCATGAAATCTTATATTATAGCTTTTTCCCATATTTGACCATGCTGTAAAAAAAAGAGTAAAGGTCAACACAAGGTCATCATTTGAACAATCTTGGTAGTACTCAAGTAGTTGATGCAACATACCAAGTTTCAAGCCATTGGTGAATTGGTTCTTCTTCAGAAGATTTTTAAATTTTTTTTGCCATGTATGGGCATGGTGACCATGCTGGTCATGTGACATGGACCCTTTGACCAAATTTTCGTTTCCTTGGCTCCTGGAGGCGCTATATGAAATTTGGTTACAATTGGCCATGTGGCCAATACCTGCAAGTTAAAAGAAGTTGCGATCAAAAATGAAGAAGCTAGGGCCCGGACAACATTTCCCCATTATAAGTCTATCAGAAAATATTTTGTTGCTCAAGAGCAAGTAACTCTGAAAAGAATCATCCAACCTGGCCCAAACTGGAACTGGTCTGATATTTTATAGCTGTCCTAGATACCTGCAAGTTTGAAGAAGTTGCAATCAAAACTGAAGGTGTTATAGCCCAGACAACATTTTCTCCATTATAAGTCTATGGGACCTTTTTGTTGCCATGGTAACCACAGTTTGCAACCAATCTGTCCAAAAACTATATGCAATCAATCCCCTACCCCATCAATGCTACATATAAAATTTAATCAACACTGGCCAGTGACTTTAGCAGATATTAATACTTTAAAGTGTGAACGGATGAAGTACAACGTACAACATACGACATATGACGGATGACAGACCAAGCCTTTTCTATAAGCTCAGCTTGTGAGCCTTCGGCTCAGGTGAGCTTAAAAGTAATCAAAGGGATGTAACTCCAAAACAAAGTAAAAGGAGAGCAACCAATGATACATAAGATATATTGTCGAACCATAAACACTGCTATAAAGTTTCATGAAGATATCGAAATGGATACATAGATATGGCACGCACAAGACTTGTCTGGACAAAACTAATCAAATGGGCATAACCTGTTAACTAAAGAATGGGGGAGCTGTCATTTACTGTATGCGGCAGGTCGCCCTGACCTAATACACATTCTTATAAAATTTCATGAAGATGATCCACAACAGTTACGAGTTATGGCACCCATAGGAATATTTACAAGCATCATGACATAATACATCTGTTATTCCAGTAAAATTTCATGAAGATATCCCAAATGGTTACTGGGTAATGGCACTCACAAGAATGTTTACAGACGGCTGGATGGACAGCACCAAGACATAATACGTCATTTTTTTTTCAAAACGGGCATATAAAAAAGTGCAAGACCTGTATTTATTACAATCAATGCCCATACTTGTTAAATGTATTTACATTTGTTTTTAGATAACGAGATTTCCTGAGTAAACTTCTACAATTTTCTCAAATATCTAATCAATTTTAACCTAAAAGATGGATTACTTTGATTCTAAATCCCTGAATAATGCTAAACTTACAGTACTAGGTTCATGCATGAATTTAGCACTGTAAGATTAAAGAAATTGTCTATGATATAGAACACTTCATGCAATTCCTTTAGCAGACTAAATGGTAAACGAGGAATAAAATAACAGTAAAAATACAGTCATTTCTCTTGTTACATACAGCAACTTTTACAGTATACTTTATCCATTATCTCTATAGTAACCAATATAAAGGAAGTAATGACTGCATTTTATCCAATAATAATAATAAAAAAAAATTAACATTTAATTACTTGGCTTTTCGTATAGGACTGGTTTCACGTCCCCTTTCTGAAAAGGAAAGCCACATATCTTTGGAATTTCAAATAAAAATATATAGCCAAAGAACAGCTGAATAGATTTTGTGTCAGAAGGTACTTATTTTAATTTTCAGGGCAAAATCAATTCTTCAAGAGAAACAGAACATCAGATGATGCCTGATATTTCACCAGGACACAATGCAAACTGCAATATAAAATGGTTCTGGTTGTACCCATTTTTATATCTACCGGTAGTTGAAATGGTAATAAGATCAAAGAGACCCTTTGATTTCCTAAAATCTGTAACAACATGTCATATTATACTTTTACATGTTTCAAGTACCGTACTTTTATTCACAGTGTCATTTTCTTTAATAGCAAGCTACAATAGTAATGTACAAAAGGAAAATCTAGTATCCGAGAGAATGTTATTGTATTCTCAGTTTTCAGGGTTCCCACAGATAATAAGAAATAAAATTCCATGACTTTTCTACGATAATTCCATGACTGAAGTTAAATTTCCATGACTATTCAAAACAGTCTTTCTTTCTGTGTTTTGCCTACAAGGGAGCAAATAGAGCGAGAAAAATTTGAGAAATAATGACATCTAAACTGGCATCTCATATTAAAATTCCATGTTTTTCCATGATATTTCATCATTTTTCAAATTCCATGATTTTTCCATGCATGGAATTTTTTTCAGTCATTTTCGAGGTTTTCCAGAGCTCATGGGAAACCTGAGTTTTACAATAGCGAAGATGGGAAGGGGGTTAAGGAGCAGCTAAACTTAAGCTCAAACAGCAGGTTAAGTGTCAAATACCTTTAATTTTCTCCAGGGTAGGTCAGAAACGCCATAGTCATAATTCAACTGCTCTCCAATTGCAATGTTTCTTTGAGAAAAGAGGCATAGTCTGGGCTTCCCATCAACAATGAGTTTTTTCATCTTACAGTTAGCTTTTCTAGGCAATTCATCATTAACCATCTTTCCGATGCAATCTGTCTCTGTTGCATCAACACTAGAATCAGACGAAAGAGATAAAAGTGAAGAAAATGAAAGCCTTAAAATTATCTACATTTGGAATAGATATGAAGACTTTTATTTTACTACCACACAATGCTTAACTGTCCCAGCTTTGATTGCTTGAGTGATGCATATCAAAGATGTGGTACACAATCTGCTCTCCAGGGGTCAGCCTAGAGCTTCCAGGCATGGTGAAGTTTTGCAACATTTTCAGGACTTAAGAAATTTTGGCCCAAATACTGAATTTCCCTTTATGTTCTATACTACTTCTCCCAAATCGCCCTTTATGCTGCTCCCGACCCCGACCAACAGTGTGCAATTAACCTCTACCCAACGGTATGCAATTAAATAAGAAAGTTAAGTTGCCAACCCTGCTTGGGTAAACACTTAGCATGCATGCCATGCAGACTGTCCCATTACATAAATAATAATATTATATCCAATGCATATAAATTGCATTATTATTTTCCTAAACTGATCTGAAAAATTGGTTATACCTATGATTTTTCTTAATTTGTAGACTAAGCCTTTATAATTTGTAGACTAAGTCTTTTCTTAATTTGTAGACTAAGTATCAACTGAATCCTTCCACAAACTGAGATAACACTGTGCCTTTAAGAAACTAACCAAAAACTTTAACGAAAAAATTATGTCCATGATCTTGACCCCAGTCATCAATGGGGGTTGGAGTGGACTTACTGCCTAAAAATTTTGACCATTACCTAACATATGTGTAGGTCTAAAGTAAATCTATCTTAGGGTTAAGGAGAGTATGCCTTCAAAAACTTAAGCCAAGAACATCCCAACTTTCAATATAAAACTTCTCTAAGGCTGTGACCTTGACCTGTAGGTCAACAGGGGTGGGGACAGTGCTGAATAAACTTTCCGGCCAATATCTTTCATCAAACCATATATAATTCAAATCGATCAAAGGGTATAGAAAATATAAAAACTTAAAAACTATAATATAAAACTTTAGCATGAACTTTAAGTCCATGACATTGACTTATAGGCCACGACCACTTCAAAACTTTACCATAAAATCTGTCTCTAGCTAGGTAGGCCTAATTTTTCAATTATGCCACACATGCTGTTGTCAAAGATTACTTTGTCTTTGATGTACACCACCTTAAGTTAGCTCCCAATTATGATGTAATAATATTTTCTGGCATAACATGTACATGTCATTAGTTTTCATAGGAGGACACAGAATTTAAAATATAAAAGATTTAGATGTTTCTGAGGATGCTGTCAAGTACATTAATAGACTACTGACTACTGTAAGACATTTCAACATGTTGGTGATCTACCACATGTTCAAGTTCGGTTAAACGATCTGTAAATTTTGTAAACAGTTAGCACATTTACACAAACTGTTACCATTTATCCATATAAACAAAGAAAATTAAGCCCTAATGATCACCAGCAATTTTTTTACAAATCTATTCAGCAAGTACCAGGACCCATTAGTCTGCAAATCTTTGCATCCCAATCTCAGATTTCTGCAACCCTTCTTAGACATGCTGATAAAAAGCAACTGTGCAGCCAAATCTGTTCAGTATCATAGAAGCCATATTAAACTAAGGTATCAATAGTCCATTGAAACCTTAGTTTAATATGGCTTCTACGATACAGTCTAATTTTTGCTTCAAATCTTTTGCATCCTGTGAATGCACATCTTTTAAAATGTTGCATCCTCAGCAAAGTATATGCATCAAAGAAGCAGGATGCAGAGGTAAAAGAAAACCACTGCATATAGCAAACTAAATTTTATTCTCTAATAGCTCTATACATACCAGAAGGTCTGGTTATCATGTTTGAAATAAAATCTCCAACTGTTTTCATCTCTGCACTTATCAGCACAAGATAAGGTTCCTTTGTACTCCAGGATTAATTCCCCTTTATGTATGGTCTCTTTTGCAAAGACACCATAACCTGCAATTAAAGGTATTTGTGCATATTTTAATCAAAATTAAAGAACAATTTATAATGGATGGATGGATGATTTGTAATGTTACACTCTTTTTAATAGTATTTCAGTCAAATCAGACAATGGGTGAGTCATAATGAAAGGTTGTGTGCAATGGAACCCTGTTTAAGATTGAAAAGATTCCCGCCAACAGCAGGGTTCAACCTCAACTTCCGGACCGCCAGGTCATCAGGTCAGCCCTAAACCGACTGAGCTACCAAGGCTCCAATAATTTAAGCAACAGATAACAAATGAAATACAAGCCTGTAAGTGATACACAGTTCCGAGCCACACCCAAAATGTCACTCAAAGTCACCTGATTGTGTAAACTGGCCAAAGCAGTGACATATTAGCACATGACGTACTCTCACATACAAAATCGCACATGTTCATTGTCTCACATAAGTCCTTATGGAGGGATGTGTATCTGTTTAGAGTAGGCACTGTTTTTGCAAATTTGAATTCTGCTGGTTTCGTGTATTTATCAACTTTTTTGCAAAAGGAACTAGAGCAAGTGAGCAGGGGCTCACGTATACCCCCGGCCACCTCCACGGCCTAATGATATTATACTTCAAACACAAAAATTTTACATATATAAGATACAAATTTTAAAGTCTGTGACCTTCTCCTTTGGTCACCAGCAGCATACAGAAGATCATCATCAACTAATCTGCTGCAACCTAAAAGTAAACCTAGTAATATATCAAAATTAGCTCATTTAAATATTTTGCCTAAAAAGCAGGCATTTTCACTGCATTTTAACTGCATTTAAACTGGAAAAATGTTTTTGCTAAAAAAAAAAAAACTGCCTTTTAACTGACAATAATGCTGTTTATGCAAATTAAGTAAAAACTGGTTGTACCTGCAAAATACTGTTGAAAAACTGCTTTTCAACTGCTCAGGAAAAAAACTGTATAACAACTGTATTTTAACACCTCCCAGTTTGCTACGTGCACTTGTGTTGTGACCATATTGTAACCATAAAGGTTTTCCAACTTGCACCACTATTAAAGGGTCTCTCCTTTTAAAATTTAAGTGAGAACCCTGTCAGAATTCAGTAGGTCAGGGTCAGCACTAAAGTCCCTGTACCAGAAACATTAATGTCTTTCATAACTTCGTCTTAAATCAGACAAAAATACAGAAACATACATACCAATATAGGTGTCAATGAATTCTAAAGTACAGTATTTATATGGATTTAGGTCTTCAAGGCTCCTGCTTGTGATCTGAGGTTTGACTCGTTTCTGTCGTTGCATTTTGTTTGCCTGAAACAAAACATGAAAAGTTAAGCTGAGTGCAAAAGCTTGCAGTAAAGAGTCTGTCAGCTAACAGCACTTTCTTCACAACATAGCTTTTGGGAAAGTAATGTGATTTAAGAGGGCCATGAGGCTCTGAATCGCTCAAGTGAGTAAAAAGGTCAAAGGTCAAATCATGACCTGATAGTTTGAAACAGTCAAAGTATGAGAGACCTTGGTTGAATGTCAAAGAATTCCTGTGACCTCTATTACTCAATTCAATTCAATTCTTTATTCAGATTGCCAAATTCTTTACATTTTAGCCCATCTACAACTTATCATAGGAACAAGAAACTGATCTAATCACATTTATCTTCCCAGCAGGCATATGACGTCGCAGTGACGTCTCACTGACGTCCCAATGATACCAGTGCGAGGCCACCGAAACGCCCTGTGCCCGCTGGATTTAAGGGCTGGGATGTTTTGCCATATACCCTAGTCGGCCGGAATAGATGAGAAAGAAAGTAATTCAGGGCAGTGTCTAGAGCAGTGCATCCTTTATCAGCAGTTCTGCTCCAGACACTGTTCCCCCTCAACAACGCTCAGTCCAAACCACCCCCTTGGATGCAAAGAAATTACTGGAAATGAGTTCTATTTTCTTTTCATTGCCTAAAATAATTTGTTTTCACCGCCGATGACTCTCAAATTTCCTCCAAACAGGTAATATCTAGACCCTTTGTCTCCTTTCTAGCTCCATGGAAGGCCAATATTGTCCATTACTGGCGGAAATCTCAGATCATTAGTACGGATTTTACCTAGCACAGCACTACTGAAGCAACAGTTCAATCTCTATTGGTGCGACAATAAACATTAAAATGAATGGGAAAATTGATCTTTAATCCTAAAGGGTCGTTAATGTGTCATTTAGCAAAGGACAGCCAGCTGATAAATGAAGAAACATCCTTGTCATTTCAGAGGAATCAAGACTGGGAAAACCTTCAAAAGTCTGAATTGCTGAAGTGTCAATTTTGCTGCCCAATTATGTAAACAACCTGGTACTTTGCAACTTTTTGTTTACATCACTAAATAAAATTAGAATGTGTCCATAGGACACGGATGCCCCCGCCTAGTGCCCTAAGTAAGATGGTGCCTAATTTAAGGAACTGGCACTTGTAGGATAACTAGGTTCACAAAGGCAGACTTCTGTGGTACATGTTTCATTGTTCTTCCGTAAGCAGATGTATTGTGCTTCTTGGATCGATAGAAGAGTGTGTGTGGGTGGTGGTGGTGGTGGTGGTGGTGGGGAGGGGGGGGGGAGTTTCTTGGCTACAGTTTCTTAAAGACCCATAGTTTTGTTCAGTTCAGTTCAGTTCCAGGCATCACCGACCTCACTGACTTTAAACCTGCAGCTGGAGTATAAAAGCCACAAGATGGCGCTGTATGCTAATTTCATGCAATTTCAAACATGCTTTACAACAGAGAGACATGTTTGAAGATTTCTCAATAATTACCAAATGAACACACTTCAAAATTGGTTTGCAATTAGGCACTGATATTTGAATTTAATCTGCTGCAAAATTTTGCTAAAATACTGTGTTATAAATGCTTTCCTGAAAAATTATTTTTTCTCAACTGTCAGATTTTGAATTTCCCGGGAGGAGCTTATTATTCATGAGATGTCATGACACCTGGTTGTAAACAAATGCATGTGCTTCAGCATCATAACACAGCTGGCAAAGGTTATTGCCCTGGCAGTGTTGCAAGGTCAGCAGATCATTCATTGATAATCCCAAGAGAAATATACTGATTTTATTCTTGATAAAATCTTGCCATTAATTAGAACCATTTAATTTACCATTTATTTTTTACCCCATTTGAAAATAATTGCATACATGCATTTAAAATATTTATTTAAATAATAAGGAATCTACAATATTCCATGTGGATATTTTTAATGGATGTGATTTTATTTTATTTTTATTTTTTTTTTCAATGTTGAATCAATGAAACTAGGATCCAAGCTTATTTTTCTGATCCCTCTTATAAAATATAAAACTATTGATAAAATACAGGGCTAGATGGGAAACATATATGTTCCTACCTGGCTTCTTTCATTGACCCGCACAGCCTTTTCTTATCCAATCTAAGTGAATCACAGAATACACCAACATTTATCCAAATACAAAATAGAACTTTATTCTACTAGGAAACACCATGTAATTCCAAAGTCAAAAGATTCATGTTTTCATTGTATTTTTTTCCTGGAGTTAGTTACAGGAATTGGCGGGAGATATGATGGGGTCATGACACTTCCCCTGGAACTACCATTATTATTATGGTGTTTGCTGTTGCAAAAGTTTAAAATCAAATAACTCAGTTTCATCCAAAGAGAGTTCCAGTGATTATTTATTTAAATTTAGCAATTGTCATTTCTTCTGAATGTTTTATGGAACTGATGCAGTACCTTTCAAAGGGGTAAAAAGATAAATATAATACAAGAATGTCCCAAACTGAAAATGGAACAAGCTGCCCCCTGAATGACCTGGTGTCAAGGCATGTTTGTAGTAGGCATATTTTGAAGTTATCCAAATTTGAGTGCAAGCGGTAAACTGCACAGAAAGTTATGGCGGAAAATCAAAACTTAGCTGCAGAACCTTATGTTCGCATCCGAGATGAAAATCGTGCCATGCACCCGAGACAGAAGAGACCCAGTGATAATACAGATGCGCAAAAGGAGAGAAATGAAAAAAGAAAAAGATCTGAAAGCTCAAGACAGAGAGGTCGCTTAGAGTTTTATTATGGTTCAGAAGATGAAAAAATAGCGTTGTTTAATAAAATGGACAAAATCAAAATCAAACTTGGCCAAGGAAAAGTGTCAAATACTTCAACTTACAATGTGCTAAATTCAGTTTTTGATTATTATTTGGAAAATAACTCAACAGTGCAACATAACGAAGATGCTCAAGAGTTGACAGTTCCCAGCTATCAACATGTAGACTTTGATGGGAGTTTGAATGAGGAGATGTTTTTATGTTCTCTGTCATCCCTAGATAACCTGATCAAGCGTGTAACCAATCACACCAGACAGTGTGACAAACAGCTTCATGTCAAGGAATATGAAAGGCTTCGCCATGCTGTTAGACTGAAAATCAATTGTGAACATGAACATTGTCTTAAATGGTATTCATCGCCTCATTTGGAAGGAGGGAAACTACTAGTAAATCTGAAGATGGCTCATGGATTATTCACTTCTGGGATACTTCCTGAACATTATGAAAAATTGTGTAATGCTGCAGGAATAGGTGTTCTTGGTGATGCGTACATGGCCAGCTTACAACCAGGTTACTGTGAACTAGTGAAAGAACTTACTGTAAAATCCCAAGAGGATGCTCTGAAGTTAGAAATAGCCATGTCTGTGGACTCTGAGTTGCAAGGTGGCATAGGCATAATGACTGACGCAAGGCATTGTTGGCGAAAAAATGCACAGTTTTCTGATGTTGTGTGTATCGGAGACTTATCTCATAAGGTGCTCAGAGTAGAAACTATAAGTAAAGAGGATGACACATGCTCACAGAGACATGAACTTCTTGGGGTTGACAGAATTTACAAGTATTTGGACGAAAACAACTGTCCAGTTCTATTTCATGCACACGACAACAATGCATCAGTATCTAAATATGTGCGAGAAAGGGGCGATACTGATAACGCAAATGACACATGGCATCTGGCAAAAGGTATTGCAAAGGGTGCTAAAAAAATAGCAGGTGGAAGAAAAAAGACACATGGTATTGATTGGCACTGGGAGTTGAAAGACAAGGCTGGATCAATTAAAACACATATATTCTGGTGTATGAAAAACTGTAAAGGAAATGCCGAGAAACTTCGCTCAAGCATCAATAATATTGTAGCTCACTATAAGAATGATCACAGTATATGTCATGAAACATCACGATGTAGACAAGAAACACATTATATTGGAACTAAAGTTGAAATCAAAGACCCAGCAGCCGAGAAGATTCTGAGAGACTTTCTGCAAAAATTGCCTGTATACAGACAAGCTGAAGTTTATGCATTGTGCAAAGACACACATTATGTTGAATCGTTCAACAATGCGTTGCTCCAGTATGTAGATAAAAGAATAGTTTTTGGAAAGGACAGTTACATTATGCGAATTAATATTGCTGTACTGGATTGGAATGAAAACATTGACAGGCCAGTTACAGTACAGCCGTCGACATCTTACTATCAATCGCGCCTCGCCGCGTCTCTCCACGACAAATTCGCGCCGAGAAGCGTGGGAAAATCGAGGGCGCGTCGTGGATTTAGCGTGGCGAGGAGTGGCGCGGAGAGGGCGTGGCGCGGCGCGGCGCGGCGTGGAGCGGTAGATGCCGCGTGTTCCTCTACCCGACTGGTAGTGGATCGCGGGAAACCGCGTTAATAGGCGCGAAAAAGATTAACAACTACCTTACACAGAAGCTACAAACTGCAATGCCATTACACAATTCAACAGGTTTGTGTATTGTGTACAGCTGTCAGAATAAGACTCATGTTTCTATTATTCAGTCTTTTTCGTTAATTATTCGGTACCAAAATATTGCAGTTATTTGTATGTTTACCTTTTTTTAATCGGATACTATATGGAAAACCCCTTATGTTAATTGCCTTTTTTTTAAACACGTCCGAGAACTGTATGCACACTGGCCAGGGGTATCATTTTTCACGACGCTATTCCGTCGCAGTACATGTACATGTACCATTCAGAACTTATACTTTGATACCTGGTACTGGATAGACGAATTAAATAGTCCTATAACATATTTTCAGGCCAGGCTGTGCACACAGTTGTGCAGGACTCTTATCACAATGCGCTCTGTAAACCCGAGCAGTGTACATGTAGGTGGGAACTCGGGGTCAGTTTCCTGATCAGACTGCGCACACAGTTTACGGTGTTCAAATATCAACTGGTTATTAAGCAGACGATCTTCGTTATCAGACCGGACCATCGTTTTCTGGTATCAACTTCTACTTTAGACATTTAAACCTGTTTTCTCTCTCTCTTTCGCACGCGCAGGCCCTTTCCAGACTGCGCAGACGTTTGCCGGTATCAAGCTCAAGGCGTTTCGCTAACACCCTAAACTGCCATTTGCGCAGCTGATATATGCTTGTCTTATTAAGACTGCCCGATAAGACTGCGCAGACGTATTCCGGTAGCAAGAGCTACGCCAGCATGTACACAGCTTTAAATCGACGTTGATTCAACGTCATGTGTTTATGCCAAGCGCATTCACTTAGCCTCTAATTTCTCTGTTGTGATTAAACCAGCTTTTATTTTTTTCGGCACTCGGACGATCTCGATCCGGCAGACTTGGCAGACTGTCCCGCAGACTGACTTGAGTCTTCTTGTTCACACATTACGATTTAACATTCAGTGTCAGCTTCAGAACCCCCTCTCTCTTTCTCCCCCATTTACCCTTGAAAAGAAACTTGGAATCTCTTTCATACTCTCCAGACTGCGGAAATCTGCACGTGCTCAAATCATCAGTGAAGACACAACAGGTAAATGCGCACGATATAAACACACAGAAGTAAACAAATGGAAACGATTCTACATCATGTACAGAGTGAGGATTCGGGTCGGTCCGTGCAGGCAGCTGACTGCTTTGAGTATTTATGGTCGGCCAGCACAAAAATCGACTTATCGTCGGACCCTTTTTGACATCCTGTAGTAGAAATCAGGACAAGCCAGATCAGCATATATATATACATGTATACGTCAATCATTATGATTTTTTTTTCATCAACTATTAAATGTGGCGTGCCTTTAGTTGATCCGGACCTTTGCCAATTTATGGGTTTTTAAAAGTGCACCGAGATGGACTAAGACAAACACGCACGAACACGCACACTATTGTCGCCAAGTGTTTTGCTACACAAAATATCTGACTAGCACGTAATTACTCTAAATACTTGGGTAAAAGAGTCTAAGCGAAGAGCGTAGATCCTGATCACACTGCGCCTTAGGCAAGGTGTCATCGCATTTAATCATAAGTGTTCTTCAAGTTAGGACCCATAGAGTAACTGGTTAAATTGTCACAGTATTTAAAATGATTACGGTATAGTACACGGTATAAAAAGAGCTGCCCAGATACAGATTATCATGCACACATACACAAACAAACCCTTTTTTAGTCTTGCTAAATATAAATTCTTCAAGATTTTGTAATTGGCACTTTGGTACGTATAATTCTTATTTGCAGGAAAAGAACGGTGTGTTTGTCGTCTTTTCTTTTTTTCTTACTGCGATTTCTCGCTACTGATGCCTCTTACCAGACCAGCGCTCAGCTCCAGACACATACATGTAGGAGTTATTACATGGGAACTGCTATGAAACTTGCGGTGTAGGTTGGTTGTTATTCTATGGACGAAGTGTGAATGCCAAAACCAGACTGCGCATGAGCGCAATCTACTCTGGGCATGCGCAGTTGTACCCATACCTCGAATTAATCATTATCTGAAAAAGGCATCGTATTACATCTGCGAACCGCAAAGCCTTAGACCAGTCTGCGCACCTAAATAATGATTTTGCAAAGTAAGCCTTTTGGTTTATTTTCTCTTGACAAACTGTGAATGCTCCAACTAGACTGCACATGAGCGCAATCTACCCTAGGCCCATGAGACGTTCTCAGTTAAGCTGGGCCATTAACTATTAATTTTGTCCTTCGTATTACCTTTCTTTAAATTACAAAATAACGGTCCTGTTTACCCTCTGACAAGTAGCCCTCTGTCTAGAGAAGTAGATAAAAGTACCAAGACATGCATGCGTTTTGTTAGACATTTTTAACACTGGTTCGAATAATGATACCCTGGTTTAAAAGACGACGTTTTTAAATGTCGCAATATTGCCGTTGCATAGATATGAACGCCGCACGGCTAAAAAAGATAAATCACTGATTAAAAACGAGTTCCATTATTAAATTCAGGTTACCTCTTACATATTTCCCCGCTCAAACAATATCTAAAGGGTAGGTTTTACTACGAAATGAGACTGGGAACTGATGTCGCAAATTTTATGTAACCTACGTCACAGCGGTAAATTCATGATACATGTATTAACTGAAATGGCCCGGCATCATAAAACTTACAAGATCACACGAAGAAATATGTGGTCCTCAATATTTTATATCATTTGTGCAAATTTGCTCCATTTTGTATATTTTACTCGACTTCAAAATACGTTACCCCAGCATTTTTCTGTAAGAATGTAACCTTACGTCACGGGCTTTTTTCAAAACTGAGCAAAGCAATCGCTCTGAAACTCATGTGCGAAATCCTGCCTAGTAACAGCTACAAGATGGTGTGCTTAGATTTCAGGCACTGAAACATTAAATGGTATAAAAACGTTTAAAAGTGTGTACTGTAACCTACGTCACACGTAACCTACGTCACAACGTCACTAAGACCACGTTCTGAAAGCGTTGACGTCATTTGATTAAGCGGCGCTTCATACAAAACCCCTTTCGTCCAAAAAAAGCAAAGAAAAACATTTTAAATTGAAACAAGCCAAAATAATCAAATGTCAGTAGCTTAGTAAATGTGCAATGCTACGTATGTCAAAGAGATCGTATGCGACATCGTCCTTCAACGTATCTAAATAACGTCATAAAATACGCCATTTCTAATAGTTAGGGTATGTCTCTAAACATGGTTGGTATTCCATAATCTAAAATTATTATCTGAAAATATTTTAATGCTTTGAAGCAGATATAATGAGCATTATGTTCGTGATTTTTTCTTGAATTCTGGCGTGGTTGTATATATGGCCATTTTTGTCCGCGAATGGCCCAGCTTAACTGAGAACGTCTCCCATACGTCGAAAAAACGGGACAGTGTTCTACATCCGCGAACCACATAATAATCATTGTGAATGTTTGTAATTGCACATGGTATGATAATTGAGCCGCGACACGAGAAAACCAACAAAGTGGTTGTGGGCACAGCGCAGACTCAGATCAGCCTGGGGACCCGCCCAGTCCGATAAGAGTCTTCGCAGTGATCTTAAAGGGTAGCCAAGGGTCTCAGGTACCTCCACGCGGGCAGCGAAGACTGATCAGACTAGGCGGATACCCAGGCTGGTCTGAGTCTGCGCTGGGCACACAACCACATTGTTGGTTTTCTCGTGTCGCGGCTCATATATATGTTCGCTGATCGGATGTGTTTTAACGTCCATTTGAAATGCGGGCTGATTTATATTACTGCACATGCGAGTAAGGTCGTAAACTCGAAGCATAAATTGAATTGGGAGCTGCGCATGGTCAAATAAGGACTCGTGGCAATTATGCCAGTGGTCTGTCTTAACGCTCCTGCAAACTTTGAATGCACATACCATGCATGTGCATAGGCTGGTTGGTGCTCTGCGTTTGACAGATTTTGTCAGGACGTTTTTCATGTCGTTCCGACAATTTCTTTTTGCAACCCCGGTTTCTCATCTCCCGTTCATGCATCATTATCAAAAACTTAAAAATAAAAAAAGGAAAAAAGAAAAGAAAGACAGGAAGAAAGAAAGTACACAATACCGCACGCGCTTAAGCGCGCATGCACATTTCCACTAAATAGGGAAAGTAGACTCAGTTCAACCTGCGCACCCCACATTCTCATAAACTCGATCGTTTTCGGTTATGTAAATATGTACAGACTCCTCGGGATCATCAAACAATGCAGATACAGAGGGCGCTGATCAGATTACACAGTGTAGGCTGATCTGGGTCTTCGCTGTTTGCACTCAGTTCAATGCACCTTCTCCGACTGCACGGCGCAAAATACCGGAAAACAAATACTAAGAGTCGCACGCGCGTTAACGCACGTGCAGATTCCCGCCAAAATAACCACCATTTAGTAGTAATACAGCTGCGGCGGGGCCAAAGTCCTAAAGCAGAGATTTTTTGAGAGAGTTCTTAGTCTTGGAAGTTATAATAGTGGAGATAAGCAGAAAAAAAACGATGTCCCAAACTTGTGTTTGAAATTATAGAAATTCACTTTCTAAGGGTGCCTAGGCCCTATTTACTTTTATTGCAAAAACTGCCAAAACTTCATAAAGCTTGCATCATTTAAATTGAATGAAATAAGTGAAATGAAAAACAGAGCTTTTATCATTTTCGGGAGAATGGTAACACATCGACCTTCTACAGAAGCACGAAGTTTCTCGCATCCCATCCCGCGTGAGTATTTCCGCAAATATCATGCATGAAACTTGAAACCTTCAACCGAAACACTCCCAAAACACTTGCAAAAGTCTCAAGAAACTAGCGCTGAAAAGATGAAAATTTCGGCGTGATGCGAGATCTATCGAACTTTCGCGGCGGGTGTATTTTGTTTTAATTTTTTTTATATATCTACATCATCGGGTAAAACTACACACACGACTTGTGTAAAAGTTGACTACATGTATGACTGCACACATTTCAAACATCGCTAGAGGCGTGGTCGCCAGTCGTCGCGGAGCAATCGCGCCGCGTCTAGATAGGCGCGAAATATTCCCACGCCGCTCCCACGCTGCGCGGCGCGGAGCGAAGCGGGCGTGGAGTGGCGCGGCGAGGCGTGGAAATAGCGCGGGAATATCGAGGGAACAGCGTGGGATTTAATCTTTTCCACGCTCCACTACACGTCACGACGCGTAGCGATTGATAGTAAGATGTCGACGGCTGTACTGTACATCAAGACAATTCAGAGAAGATGTAAGGAATCCTAGACGAACCATGGGCAGACCAGTCCACAAGAAAAAAACTTATGATTTTAAAAGTGTATTATGGATAATGTGGATGGAGAGTCTGTATGGGGAAACATTGCTGTTTTGATATGTTGAGGAGACATTCTGAACTATATGAGCTGCATAATGACAAAACCAAAAGAATGCCATGTAAGCCCATAGAAGACTCAGATCACCCTGGGCATCTGCCCAGTCTGATCAGTCTTCGCGGTCAGCATGAAGGTAGCTTGGACCCTAAACTCTCTAGTGAGCACGAATCAAAGACTCTGATCAGACTGCGTACATATCTAGGTTGATCTAAGGCTGCGAAGGGTACATACCATTTTGTTGGTTTTGCCATGTTGCGGTTCACAGATTATGTGCATCAGACAAGCTTGATCGTTATTTCCTGTATATTTGCGCCTGTCAATGACTTAGTTATTCGGTTTTTCCTGAGTTAACAGCGGCAAAATCAGTCAATCAATTATATGATGCTTTATTCTGTATATTGTATTTTCATTTATATTTTGATGGAGAATCTGAAACAAGGATTAGGCATGATTGTGTTGATTTGTTTTCTTGTTTACTATTAAACAGAGACAAAAATGTTGTGAGTTTGGTCACATGTGAGACAAGATATAAGCCCAGCCCTCTTGGTGGGCAGTCAGGTGGTTCTTCACTGCATACCCATTTTAGCCCAAGCCTAAATAAAAGTAATCAAAAAGCCAAATGGAACAAAAATGCTATTTGGTATAACAATGAGATTTGATCATGGGTTAAATTCTGAATTCAAACAAAAACAAAATATGCCCAGTGAAGACTCGATAATTGCCTGCAGACCCTGCACAGCCTGGTCATCAGCATGAAAAGGACACTTCTTATTACTAGCTTCTGTTGATTATCTAACCAATGGAACAGACTGACCTCTTTAACAGGTCAACAGCCCCTAGGATAAACACAAATGAACCTGCTGAAGATTGGAATTCTGACAGTTTTATGATCAGCTGATCTGTAGGTAGCTCCTCCTCTTATTTGCAGTACCAGGGTACCGCAAGTTGCAGGTTTAAAGGCCAAGGACATGTACTTACAACTTAGTCTTCATATTGGGCAAGTGCAAGTCAAGCTTGCTATGCTGTCTAGTGACACCTCTTGTTGACATAATTCGGACATGCATGCATGTTTAATTAGCATGTGATGATGTCATGGACTCACTATAGTGAGCTTATTTCAAATCTTCAAACGCCTAAACGCAGCAGGTGAACCTTTTTATCACCCGCACAGGATTGAATGCAACCGCAAACATTGACATGCACCAGGGGTATCGCATAAGCACCCCTTCGCTTCCAAAAAGGCATGCTAAAAATGGCCGGCTGGATAAAAAGAATGACATCGGCAAAAGTGCTCAACAGCATGATTTTCTTTAATGACCAGCAGACTGATTGATAGATTTGTTGCTTTAGGTCCACGGCAAACAGCTATGGTTATGTCGGGATGGTCAGTTAACCTAACCACACTATTCCTGGGCAGGCTTAGACCTCCTAAGAGGTTAAGTTAAGCAGTACTAAGTACACAAACTTTTGCCAGAAACTGACAACTGCCCTTCTTGAATCAGCAGAAGGAGAAACAAAAGTATATGGCCAGACCGGGTATCAAACATAGACCTCTGACTTATGAGTCAGGTGCCTACCGACTGCGTTTTGCGGCCTGACCAGGAGAGCCTGCATAGCCGCTGCAAACTGAAATCTGGATATACCACATGTATGGATAAGTGATGATCATTTTAGCACTATTCTTTATCTAAAATAGTTGTTTGTTCGGAACTTCGGACCACGAGATCCGTGTTATAAGAGGGTTGGGTTGTACGTACTAGTGAACCCAGCAACAGTGTGATTCGAACAACTGAACCACTGTGACTGACTTAAAAGTGTTGAATGGCTTTAAAACCCAAATCAAACAAAAAAATATTTTACCTAAATCCAAAATGTTTGGTGAAATATATTTTCAGTTTCTAGTAACGATGCTGCAATAATCCATGAAGAATGATTTTGAAAGTATATTAAAAATCCATTTGAATATGTATGAATACAACAATCTTTCATTGTATCAAATAAAGAGTGTTTTAAAAAGTCAACATCTCTTTTCCTTAAAAGATATATAGATGGTCCTCCTGACATGCACTTTGTTGTCTCCATTTTAAAATGGCTGTCCTGTTACTTCCTGTTTTAAATGACCCAACAATTATTATAAATTTACAGCCCCAACAATTAATATTTTGATGCTGTACACATGAAGTAAAATAATATGACCCGTCTTCGACGGGGGTATAAAAACCGAATAAACAAACAAGAGGACCAATGGTTGTTCATGGTTGAACAGTTCTTTGGGCATGTTCTCTGCTTACTTTTAGATTGATTGTATACCTTGATCCAAAAGAAATGTCAGGGCACTTACAAATATGCATGGCCAATTTCTTCAAATCTGATCAGTCCACTGAAAGATTCAGTAGAATAAATTTTGCACGCTTGTTCAAGTTCACTTTATACACATAACGCTTTCCCCTGCGAAATTTGTTCTAGAACTAACATGAAGTTCTTGAACATTCAAGAACTTTGGTTGAACTGATAAAACAATTCTTCAACTATGGTTCTGGAACCTGAATCATTCTTGAACACTGGTCCTCTGTGAAATTTGTTCTAGAACTAATATCAAGTTCTTAAACGTTCAAGAACTTTTGGTGAACCTTTATGACTGTTCTTTAACTGATTAAACAACTGTTCTTGAACTGTGGTTCTGGAACCAAAATTGTTCTTGAATTCTGGTTCTAAAACTATGAGATCTGTTAGAGCATTAATTCTAGAACTAAACCAGTTCTTAAACTGATTTGCAAGTTCTAGAACTGTGAGCCAACATTCAAATGGTTCTTGAACAGTTGTCACAAAGTCACAAAAGTGAAAGAACAAAAATTCTAGAACTACCACAGTTCTTGAACTGACTTGTGGGTTCTAGAACTGTACTAGAACTGAAGTTAAAGTAGCCTCCCTTTAAATTTAAGTAAAAAATTCTAGTTATTTGAATTAATTACTTCCAAACAATAATATTTATTCAAAATATCTAAGAAGACAAGAAAACAATAAACATCATCTAGGTTTCCACCTATACAGAACTTACAATTTGGCAATTTTAATTATAATTTGACAACAACACATTGAACAGTCCAATTAGTTATGATTTTTCAGATGTTATAAACAGAAAACAACAGGAAAATATCGAAACAGTTACATGCCGTTGAGCCACTTGGGTAACGTCGATAAGAGAATTGAACAGAACTGACTAGAGCAAGTGAGCAGGGGCTCACGTATACCCCCGACCAGTGCTACCCCTAATGAAAGCAAACATAACGCAAACATGTTATAAAAGAACAAATTCAAAGTCTGTGACCTTGACCTTAGGTCAGCAGCAGCATCCATATAATGTAAACTAGTATAAGATAAAATTAGTCATGCATCACCAGATTCCATTTAAATATATTAGAACAAGCAAAAAAAAAAAAAGAATGAAAACAAATGGCTGAGTCCTAGTTATTGACCCTTGGCCCTACCCATAAGCCTGACCCAGAAGTCCCTATCGAAAGTAATGCTATAGAGTTATCATGAATAAAATATGGAAGATATTTACAATGCAGTTACACAGATATGAGCAATCTAAAATGTTTAACGCAAAACTTTGACATAATGAAAATGCCTAAGTCCTAATTATTGACCCTTTGCCCCACCCAGGAGCCTGACCCTGGGGCATAGACTCTTCACATCAAAGGTAATGCTTAAGAGATATCATGAACCAAATATGAAAGGAATCTGACATGTGGTTAAAAAAATATGAACAATTAAAAAAGGTTTAAGGCAAAACTTTGACATAATGAAAACCCCTATGTCCTAATTATTGATCCTTGACCTCCACCCAGGGGCCTGACCCGGCTGTCTAGATATATCAAATCAAAGGCAATGCTATAGAGATATAATGAACCATATATGAAGAGAATCTGATATAAGGTTACAGAAATATGAGCAATTACAAAAGGTTTAACGCAAAACTTTGACGTCAATTTGACGAACGGACGGACGGAAGGACGGAAAGACGGACTAACGGACGGAATGACAAAAACTATATACCCCCTGACATACTTCGTATGTCGGGGGTATAAATATCGGAACAATATAATAGTTTGATTTTATGGGATCTGTCTGTGAAGCAGAACTTCAGAGAAATTGTTCTAGAACAAGTTCTTGAAGTAGTTCTTGAACTTCAAGTTCTAGAACGGCCATTTAATGTTCAAGAACAATTCTAGAACTAGTTTACTGTAGTGTATGAAAGACTATCAAGGTTGATATAAAAAATGTAAGAAAGAAGGTGCAGTCGTATTAAGATGATAATGACATTCTGCACTCGATGGCTGGAGTGCCATTAGGACAGTCCTCATGAAACCTTGTCTTACCGCCTGACATGTCTGGTAAAAATTCATTCGGTGTGGTAAAAATATTCAGAATTTTCAAGTGCATTTTAATCATTTTACCAGATTTTGGTAGGCTTTCGTGAACTCTGTTACGATGTGACAAATTCTGCTGCAGGCAATTAAAATAGGAGTCAGCACAGTGCTAAATAAGTCGAGCACACCCTAAATGTAATACGACAATTTAGTTACGCTCATATTCACAAATCTCTCCTGGCTTAAAAAAAGAAACATTTCCGGAATATTGAAACTTAATTAGCTGAAATTATAATAAACTGTATAAACTGCCAAGTACCATTGCTAAAAAAACATACTATCAACTGTGATACACTCTTAATCTGAAAAACAACATCATGTCAACATTGACGTTAATATGTTCAACGTTGTTTCAACTTGTTTGTGAACATCTGATGTTTTGCCGCAACTGCAATACTTGAGACATGCCAAAATAAAACTATTCATACAATGTGCAGACTATGGGTGTAAAAGCGAAGCTTTATGATCAGCCAGCCTGTGCATCCTTTCTGTATAGTTATCAGCATGTTTCCTATTGTGTATGTGATGAATTCACACTTACATGTACTACCGTAATACATCATCAGGCTTTTTTGTCACTTGAAAAGGTGTGCATAATGTGAAGACAAAGACAAGCCTGTACATTCAAAAGGAAAACCTTTATATCATGAGGCCATGTCATCTTCAACATAGTCATAGACATTATTTGGATCACAAGAGTTTAAGTCTACCAAGCCAATTTGATCTTACAGACTGTCACTGGCTTCGCTTGTTAAGGCTACTAAGACCATTTTGTTCCTTTCGTAAGGAACAAAGTGAACTTAGTATTCACGGCTTGCGAAGATGACAGGCCGTATGATCATGTATATGTTGATCAGGAGTTAATTGGGCTTTACATGTACCAAGATATAGCATGTGCGAATGGTAACGACAAAGATAAGCCTGTGCATTCAGTTCATCCCTATCTATGTATACAGCAAACCACAACAGTATGCCCTTTTAATATTTCATTACTGAAAAAGTGAAACTTGTGGAAAGTGTGAACAAACAAAACTCAGGTCAGTCTGTGCATCCTTGCAGTTGGTGTAAAAGGTAAAGGTAAAGGTTTCCCATAGCCTAATAGCCGTAGGGGCAGTGGGGGTTAGAGACCCACTGTATCTTGGGCACAGCTGATGAAAGGCGGAGCCCATCCCTCTCCTTTCGCTGCCTTATCCTTCCCTGATTCGAAAGAGGTACCCATTTACTGCTGGGTTGACAGAGAGAGTTTTCCAGTCATCGTTGGTGTGGTAAATTTAAATAGTAAGTGATTGGCATTGCTGCCACAATTGATCATATTATTGTTTAGTCTATAGATGGAGGCCTTAAAAATGATTATCGATAAGCATTTCCAGCTTATCGATTGTTATAGAGCATTATTATCATGTTTTTCAAGACTAAAACTGCATGCATTCTTTAAAAATTTTCCGCT
This sequence comes from Ctena decussata, assembly GCA_963989385.1. Classification (NCBI taxonomy): domain Eukaryota; kingdom Metazoa; phylum Mollusca; class Bivalvia; order Lucinida; family Lucinidae; genus Ctena; species Ctena decussata. Next base: position 25,156,331 of record OZ022513.1, read on the forward strand.
TTTGTTTACTGCAGACACCGGAAGCCCACCAGGAGTATTTTTGGTTATATGCGGTATTGGTATTTTGTGTAACGAATCTATAGAAATGTCCAGTTAATTACCACTTGCCTTCACACGATGTGCTCTCACTTTATCATGCATACAAGGTCCTGAAAAACTATTTCTATTTTGTTTTATGTATAGTATGGCCATGTGCATATGAATTCATTCCAGTACTGGCCAGAAAATAGCTGCATCATTGAACCAGAGGCTTTATAGTCATTCATGCCTTAATATTAGCTATGCCACTGTCAACAATAATTATTATGGACGCCTTTGCACTAATTTCCTTATTATCAATTAACATTAAATAACATGTTTAAAATGGCAATATCATCTCTACATGAGTATCGCAGGTGAAATTTAATTGCCATGTTTCCACTATCACCCCCACAATGGGCTCGCGTAAGGCAACAAAAGATCAAATTTGAATGACAAGGAAATGGTAAAATTTTATTTCGTTCAGACACCTGAAATTTTTTTAAGGTCCTGTGTGATAACTTATCGATTTATTATCGGTCAGAACTGGCCGATAATCGATTAGCACATTGGCTTCGATCAGCCAGCCCTGGTTGCATGAAAAGATACCTTATCAGATGTGCAAAAAAAACATGCACCAACATTTCAAATTTGAAATCAATTACACTTAAGATTGTGTTGACAAAATGGATGGTCCGAAACCATCTTAAACAAGAGGAGCAGAGCAACTTATATAATACCCCAAAAACTGGAGCCTCCCAAAAACTGGTGCATCGACCATATAATTGTTATTAATCAACTTATTATCAAGTGAGTTGGTATTGGCCCAGTTACTGGACCTATGTAAGCAGCTGTATTGGCCTGAGACCCCAATACAGCTGCATGACCAAGGACCTGTAACTGGGCCAATACATATTAAATCACTTGATCAATGACACTTTTATCAAGTAACTATCTCAAAATATTGATTTTATTATTACCATGGTGGATGATCACCTGGTATGGGTCACAGGAAATACTGGGAATTCCAGCACAATGATTGTTTTGTGGTAGTATTTTTCAAAATAACTTCATTGTTGCCAAATGCAGTCTTAAAGAATATAGCGCACTGAATGCATGGTTGTAAGTACCTTAAACTGGTATTCTTGTTTTTTACTGAGTTTACTTGTTTTCATCTTTAAACCTCCCCCGTTTTAGAGTGACAACTGTTCATTCACGTGCTACAGCCTACTTCTGGTATTGGATTTTTGGGTGACGATTAAATACAAAAACTATGAAACCCACAATAAAATGGCAAAGATCATATTAAAGTCCTCATGATTACACATTCACTGTGCTGCATTTTGAAAGAATGTATACAGAAACAATAATATTATAAACTAAAGCAGGAAGAATTCCCGGGGTTTCCTCGTTTAGAATGATTAAGAAAATGACGCAAGAAAACATGAGATCATCCACCCTGATTACTATGTGTCGTCAACCTCAGTTCAATACAGGTGACCTGTGATAAATACAGCTGACCTCAGTGTAATATACAGGTATAGCTAATATTGGCCTCTTCACATCAATAAATCTTGATACTGGTCTCAAAATCCAGTGGCGGATCCAGAGGGGGTTCGAGGGGTTCAAACAAACCCCCCTCTTTAGCCTTAATTATTTTATTTCATGGGAAATTTCAGCAAAAATTGGTCGAACTGTGCAAATCGAACCCCACCTCAGATAAATTCAAACCCCCTATCCAAAATTCCTGGATCCGCCCCTGAAATCACAACCAAGTGTATTCTACATGATGGACCAATACTTGTATATGACCCAATAATCATGTATAATTTTATGGTATGACCCAATGTTTTTGTTCATACATGTATATGATGACCCAATGTTTGCATATAAATGATGACCCAATATCTGTTTAAACCAGAGGACCATTGGTCCTGTAGCTCACCTGAGTCCATTCATCCTTAGCACTCAAGAGTAAGAAACACTGAAGTAAGTTGTACGATTCGGCCTAATTTCAATTTAGACTGAGTTGTTATGCTTGTCCTAGTAAATATTAGCAAGTTTGATGAAGTTAAAATAAAAACAAGAGGGCCATGAGGCCCTGGCCCTGAACCGCTCACCTGAGTATGGTGGCCATGTAGGTCATGTGACCTAGACCGCTTGATAAATTTTTGTTCCATCAGCCCCTGGAGGCTGTGTATGATATTTGGTTACAATTAGCCCTGTGGCTTTTGAGGAGTCGTCTTAAATTGTCAAAATATGAGAGACATGGGTCAGAGGTCTCTGCACTTTCTGCGCATTTTTTACGATAAGTAACAACATGGGGACTAAATGGCTACTTCAGCAATGATTTTCTTTGTGTCAGGCAAGCAGTATATATGTTTATCTACCTAGTTAATACGGCTAAATAAGCGCTATACGAACATATAAACATGTGTTTTTTCATTAGTGGATGAGGGATTCAATTGTTTTCACTGAGCACTATTTTGGATTGTGGAACACATTCGTGTGATGTCATCGGCCGTATGGACCCATTTGGATTTCAAAATTTCTGTAGCCCTGTAACATTGCATAGACATATTTGGCTCAACTAAAATGTCCAAAGTCGGCATAAGGAGCAAAGTATTGCACATGAACATGCGCTTATTAATACTTAGAAGGAGCTTCTACAGCCCGTCTTTATAATTAGAATGAAATGTTGAAGAGCCCCATGCCCTTTTTACAGCAAATACGTTACATGTTCCTGAGACCCAATACTTTTCCAACACTTTGCATCTTGTATTGAGGTTCTACATGCTATTTTGCCTACAGGAGATTTGTAAAGGTAAATGTAAAGACAATAAGATAGAGTTCTGAGGCTAAGATACTTTTAGTAAATCTGTGCATGCATGTTTAACATGACTGATTAGTATCCATTGTCTATGGGAGAAATAGTACGGTCAACTGTATATTTTACAAAATTATAAAACATGCATTGGTAACTTCTTTCACTTAATCACTGTGCCTCTATATAATTTAGCCAATAGCTGGGGTAACAAGACCCAATAACTTCTATAATGTAGATAAAATTAAAGCTTTCAGTATACATTTGTATGTTCTTTTGAGACCCAATAATTATATAGTTTTCGTACAAGACCCAATAACTTCCTAAGTGAATTCAACATCAAAAAACTGCATTTGAAAGGCTTTGAACATGCAACATTTTAAATGAGCCGCGAAACGACAAAACCAACAATTTAGTTGTGTGCCCAATGCAGACTCAGATCAGCCTGGGCATTCACCCAGTTTGACCAGACTCATTGTTAAGTGCTCAAAGGGTAGCTAAGGGTCTAGGCTACCGCCATGGGGACAGCGAAGACTCTGATCAGACTAGGCAGATGCATGCACAGATTTACTAGAAGTATCTTAGGCTCAGAACTTCCAATCATCCCTCTTATAAGCCTATATGAGACCCAATAGTTGGGGTAACAAGACCCAATAACTTCTATAATTAGATCAAATTAAAGCTTTCAGTATACATAAATTGTAATTGTATAGTTTTCATACAAGACCCAATAACTTCCTCAGTGAAGTGACTTCCTCAGTGAAGTGAATTTTTTGCACATAAAATGAAATTTACAGTTCAATATATTTTGGTGATGCCATAAATATTTCAATACAATTTTATAACAAGTACTTATAAACGCACCATACAATACAAGGACATCTACTCCCATTTTGCACATGCATATCGTGTTTTCAAACTAACCCTTTATCCTAATTATTAAACAGTAGATCAGTGTGTCAGTGATCATGTTCAGTTTTCATAACTTTTTGATACTATAAAATCTTAATTCCTAAGGGACTTCAGACATAACACAGCACATTTAGAATGTGTCTATCACCTACAGGTAAGAAACGGATGGACAGCCACATGCCTAACCAGTAAGGTCTCCCGGGCACACAGCGTCGAACCAACAATGAATCAACGCTGACTCAACATCATCGTGTTGAATCTACGTCGATTCAACCCCGATCAAACGCCGTGCACCCTTCGGGGTTAAGTCAACCGTAGGGTGAACCACGGTGGCACTAACCAATCTATATGATCTTCGTCAGAGCATTGGTCAGAGCGACCGCTCGTCACCCCACGATATCGTTAATCATTAAGTGACATGAGGCTGTCTGGTAGTCATACTGATAGAAGATTAAATAAAATGTTTACAATAGTGTATAACCCTCGACAAAACAGCAAGTAAACTATTTCGGTATATGTAACAATATAGTGACAGATAAAATTTCAATGTGTATGGGGACACCTCAAGGGGAAGCAACTCCGCCACCCAATCTCCGCAGAACCAACTCCTAAAGGAGAGAATTCCCTCCTTAAGAGTGAAGGAACACGCCGCTCAGAAAAGCAAACAAAACGTCACATAAGTTGCCTCCCCTGTAAAAATAGCTAAGAAGATCATGGTGACGCCCCCACAAATCCGAGAATAACACAATACCTGTAACATGATTCAAAAAAAGCTAGAAGACCTCGAGAGCAGAGTGACACACCGCCCGGGGGAGCAAACAGAAAGTCACGAAAGTTGTCTCCCCTGTAAAAGTGGCTGGAGAAAAACACGGTGGCGCCTCTATAAATCCGAGAATAGAACATAATACCTGACGTTAGAAGACCTCAAGAGCAGAGGGACACACCATCCGAAGGAGCAAACAAAGTCACGAAAGTTGGCTCCCCTGTAAAAATGGCTGAGAAGAACACGGTGACGCCCCCACAAATCCGAGAATTAAACAATACCTGTAACATGATTCCAAAAGCTAGAAGACCTCGAGAGCAGAGTGACACACCGTCCCGGGGAGCAAACAGAAAGTCACGAAAGTTGTCTCCCCTGTAAAAGTGGCTGGAGAAAAACACGGTGGCGCCTCTATAAATCCGAGAATAGAACATAATACCTGACGTTAGAAGACCTCAAGAGCAGAGGGACACACCATCCGAAGGAGCAAACAGGAAGTCACAAAAGTTGGCTCCCCTGTAAAAATGGCTGAGAAGAACACGGTGACGCCTCCACACAGCCGAGAATAGAAAAAAAATATTCTGTAGTATGATTCTTACAGCTAGAAGACCTCAAGAGCAGAAGGACACACTGCCCGGGGGAGCAAACAGAAAGGCACAAAAGTGTCTCCCCTGTAAAAATAGCAGGGAAAAACACGGTGACACCTCCACACATCCGAGCATAGAAGTGAGTATAATATGATTCTTATAGCTAGAAGACTTCTAGAGCAGAGGGACATGACACCCAGTATAGCAAACAGGAAGTCATGAAAGTTGTCTCCTTTGTACATATAGCTGGGAAAAACAAGAAGGCGCCTCCACACATCCGAAAAATAGGACAAAATGTTCTGTAACATGATTCCCAAACCTGGAAGACAATGTAGATCCCCTGAGACGACTCTTTTGAGCTGCCCCAGCTGGATAAACAAACTCTTCAAATACGTATAATGTCTATTTATATATGCATGTCGTCCTCATAATCGTATATACCGCAGCAGCCTCCGAGAATGTAGAACAGACAGGCCCAAGCAAGCAGTGCAGACCCAGATCAGACCGATCCTAAAAGGTCTGGTCAGGACCTGCAATGATTGCTAGTTCACCTACATCCTCTCGACAAATTAGAGTGATAAAGTTAGAACCAATTTTTAATTTTTATATGTCCCAGCTCTCAGGGATCCTATGGTATATTAAGAAAAACTACGGTGACTCAGATCACCAATATCAACATTGTGACAAACACACCTAAGCAAGAGGGCGCCAACCCAGGTCAGACTGCATCTGCCTATCCCTCCGATCAGGATCTACATTTGTAAACTTTTATACAAATTCGATGACGTAAATTAAATTTATAATGGTCAGGACAGTTTATAATGCCTCAATCTTTAGGATTTTTACAGCAAAACAAGCCACATAACTATATGGTGGCACAAACTTGATCACCATTGTAACATTGTGTCGTACTAATAAAATTCATATTTCTTGACAGTTCAACATTTGTAGAACCCTAATTACCGTAATAAAGACTTCTGAGTTGGTTTAAACAGTATTTTATTCAAATTATGTAAACATAGCATAGGCTATATATATATATACATAAACACATAGATCTATACAATATAGGATCAGAAAACAAGCATAGTGCTTATAGAGGTCTTATCCTTATGAGTTCGAACGCACAAACAAGAAATTTCGACATAGCAAATAGACTTTGTGAGTCAGACTGTTTTAAAATAAAATAGAAATAATGTAAAGATATTATAGTCTATTCTTTAAAATATTTATCTCTAAGGTCACGATACATCGGACATACCATAAAAAAGTGAAACCAATGCATGTTTCAATAATTTGGAAAATATACAGTTTACCATACTAGTTCTCCAATAGACAATGGATACTAATCAGTCATGTTAAACATGCATGCACAGATTTACTAAAAGTATCTCAGGCTCAGAACTTCCAAACTTCCCTCTTATAAGCTTATAATTACGGTAAATTCTCATTTAGTTCAAACAGTTAAAAAATAAATACTGATCGGGGTGTTCGAAGTATTAGAAATTGCCAGTCATGAAAATATTTAGTGTTCGAACTATTTGAATTGCCAATTTCCCGGAGAAAAACGATGTGCCCTGCCTATTCATTCGCCGCAAGTGGCCTGCTTTAAATTCACGCGCTTCTATTAATAACACACTCATTCTAATTCTGGAAGATGCGGTCCTTTTGATCTTCCCTATTTCTGTCTGTCCAATATTATGTCAAAGGGTGCAGATATATTGGCAACGTGTCATGAGAAAGGTACCGTATTTTACATGTGCAAACAGCAAAGCCTTAGACCAGTCTGCGCATCTTAAAAACAATTATTTTGCAAACTATCGGCGAATCCTGGAAATTTGTTAGACTGGTCAATGTTCGCATATGATTATGTATGCATAGTATGATGCGGGTGTTTGCTGATCGGATGTGTCCTGATGCCCTTTTGAGACCACGGGCCAGCTATACCAGTGATAAACCGATACTACGCGGCTACCGCGAGCTTTGTTTAAATGCACAGACCATGCATATGTGCAGGCTGGTCGCTGCTTTCGGTTTGCGCAAGTATCTAGACTGATTTTGTCAGGAAAGAAGAGTTTGTCGTTATGACAATTTATTTCTTTTGCAACCCGGTTTCTCATCTGTCGTTCATGTATCTTTCCCAAACGCACTTTAGCGCACATGCACATTATCGCTATACATGACAAGAATTGCTCAGAGAAATGGCGCCTTTTCGCATGTACGAAAAGCAAAGACTCAGTGTAGCCTGCGCATCCCCGCAAGCTCATAGCTTCTTAAGCTCGATCTTTCTCGGGTCAACATGTACATTCCCATTGTTGATGCAGATAGAGAAGACGCTAATCAGACGGCGCATATGTGTAGGCTGATCCGAGTCTTTGCTGTTCGCACTCGTATTCAGCCAGCTCCGTAAATATCGGCGAGGATGCCCGATTGACATTTAGACCGAGAGAGTTGCTCTCTTCGCACATTGCGTCGGGAAAACAAAACTGAAAACACCTGAAAAGTTTGGCGTGTATTTTGTGAATTCAAGATTTTATTTGGTGTTCGAAGTAGTAAAAATTCAAATGCATAGAAAAACCCAATGTTCAAACTAAATGAGAAAGTTTTGAGGAGCCGCTTGAAGATGAATTTTGGTGTTCGAACTGCTAGGGTCTTCGAACTAATAGAGAATTTACCGTATGAGACCCAATAGTTGGGGTAACAAGACCCAATAACTTCTATATTTTAGATCAACTTAAAGCTTTAAGTATACATTTGTAATGTTCTTTTGAGACCCAATAATTATATAGTTTTCTTATAAGACCCAATAACTTCCTAAGTGAATTCAACATCAAAAAACTGCATTACTAAGGCTTTGAACATGCAACAATTTATACGAGCCGCGAAACGACAAAACCTACAGTGTGGTTGTGTGCCCAGTGCAGACTCAGATCAGCCTGGGCATTCACCCAGTTTGACCAGACTCTTTGTTAAGTGCTCAAAGGGTAGCTAAGGGTCTAGGCTACTGCCATGGGGACAGCAAAGACACTGATCAGACTGGGCAGATGCCCAGGCTGATCTGAGTCTGTGCTGGATGCACATCCACATTGTTGGTTTTGTCATGTCGGGGCTCAATTTTATAGAGGCCCAGTGATTAAGTGAAAGAAGTTACCAATGCATGTTTTAATAATTTTGCAAAACATAAAGTTGACCGTACTATTTCTCCCATAGACAATACATACTACTCACTGTGAGTCATGTTAAACATGCATGCACAGATTTAATAGAAGTATCTTCGGCTCAGAACTTCCAATCATCCCTCTTATAAGCTTATAAGAGACCCAATAGTTGGGGTAACAAGACCCAATAACTTCTTTAATTAGATCAAATTACACTAGAAATGTGTCTATATGACACGGATGCCCCCGCCTAGTGCCCTAGGTAAGATGGCACCTTGTTTAAGGTACTGGCACTTGTAGCATAACTAGGTTCACAAAGGCAGACTTCTGTGATATATGTTTTGTTGTTTTCCTTGGGCAGATGTATTGTGCTTCTTGGATCAAGAGAAGTGTGTGTGTGGTGGTGGTGGTGGTGTGTGTGTGGGGGTGGGGGGGGGGGGGGGGGGGGGGGGGGGGGGGGGGGGGGGCTTAGAGAGAGAGGCTTGGAGGGGGGGGGTGTCCTGACTGTTCTGTGATGACATTCTGTATCTTATCGCAGAAATGGATGCCATGCAACTTTCCAAAAGAAATAGCCCAGAAACAAGTAACTTTTCAAAAACTAACAAACGGAAACCATTATTGTATGAAATGAAGTCAAGCTAGAAAATTGTGTCTGTAAGACACTGATGATGCCCCCGCGCAGCGCCTGTCACATGATAAGTATATCCATAAAGCACCTACAAAGATAACCTACCATGTAAAAAATTGCCCAAAATGACTAAGTTAAAAAGGCTGTGATTCTGTCAAAATTAATTCTAGACCTATCAATATGCCTCATGCATATCTTCAAATATGCCCACAATATGTAGACAAGGTTTGAAAAAGATCCATTGAAAACTGTGGAGCAACTTGATAACACAAAATCCATACCCTGCAATGCAAAGTTTCCCTAGAATGACTAAGTTCAAAAGGCCATAATTCTGTCAAAATCAATTCTAGGTCCAACAAAACCCACATGCACATCTTCAATACATTCACAGCCTGTATGCAAAGTTTGAAAAAGATCCATTGAAAGCTGTGAGACACAAACTCTATACCCTACAATGCAAAAATTTGTCTAGAATGACTAAGTTCGAAAGGCCGTAATTCTGTCAAAATTAGTTTTAGGTCCAACAAAAATCCACATGCACATCTTTAATATGTCCTTAACATGTAAGCAAAGTTTGAAAAAGATCCATTGAAAACTGTAGGAGGACTTGATTACACAAACTCTATACCCTACCATGCAAAAAATTGCCTAAAATGACTAAGTTCAAAAGGCCATGATTCTGTCAAAATTAATTCAAGGTCCAACAAAAATCCACATGCATATCTTCAATATGTCCACAACATAAACATAAACATGTATGCAAAGTTTGAAAAAGATCCATTGAAAACTGTAGGAGGAGTTGATTACACAAACTCTATACCATAAAGCGTGACGAACAGACAGACGGACAGACAGGGGCAAATCTTAATGCCCCCTGACTATCGTCACGGGGGCATAAAAAGGGCCATAACTCCCACAATAATTGACGGATTTTGCCCAACATCGAACTTGACCAGTATTTTATGATTATATACCTGTGTATAAAATATGAATTCAATACACCAATGCTTTCAAAAGATATTGAACGGAAACCAGCTTTTCATACAAAATAATGTCGAAAAAGGGCCATAACTCCCACAATAATCGACGAATTTTGCCCAACATCAAACTTGACCTGTATTTTATGATTATATACCTTAGTATGAAATATAAATTCAATACAACAATGCTTTCAAAAGATATTGAAAGGAAACCATTTTTTCATAGAAACAGAAGTCGAAAAAGGGCCATAACTCCCACAATAATCGACGGATTTTACCCAACATCGACCTTGACCTGTATTTTATGATTATATACCTGTGTATGAAATATGAATTCAATACACCAATGCTTTCAAAAGATATTGAACGGAAACCATTTCGTACGTACGTGCGCTACGCTACGCCACGTACGGACGGACAGGGATGATACTATATGCCCCCCCATTTTAAATGGCGGGGAGCATAATAAATCGCATTATATAGTTTTCATACAAGACCCAATACCTTCCTTAGTGAATTCAACATAAAAAAACTGCATTACTAAGGCTCTGAACATGTAAGCTTTGAGACCCAACAATTTATATATAGAGGCCCAGTGATTACGTAAAAGAAGTTACCAATGCATGTTTCAATAATTTTGCAAAATATACAGTTTACCATACTATTTCTCCCACAGACAATGGATACTAATCAGTCATGTTAAACATGCATGCACAGATTTACTAAAAGTATCTCAGGCTCAGAACTTCCAATCATCCCTCATATAAGCTTATATGAGACCCAATAGTTGGGGTAACAAGACCCAATAACTTCTATATTTTAGATCAAATTAAAGCTTTCAGTATACATTTGTCTGTTCTTTTGAGACCCAATAATTATATAGTTTTTGTATAAGACCCAATAACTTCCTAAGTGAATTCAACAACAAAAGACTGCATTACTAAGGCTTTGAACATGCAACAATTTATATGAGCCGCGACACGACAAAACCAACAATATGGTTGTGTGCCCAGTGCAGACTCAGATCAGCCTGGGCATTCACCCAGTTTGACAGTGCTCAAAGGGTAGCTACAGGTCTAAGCTACCGCCATGCGAACAGTGAAGACTGATCAGACTGGGCAGATGCCCAGGCTGATCTGAGTCTGCGCTGGGTGCACATCCAAATTGTTGGTTTTGTCATGTCATGGCTCAATTATATAGAGGCTCAGTGATTTAATGAAAATAGTTACCAATGCATGTTTTAATAATTTTGCAAAATATACAGTTGACCTTACTATTTCTCCCACAGACAGTGGATACTAATCACATCACAGTCATGTTAAACATGCATGCACAGATTTACTAGAAGTATCTTCGGCTCAGAACTTCCAATCATCCCTCTTATAAGCTTATATGAGACCCAATAGTTGGGGTAACAAGACCCAATAACTTCTATAATTAGATCAAATTAAAGCTTTCAGTATACATAAATTGTATTATATAGTTTTCATACAAGACTCAGTAACTTCCATAGTGAATTCAACATCAAACAAGAGTTGTCAGAAGACAACAAAGCGCGCCTCATGGGTGCCTGATTCTCACAGTTACAAAGTCCTCAAATATATGAGGTTATTTGCAGTTTCAGACTGAACCATTATCCCATGCTTATACATGTATGAATACCTACTAAGTACTGCTGAAAACATGAGGCAAAATCAATGAAGCATGATAATATGTATGTCAAACTGACCTCAAGTCCGTCAAAGTGTCAGACTATTAATCCATGTTGCCAAGTATGATGTTAATCTCTAAAACAAGTTTGGAGATACTAGGCAAAATCAGTAAACCATGAAAAATAGTTCACAGTGACCTACAAATAGTATGGACTCATTTGCAGAGTCAGACTGAACCAATATCCCATGTATGATGCAAATATCCTAAATAGTGCTCAAGATAAAATAAAAAATCACCGAACCATGAAAAGTAGGTCACAGTGACCTATAAATAGTATGAGGTCATTCGCAAAGTTAGACCGATCCACTATGCCAGATATGAAGTTAATTAATCCATCAAACAGTGTTGGAAATATAAGGCGAAATCACTGGACCATGAATAAAGGTCAAGGGCACAGGAGTCTGCATGGGGATGCTTTGCAGCTGCTGCAATTATAGGGATATGCTATTTGACCAATTATCAACTCTCTTGTCTCAAAGACATCATCAAAACTAAAAATTTTGCTTTAAAAAAGGTGCCAAACACCAAAGTCAGTCAACAGTAACATATAGGTCAAGGTCACACAATTGTGTCATGCAGCTGCTGCCGTCATGTGGATGTATATATGGACCAAGTATGATGACTGTAGCTGCTGTAGTTTGTAAAATACAGAGTCAAACGTTGAGTTAAACGCTAAAGTTAACATTGGTTAACCTGATCACGGACACCGACGAGGACGCAGACGCTAACGGATACTCGGACTACGACGCCGGGGGTATCGCATAAGCCCTCCTTTGCTTCGCAAAGGCTCGCTAAAAACTGCATCACTAAGGCTTTGAACATGCAAGCTTTGAGACCCAACAATTTTATAGAGGCCCAGTGATTAAATAAGTTAACAATGCATGTTTCAATAATTTTGCAAAACATACAGTTTTACGTACTATTTCTCCCATAGACAATGGATACTAATCAGTCCTGTTAAACATGCATGTTTAAACATGTGCATGCAAAGATTTACTAAAAGTATCTCAGGCTCAGAATTTCCAATCATGTCTCTAATAAGCTTATAAGAGACCCAATAGTTGGGGTAACAAGACCCAATAACTCCTATATTTTAGATCAAATTAAAGCTTTCAGTATACATTTGTATGTTCTTTTGAGACCCAATAATTATATAGTTTTCGTATAAGACCCAATAACTTCCTATGTGAATTCAACATAGAAAAAAATGCATTAATAAGGCTTTGAACATGCAACATTTTATATGAGCCGCAACAAGGCAAAACCAACAATTTGGTTGTGTGCCCAGTGCAGACTCAGATCAGCCTGGGCATTCACCCAGCTTGACCAGCTCTTCGTTAAGTGCTCAAAGGGTAGCTAAGGGCCTAAGCTACTGCCATGCGGACAGTGAAGACTGATCAGACTGGGCAGATGCCCAAGCTGATCTGAGTCTGTGCTGGATGCACATCAACATTGTTGGTTTTGTCATGTCACGGCTCAATTATATAGAGGCCAAGTGATTAAGTGAAAGAAGTTACCAATGCATGTTTTAATAATTTTGCCTCATGTCTTTGTGCAAAAACGGCAATTTTACAATGCTAAATGGGTGGTACGAAATCGGCTCAGATCACATTGGATTTGAACTGTAAATTTCTACCCATCAGTACGTTCCCTTTCTAAGTGTGATGCTAACAGCAGCTCAGATAATACTATATAGCATTTAAAATCTCGTAATCGCAGCAACAGTTTTCCGCAGATTTGTCTTGAGGCTCAAAAACCGTAGAGTTAAGGCCTGCTTGTCATTACTCAAGGCCATGCTGTCTACTTTCAGTTTTAAAACGACTGGTTTACAATCCATCTACTTTGAACAGACTAATTCAGGAGTAAAATATTTAAAACCAGTCAGCTTCTTGGTGACTGCGACGCATACAGAAGCTCAGTCACTTTGATGATATTTCGATGCAAGCGTCTATGAGAACTTATCCAGGTGGTATGGTTTACCGAAAAAAATGAACCGTAATGGCTTGAAAGCATCAGTACCGGATACCGATAAAATTTATAGTTGCTCCGTATCGGCCAGAAATAATATACGGAGATACGGACGCTATCTGGAGCACTGTTTTTCGGAGAGGTTTTTTCTATATTTAAGCGTTTATGTAAAATTAAGCAATGTTCGATAGCTAATGAAAGGTGTCGATAATACCTTCCGTTGCTCTACATCGTTTTTAAAGGCGTGGAAAAAACTGAAATGCCTTGGCAAAGATTACAAAACACAAAGCTGTTGCTCTTTTCAACCTTCCTAACCCAGGTAAAATCGATCTCCCATCCATTTTGGTACTTTGATTTATTCTCCAGCGTTTTCTAGGAATAGTGGTCAATATTTCATCTACATAAAAACAGAAGTACACATTTGGTCGTTTTCGGCTCTAATCGCTTTCGAATACTTGGGTTATTTATACCCACGCTATTTTAAGACTATTGGAAACCTTTAGCTTTACCTATTTCTAGACCAGGTGACGAATTTTCCCGGAGATTAATATAGATTCGGTGACCGAGATTGTCCGAATGTAGCGGAAGTTGAGAGAAAACACATTTTTGACGATCCAGAGTCTCGGAGAGAGCCCCAAAAATAGACATTTTTTTGGAATTTTCCTGTTTAAAGTGAAATCGTGAGCAAGCGAAGGAAGCGCGAGTTATGGCTATTTTTCAAAATACGATCGTGAGGTCGTGGGAGGCGTCCTAATTCGTGAGGGTCACGCACAAATCGTGAAACTTAGCAGGTAGACTATGCTTGAGGTGAAGGTCATGGACTTAGAAATTGGGGGTTTTGTTGAAGTATTTTGATACCATCAAATTTTACTGTGAGAATACTGCTCATTTGAATATTCCTGGTGGGAATCCTGCCTGAATTCCTGCTAATTTAAATATTTCACTTAATATTCCACACTGAGTCCTGCTGGAATCCTATAGACAGACCCGACCAGTACGCGGACACTTTTAAGGGTGTTTTACCTAATGTTTAATACTCCATTGCGTTCCAGACAAACAGATGGGCATGCAATTTAGGAAAATCCTTGTGCTAAATATAGACAAAAGGAACACCTGAAAAAAATCATTTGCGCATGCGTAACGTAAAGCTGTTGAGGTCATGCTATTTGCAGTATCAAACAGGCTTATCATACCAGTACGCGGACACCTTAGAATCTGAGTAAACTGAGATGACATTTATACGCTGCAATACTAATTAAATTATTGATACATGTAGTTAACAAAAACGTATTAACATCATAAAGGGTTGTTCTAATTTCATATCGACACATGGCTGTTTGCTTTGCCTGTTTGCGTGTTTGGCGCAGTCAAACTAAAGCATCGATCATGATACCGGTCTGCATCAGCCCTGCAAATTTGTAATTGTCTTGTGTAAGTGTAAACGTGAATGACAAAAAGATAAAGAATTGGCGCCTTGAAAAAAATGTCACAAAGTCAGTTGAATTTAAAAAGTATCTTAGAGTTTATTTGACGCCAAACACACAAGTGTCCGCGTACTGGTAGTGTCCGCGTACTGGTCGGGTCTGTCTAGAGAATTTTATATTACAGTGAAAAGTTCACGTGGAAAACCCATTGGGAAACTTTTTCAAGTCCAGATTCCTGCCAAGAATCCTGTTACAATTACTGCAGGAATACTGCTACTGTCCTGCTGGACAACTGAATTGCCATTTTGCCTTTTAAAATGTTCCCTCTGCCCTGAAAAATAAGCCCCTTTTTCCTCCATAGAAAGATACCTTTTCTGTTGAAAAGCGCTATCGCTATCCTGCTATCCTATCCGGATACACAACTGTTTGACACTACACAGGGTAGTATTCATGTACTCATATGTCTATAAATAGACTGTCTAGGTAATAATGTTTACCCACTTATAAGAGTCATTGTCTGATAATTGCCATCACACCTTGTGTACTTGCTTAATGGACATTACCATATTTACTAGCAAAAGGATTAAAATTAGAAAATAAGTTAATTTATGGGTAACTAGATAATTATTACTTCTTTGTTTATTAAATTCATTTGATATGTTTTCAATTTAAGTGTACATTATGCATTGTATGGGGGTGCAATGAAATAAAATAAAGTAAATGAACAATGCCAAAATAGAAAAAAAAATGAAGAAATAAAGTAAATAAATAAATAAAAACTATATAGCACCATGTGTGTTGTAAGCAGGCTAAGTAGAGACATTTTTAATAAATGTATGCACCATCTTTTGGGGTTAACAGGAGATGATGATGTTTGAATGATTAATATCTTTTACAGCCCTTTTAGCAGTATTTCAGCCATTTGGAGCCAATGCAGTAATGAAGCTGAAATAATCTTTAGGCTCTTATCAGATCTTGCAGAACTCAGACCCACAAACTTCTAGATTGTAAACAGTTTAGCAGTTGGCCAGCTCAACTGGATGGTAGATGAGGATAAGATATAGGAAGCGCGAGACTGAAGGTAGAAAACACTGTGTCACCACACAGCAATTATGTGACCACAGGATGGTGAATGGAAGGTAGTGAAAGGCACAGTGATTAAAAACATATATACAGAAATCAGTTGCAGTAATAACCTCCTAGACCATAAATAAAAAAATAATAATATTTTATTAATGCAGAACTTTACTTTATTAGCAGAAGCACAGTGCAGTCTAAATAAAAAATAAACAATCTGCATGATACATGTAGCATAGAGCTGCAACGATTCACCCAACGACCGATTCGATTTCGATTTCAGACACCTCGATTCGATTAATTCAATTCGATTTTATGCTACCCTAATTCATCATGTTTATCACTTTATTTTGTTATATTTACACTTCTATTTATCTTAGGGGTGCATCTTCACTGTTGTCTAACCGACCCGTATGTGCTCTGATTAGTCATGTAGGCCCCGTATGCAATCGTGATTGGTTCGAGTTTCAAAATGGCGGCGAGCCGCAACACATTTGTGTACACATTTAGGAAAGGAAGCGATACACATTAGTTAGGTAAGCTAATTTATTTTATTTCACGAAGTAACTTATCCAAACAAATATCTAGTTGACCCTTATGCAAATTTCAGCAAAACGATACCCAAAAACGAGATATTGATCCATAAAGTTGTGCTCATGGAAAACAAAAATATTCGAATCGAACAACATCCATGAAAATGTGGCTGGTATTTACTCGCATTTAGCAGTTGTACTCTGTTTTTACCTGGAAGTCTTCAAAAAGTGATTGCTACTGTGTCTTATGCTTTTACTTTGTTTGTTTTTGTATTTTGATGTGAAAATAAATGATTTTTATAGTTTTCTACACACCTGTGTTTGCCCCGGATTAGAAACTGGTGTACTACGGATTAGTATCCTACAGAAATCGGATTGGAATGAGCTTTTCTAACAAAGCGTACGGATTAGTTATCATTATTCTGATACTGTTTTTGAAGTTTTTTTTATTCATTTGAGCATTTAATACAATAATTACGCTGCAGACCTTATAGCAAGGTAACTTTCAGAACCAGAATTGCTCTTGAAGAGGTTTTTTGTAGACTAGTTAATAATCATACACAATCATATCAGATTATTTTGATGCAATTGACTCATCATTAAGGGGACGCCGATCTCAAAAGCTCTTACTTGTATGAAAATTTACCTGTGAAAACAAAAATGGTCATTTTGTCAAGGAGACTGATATTTCCGGCTATATTGTTGTATGAGCAATTTTTATATGTCACACAATTTACTATACGTCCCAAAATACAGTTTTTGAGTACTCAGCAGCGTGCTTATCAGTCATTTTGGTTACTCCCTGGTTTGATTCTATTTGCGTCACTGTGAAACGCTGGGTGTATTTCAGAGAAAAACATTTACATAAACATAACTACAGTTATCCGACTACAATGTATGAAAGTATTTTAGCCCAAATGTACATATTTCTGGTAGATTTTTTTTCTCCAATTTTTGCTTAAAATAGTTTGCATGGTAAAAAGCAAACATTGTAAATAATACCAGAAATACATACAAGTGAACCAAAGTACTTTCATACATTGCAGTTGGATAACTGTAGTTTTTGTTCATGTTAACATTTTTATCTAAAATTTACCCAGCATCTGTCGAATCTTCCGCTTCATGGAACGACTGATCAAGCGCTTCTATCATTCTGCAAATAAAGTATTCGATAATTAAACCATGGACCACAACGTTCACCTGAATATACAGCTATGGCCTAATAGAAACTTGAGCCATTCGGTTGACATGGCAACAAATTAAACCGGATATGAATGGTAGATAACCTTGACAAACAGTTTGAACCCATATCAGGCACGACGAATCGCCCGGCCTGATCAGGGTCCAAACTGTTTGACATTTTCATGATATTCCTGTAAGAAAGAATTTTTAAACAAATCAGCAGACGACAAAAAGCATTAAAACACCCAGTATGCAATGAGTTAAAGCGTTTAATTCTTTTTCTCATCCAATACGTTTGCTCGTACATCCTCGTCTCAGTAACCATATCTCTTAAAGAGAAAAAAACAGTGGCTAATGGCCACAAGTCTCACCTGAATATCATCATGCTAACAAGCCAGTGAAACTGACACCCCACATTTATATACTATTAGTAAAACCGGGGATTACTCCGACAAGGGTATTCATTGTGTTCTTAATTTGCTCTAAAACATAGTAGATTATGGACCCTCGTTAGAACCGCCTGACATGTACCCACAATTTATCTTTTGAGCAAAATTAGGAAAACCATAATAATTTTTCATCTGAAAATTACCAATTTTACAGCCGTGAAAAAGGCAGTATATTGCACAGGCTTGTTATCGTAAAGTACAGCAATTGCTAAAATAACAAGAGGCCCACGGGCACAAAGCTCACCAGATCTCTAGCTCAAACTTGCTGTCGAATTTGAATAGGCTCAAAATTGCTGTCACATTTGTACATGCTTATACAAAATATACAACTACAAAGTCACAGTCACAGTCTGTTGAGTTGATAAAAAATATGTAACTATTTTCCTTATTTTTTTTTTATTTATACAATGTTTAAAGAGGGTGCACCTTTGGCTGCAATAGCCAGTCTACCAGTTGGCCCTCTATAACAACAACATAAAAACAATACAATATTAAAAAAATACAACTTTTTACATATCACAGTATCCGAACGCACTGTACCATCTCCTCCGGTTTTGATAGCGTTGAATCGAGAGTACAAAATTCGCTTATAACCAGTAGCCGGAAATCATTATGTTTTGAGTTTTTATCCGGAATCTACTGCGTCATTTATAGTTATTCAGCTACGAAAATGTAAAGAGGTAAGTTTAATATAATTTTCTCTTCGGTCGTTTACTTTATTGCCCTGTACAATGAAAAACTCCTTGCCGTCGCAGATTTTTTTTCCGAACAGCTTAATTTAACACGAGATTGTGTCGTGCAAAACTTAGCTATCATTCTTTTATCAAAACTAACAAACTGTAGATTGATAACGCCTTCCGTTTATTCTAGAGATTTTTTATAAAACATGTAAGAAAATGCTCAAAATGGTTTAAGAATCATGCCAAGGGCGATTTGAATACTGTACCAATTACTACCCACCCATACACGACATTGTACAGGGTAATAAAGTAAAAGACCGAAGAGCAAATTATATTAAACTTACCTCTTTACATTTTCGAAGCTGAATAGCTATAAATGTTGCAGCAGATTCCGTATAAAATCTCAAAACATAATGATTTCCTACTACTGGTTATAAGCGAACGTTTGTACTCTCGATTCAATGCTATGAAAACCGGAAGAGATTGTACATGTAGTTCGGCTACTGTGCATATGTACACAGCAAGACATCAATTTAAAAATGAGTTTGTGTATGCATATAAAAACAAACTACAGCACAGGTTAAGATAAACAAGCCAGTGTCAACAGAATAGTATCATAATCACAGTATCCGAACTACATGTACAATCTCTTCCGGTTTTCATAGCGTTGAATCGAGAGTACAAACGTTCGCTTGTAACCAGCAGTCGGAAATCATTATGTTTTGAGATTTTATCCGGAATCTGCGGCGTCATTTATAGCTATTCAGCTTCGAAAATGTAAAGAGGTAAGTTTAATATAATTTGCTCTATTTTGATTGTAGTGAATGCCATATTTTTATTTTTCCCATCATAAGTGAATGCAACTCTAATTTGCCATAGCAATCAAATGAAAGAGCCAATTTTCAGAAAAAAACACACAAAAAAACAAAAACAAATTTTCAATTCCCCAGCCTAAGGATACTTAAGATAAAGCTGAGCCTGATTCGCCTAGTTGGTTTCAGAAGGGATATTTCTTTAAAGTGTTTTTTTTTCCTTTTTTTTTTTGCTTTATGGCTTCTATGACATCCAATAAAAAGTGCAGATAGCCAAAAACATATAGCTGATAGAAGACTTCTCAAGGAGCATTTCTATAAAAGTTTTGTCAACATATCTGCAATGGCTTAGCAGTAAATGCCATTTTTCAATTTTCCCCGTTATAAATCAATACAATTCTAAGTTGCCATAGCATCCAAACTAAAGAGCTGATTTTCATAAACCAAACACAAACTTTCAATCCCCAACCTAAGGCTACTACAGATGGAATCTGGGCCATATCTGCCTAGTGGCTTCTGAGGAGATATTTTTTAAGTAGTTCATTTCCATTTTTTGTATTTTGTTTCCATGGCAACCAATAAAAGGAGCAGTGGGCCAAAAATACATACAGCTGATAGAAGACTTCTCAAGAAACATTTCTATAAAAGTTTTGTCAACACATCTGCAATGGCTTAGCAGTAAATGCCGTTTTTCAATTTTCCCCATTATAAGTCAATGCAACTCTGTTGCCAAAGCAACCGAACTAAATAGCCGATTTTCAGAAAAAACACAAACTTTCAATCCCCTAGCCTAAGGATACTGCAGATGAAATCTGGGCCTTATTGACCCAGTGGCTTCAGAGGAGATAATTTTTTAGTATGTTTATCCATAATTTTGTATTTTGATTTCCATGGCAACCAATTAAAGAAGCAGTGGGCCAAAAAACAAACAGCTGATAGAAAACTGCTCAAGAAACATTTCTATAAAAGTTTTGTCAACATATCTGCAATGGCTTGGCAGAAAATGCCATTTTTCAATTTTCCCCATTATAAGTCTATGGGAGCTCTAAGTTGCCATAGCAACCAAACAAAAGGGCAGATTTTCATAAAAAAACATAAACTTTCAATCCCCCAGCCCAAAAATGCTACAGATGAAATTTGGGCCCAATCGACCTTGTAGTTTCAGAGGAAATGTCGTTTAAAAGTGTTGGCGGACGACGACGCCAGACAGACGACGACGACAGACAGACAACTGCCTATCCTATAAGCTCCCCCAGAGCCTTCGGCTATGGTGAGCTAAAAATTTAACCTCTCCGGATCCAAAGCAACCAGACTTCTTATTAGACTGGCACAAAAACATAATCATTCATTTCCCCTAACTATAAGTTCTTTATGTGATACATGTATATATGAAAAAAAGTTGAGATGACAGACGGACGACGGATGCTGACTGGATTTTTTCTGATTCAGTTTTACGACCCTTTCAAGATTATTTCACTCATATCGAGACGAGCCAATCAGTAGATTGGGCAAAAACGGGAGTACCCCAGGAAAAATCACCTGGCACACCCGCAAGCAGAACTAGGCTTGCCTCACATGTGACCCGTGCGGAACTCGAACCCACACCGGCCACAGCGGTGAGATGATCGAGCGATTATGAGCGGATGGCTTGATCTACTAAAACTCGGCTAGATGAGTGTTCGGCTCAGGTAAGTTAAAACGTGTTTAGGACGTTCACATTTTTCTGCATAGAAAGGTTCAATCATATATGAGCTTGTGAGAATCTGGTGTGACTTCATTACACTTTCAAGTCTTACCACACTATGAATGATAGTAAAAAACTATTTTATACTTGGACAATTGATCCTTAAATGTGAAACCAATCCGTTGTCTTTACTTACTAATCCGCACTCCTCGCTCAACTAATCCGTGGTCTGACCATAAACTACACAAGACTAATCCGTGTTATGACCATTTTGTGTATTCTTAAATATATTTGAAAGGCAAATGTGTTGGACCCCATGCTTTGTGGGATATTGAAAGAATTGACCAAACAACTGATTAAACACCATTCAAAGCACACTTTGATGGTCCAAAGATGCAAAAACTCATATTTTTACAATCGTCACTCGATTCAACATATTTATTTCCAAATGAGCACACAAATGATGAAGGATTGCAATTCATATAGTGAACAGTCTTGCCTGGGGATTCCGAAATGCATGTAATAAACAATAAAGTTTAATGTTGCAAACTGCAATTACTTCTGATGATGAAAAGAAATGGTAAAAAAGGCTAAAAATTACCTGTTGTCATCTCGTTGTGTGTTGTTCGCCGCCATTTTGAAACTCGAACCAATCACGATTGCATACGGGGCCTACATGACTAATCAGAGCACATACGGGTCGGTTAGACAACAGTGATCTTTGAGCACAGGTTTCTGCGAGTTATCGTTAGACGCCATTAAATTCTGTTTCTGTTTCTGTAAATCCCGCCAGTAGAATGGCGCACCCAGGTCGTTGACCGGTAGATGTTTTACGTTGATTTGTTGTTTCACATTATGATAACCCTACTGATAAAGAAACGAAACACCCGTATTGATTGGATGACCTAATTATTACTGACCAATCGTACGTTACGTTATAAACAGCCTTATAATATTAAGAGCGGGTCTAAAACACGGACTTCCGTTGTAATTGAGGGCCCATGCGGGGGATTGTGAATCGAATCGAAATTAGTGGAGTTCTTATCAGAATCGAATCGGCCCTTGTGAACCGGATTTACGATGCATCGAAGTGAATCGTTGCACCTCTAATGTAGCAATGTGGAAATTTATGTTTATATGATAAATACAGATGTCTTTTCAAAGCCTGATTGTCCCTCTGCTTCCAGGCTACCCTGCCCCTTTTTCAGCTTACCCTGCCCCTTTTAGCAGTCTGGGGGAAACACTACAATTCCGTACAGGATATCTTTTGTTTCCAGTCTTAAAAATGCCATTAAAATTGGGTTACTTGTTGAACTATTGGAAAATACATTTTTACTGGAATATACCGGAAAACACCAACTTGAAGATATACTTTTATATTATCAAAATAAACATAAAAATAATATTGCCAGAATAAATAAATTTCCACCTAAGTATTAGCTGTTTTTATACTGGTAGTGAGTAATGGACCAACGTATCCAACGGTCTTGGATGTATCAATGTGCAGATTGCAAGCTGGTCTGGATCTTTGTAGGGGTCTGTCACTTGCCAGCATTTACATGCAGCAAATACTAAATGACATATTTTTAATAAAATTATTTATATTCTGGTCAAAATAAAGTGTATTTCGGTAAAGAATAATGTGCAGTTTGGTACAATCCGGTAGATTCTGGTGTATGTTGGTATATTCCGGTCATTAAGTGTATTCCAGTAAATCTAGTAACCGTTTAAATTGGGAAATTGCTTTGGCCTCTTGGGAGCTGGCAAAATCCATTCCTGTCCACTCCTTGATATTGTCTTCCCACCTCTTCTTATGTCTACCTCTTCTTCTTTTTTCTTTCACTGTGCCCTGAAGAATTGTCTAAAGTTGCTAAACCAGAAGACCATGAGACGTGGCCAAACCACCTTAGTTTCCGTTTCTTGACCAGCGTCAGGAGTTTATCATATTCTCCAATGGCTGCTTGGATTTTCCTGTGAACATCCTCATTGGTTATATGGTCCTTGTATGAAATGTTCAGTAACCTTCGGTTGCATCTCATCTCAAAGGCCTGCGTTCTTTTCTCTAACTCTGCTGTCAAGGTCCATGATTCACAGGCATACAGAAATATGGAAATGACAAGGGAGTGCATAAGTTTCACCTTTCACAAGGATGTTAAGGTCAAATTAATAAGGATAAGGATAGTCCTGGTGAATGATTGTCCTTGGACGTATCACCAGTAAACTATTCTGATTCTGAGTTTCAGCCTATAAAATTAAAAAAAAGAATACCAGCTCCTCCCCCCCCCCCCATATATATATGCAATAACAGCAAAAATAATTTGACTGTCGAAACCCAGGAGCGGAGGCATATGTCCCCCCCCCCATATATATGCAATAACAGCGAAAATAATTTGATCGTCGAAACCCAGGAGCGGAGGCATTTATATGTCCGATTTTAGCTCATTTAAGTATAAATAATTAATGCCAAAAGTGTCAAATTACTTCTCTTTCTTCATTCTACAGCTTTACCATCTCGCCGAACGTCATTTAATGTCGTTTTGACGAAATCATTGCAGTTTGGTTGGTTTCAAGGCGATTTGCACTCTCTGTATTCTGTATCCAAGCCATAAGGCTGTAGATCCGCACTGGTAAATCTTCTAGGTAACCCCTCAAGTATATTCACACAGGTATAGTAATGTAGTTGAGGTGCACGGCAAGGTTCGGATCAAATGGAAAATTTATTAGGAAGGCCAGTTTTTAAGACCCACGAAAACTTATGATATTGTCGATATGTCCGTTTGAAACAATTATGCTACCAATTATCATGTGTATTCCAATACTCAGCATGATGCTTTAATGTCGGACGAGTATATACGATTACTGTCTGACTACTATCACTGCCTTTTTTTCTCAGTAACGTACCTGAAGTCTGAGAAGTTAGTCTCAGGACTGAAGCTTCCATTCCGCCATTTTCAGCTGAATTTTTCGAACAACGCATGCGCATTCTGTAAACTTACGCATGCGCATTTGTATACCGCGATATACAAATATACAAGAAATATGGGAAATCTATATCGGCGGCAAATCGTGACCCAATATGTTGGTTTGACGATACACTCTCATTGGTTATATTCTAGCCGTTTGCCTCGTTTCAGAATGACACATTTATTGGGTCGGAAAATAGTTGGGTCAAGGCCCAATACTTAGGAAAAGACCCAATATATTATCTTAGACCCAAAAATTCGAGTACAGGATTTACCCAAGGCCCAATACGTGTGTGACTTTAAAACTATATATATATATATATATATATATATATATATATATATCATCAATAGGAGACGAATGCATAATTACTTTTTTTTCGATTTTGGACTAAAAATCGTATATCTTTACAGCCCCTCCTTAAAACGGTGTACATGTATTTAAAATAAATAAAACTCACAGTCATATTCTGCAGAGTTTGAGATTTCATTTGGTATATAAAAAGAACTTGATATTTCTCTTAAATAAAAGATTTCATTTTGCAATTTACCCACTGTACGAACATCGTACGACGTCTATGAGGCTTTTTCATACTTTTCATACTCGAAGTTTAGTCTACATTTCGAGCAGGCACATTGGTTGTGATTTACATGAGCATGGTTTTCTAATAGTACATGGGGCAAATAGAGAAAATAAACAAAAATTAGTAATTTTTTTTCGTTTTTCTTAAAACGCAGGTATTAGATCAAAACTGTGATGTTAGTCTAGTAATCTACACTTTATTACTGTATACCCAAGAATATAATTTTCAGAAAAAATCTTGAATACTCATTCGGTCATTTTTTTTACAAACGATTTCTACCTACATCGAATATATATGTTTTCTGTAGCGTCCGTGACTATATCGCGGTGAGCAAAATTCTTAGGGACGGAAAGTTTAGCCACAAGTTCCGCCGTAGTTCGTTTTCCTTATCACATCTAGCCAGCGCAGCTGTTGGGTGGATGAATTCTGATACCTAGGCAACGAACCTATGAAAGCAGATATTTTGCAGCTTTAAGGAAAAGACCTTTCGCACGTATATCACTCTTGCATTGATAATGCATGCCAATTTTATTTTCGCATTTTTCTACTCTAAGTCTTATGGCTAACTGGGTCTGTCTGCCTTTAACGGCCCCATTGCTCTATCAGTATGAAAAAAATAGATAAAAAAAATCAGGAGGTATCGCTGCAAGCTTCACACTATAGTTTCGTCATGGCTAGCTAGATTTAAACAGATTAAATATCCTTGAGGTTCATGTAAAAGGGTTCGAAAACTTATTTGGGTCATTCTTCAATAAAATGGTAAAAATACAATGTACAGAAGTGGAACCCCAACCACTATCCCGCCAATGTTTATAAATCATTGCTAGATGGGAAATTGTATTTTGTGGAGCGATTGTTAGTTTTCAAACACTTGTTTTCTCTACTTTTTGCCAGCTATATGACTCAGTGTATGCACATCAACTCACATTATTATCAAACTTATAGATTGAACCGCTGTTTACAAAGATTTGAGTTTAGACGTTTTACCACTGATAGGACTATTGTGACTTTAAGTTAGCTGGTCTGTCTGTCTTTAAGTTGAATGGCTACACTGTCAGGCAAAGCAACTCTACGTACCATTTTCCTTTCCCCAATTCTTAATGTATGCTAAGACGTATGGGTTTACTTCCATGTTTTGCCGCTACTTTCCAAAGAAAGACAAATTTTGTGACTTCATAATTGCGTCAGTAAACGACCATACCCTTTCAAAAAGGGGTCTACTCTTATATGAATGCATTCTCTCTAGAGAAGCATTGACTGATTTGATTGATTGTTTCGGGTTTAATGGCCCTTTGACGCAGTATTTCAGTCTATATTGAGCGGAGAGAAAAGAAAGAAATGACAGACGAGAGAATAAATGGCCAAACAACCCCAACCACACCTACTGCAAGCACAGTAGGCCCGTGCTCTACTATCATCCAAATAGGTAGGACGCCCCGGCATTGCCAGTCACCCAGCACCCTCGCCCGATCTGACCACCCCCAAACGCAGGTAAGGATATGCATGCTAAGACGTATGGGTTTACTTCCATGTGTTTCGCCATTTTCCAAAGAAAGACAACATTTGTGACTTTATATTTTCTTCCTTAACCGAAGAAACCCTTTCAAAAAGGAGACTACTCTTAGATGAAAGAATTTGCTCCTGTTGTTTTATAACGAAAGATTTTTTTCTACATTTATCAGAAAAATAATTCCGACAAACTTTGTTTGGAATTACAATGTATACACTTAGTCACCATATATTCATATTCCGACAAGTTTGTGTACTAAAAAGATTTTTCAGTCTTGTATTAAATTTTGTTACCAGATCATAGTCTATGGTGTCGATAACATTTTATAAACACTTCTCGGCGTTTCTAGTACCGGTATACTTGTTTCAGAATTTTCAGACTGACAAAGCGCATCAAACCGAAGGAGCTGAGATATACTATCACAGTTACATGTAAAGATAGCACGCGAACCATCTCCATAAAAATAGTTAAATTAAAATATCAAAATCAAAATCATAACGTTTATCATACTATTTTTATTTGAAGAAACAACACAGCCTAAAATAGCCCCATCACGAGACCTGCTAAAAGCATAACTGGCAAACAAATACATGTATCAGTAGGCGAAAGTACCTGGGATGCGACACGAGAAAACCAACAAAGTGTTTGCCCGCCCAGCGCAGACTCAGATCAGCCTGGGCATCCGCCCAGTCCAATCAGACTCTTTGCTAAGGGCTTAAGGGGTAGCTAAGGATCTAAGCTACCTACATGCGGACAGCGAAGACTCTGATCAGACTGGGCGGATGCCCAGGCTGATCTGAGTCTGCGCTGGGCGCACAACCACATTGTTGGTTTTCTCGTGTCTCGGCTCAAATAGCCCCATCCCGAGACCTGCAGAAAGCATACCTGGCAAACCAAAATCAATAGGCGAAAGAACCTCTGCCCAACAACCCTTGAATAGAAGGAAGAAGGAAAGTGGAAGTTACTGTTGAAGGGAAGACAAAAGCGTGATATCATTTTAAACTGTCCATTAAAAAGTTCCTCGTCATTCTGATGGTACTTTAAAGAGAGTGTTAAACCCCACTAACAGGTGCATGAGTCTATTTTAGCAAACATCGTCACATAAACACACACCTGTGTTGTAACATTAGCCAAGCGTTAGGATATTTTACTATCTTTAATCCATCCCTAACTGGTATAGTATGCTCGTAAAGTATCAAGTATGTGCCTAGGTCGTGTCCTTTTTAAGAAAAACTACAGCAATTGTTTGTTAAATTCTCTGATGAGCAGCGACGCAAGAAAACCTGTGGTCACGTGTACTCAACATGCGTAAGATTAGGCCGCGCGCGTTGGTGGTATAGGGAAGACTTCTACTTTCATATTTTCAGAATGATAATGACGTTTTTCAATTTCTTACCGAATTTTGTAACTTGCTCGACTGCACATGCTCGCAAGCTAATCTTGACCTATGCAATTCGCATATTGTTTGATGCAGCATTTCTCAAGAAATTGCTAATCTTATATTATTGGAAGAACGACTAAACACCATCCAATTGACTGTATGTGGTATAGCCATAAAATAAAATTGCTTTCTAACCAGTACGGTTGTATTAAATTTTATAAAAACTCTCCAAAAAGAATCAAGGAATTTTTATTTCGTTTTACGTCGTTAAAACTTTTCTCTTTGATGCACAGGTGGTGAGGTTTTATATCATTTTCAGTTCAAGGCAACACCAAGAACATAATGTGAGCCTCAGGTTTGACGTTATTTTAAAGTTCCACAGTAAAAACAGCACGTAACTTTATTTTCGTAATCGAGTGAACAGAGTCTCCAAGCTTCGACATAGAGACAAATAAGTCTCACACGTCCCCCATTGCATAGGTGGATTTTTTTAAAACCCAAGTTTTCAGAAAAAAAGACTGATTCTGTCATCTAATCGTTTGGGCGTTTGACTAGTTTGATTATTTATACCATGCCGTATCATCCTTCTACCGTATATATAAAAAAGGTTTCCCATAGCCTGATAGCCGTCGGGGCAGTGGGGGTTAGAGACCCACTGTATCTTGGGCATAGCAGATGAAAGGCGGAGCCCAACCCACTCCTTTCGCTGCCTTATCCTTCTCTGATTCGAAAAAGGTACCCATTTACTGCTGGGTTGACAGAGAAAGTTTTCCCGGCGACGGTGAGCCGCGAACTCACGACCTGCCGGCGACTTCTGCACCATAACCGGGCCACACTAACCACTCGACCACGGCGCCTCTCCGTATATATATTCCTATTCAAATAAACACTAAATAATATTCTCCTCGCCAAAAGCTTAGCATAATGTGAAAACAAAAATAAAAAGATAATGACCACTGAATTCTTACTTTCTGTGGAAGTTAGTGTATTCTATCGTCAACATTAATGATTCATCATCGGGGAATTATGAAGTTTGATTTGAATTTGAGTAATAACTGCACAGGGTAAGCGTGGACGTAAACACAATTTAGGAAGAAAAAAATATACTTGTAATGCTCTATGAGTGACTTTTCTTTTACAGCTATTTGAAGTTTAATAATGCAAATGTTTTGGCGAATACGAAATTACTGCTTCTGTAACCATTAAAACGAAGCATTATTTTCTCTCGAAAGCGTGAATTTCTGGGGCATTCATTTCTGTGCTCTCTTTGTGCAGTGCTTGCGTAAACCAATTTAAAAATTGTTATTTTTGCAATGCTTAAGCAGTGGTGTTGATGAAAGAATGCGCTTATCTTAATACTGATAATTGGAACTAAAGTATTATGATTTCTAATGATCTTGGTACATTTATCTTAAAAATATACTAAACTTTTGGCGAGGAGTATAATAATGATAGAGAAAAACTTACTTCGGTAGAAATTGTGCATTGTTATCTTCGACAGTAATAATTGTAATTTGCTATAAGCCTAAAAACTTTATGTTTCCATGTTTCCGAATCTTTACCAAACAAATAATCTACTTTTGGTAGTAAATAAAATTAGAAAATACAAACAATAACAAATACAAACACAAAAAAATACATATATTATTTCGTTTCTTTTCAAAAGAGAAATGAAAACGCTACACCAAATAGTTTAAATCAAATGCGTTAACAATCAAATTACGACACTATTACGTATCGTTCCATTTTATAATGACGTCAGTGCCGTTTGTACATATTCATTTTAGAAAAGATTCCTTTGAAAATACATTTACTTTCTTAAATACTATGTTTTTTTTTGGATTTGGTCTTGATCATGTAGTTGCGAAAGGAAATTGTTACATTTGCCTTGGACATTTTTATTGTTCGACATCGATAAAAATCACACCAAAATCCATTTGTCAAAGAATGCCCCATTTCAGGACACCAGGTAGCTATTTAAAAGTAGTCAGTACCTTTTTGTTCTATCACAAAAGAAAGTAAGAAGAAAAATAGAGAGAAACAGACATTGTCATTTTGATTAAAATTATTAAGATTAGAATACGTTAGAAATGTAAAATAATGAAACGCCAGCTAATAGTGACGTAATTGTTACAAGCACAACCATTCATTTTACATGCATATATTCTGCTGTTTTTGATATTTGATTTAGTTGTATACATCCCGAGAAAGAAGACAAAATCCACACTCTTTCAATGTTATATACATACAGTGGGCTTATAAGGTCATACACATTAAGGCTTCGACTTGAATGGCTATCTATTACATTTGTAAAAAGAACCAAGTAAGCTGTATTTCCAATTCTCATAACAAAAATCTCCAAGAGGACACCATCGTTACGAGAATTGGAGGAGACCGTCGTTATGAAAATTGGAACAACATTGGACCAACAACATACTTGACGACCATCGATACGAGAATTAGAACAACAACAAACTTACTTGAAGACCATCGTTCGGAGGAGTGGAACAATAATATACCTAGCGACCATCGTTACGAGAATGAGGATCAACATACTTGGAGACTATCGTTACGAGATGGGAACAGCATACGAGGACACTATCGTAACGAGAATCTGAACAACATTTTTGGAAATCATCGTAACGAGAATTGGAACAACAACATACTTGGAGACCATCGTTACGAGAACTGGAACCAGACCATTGATCCTGTAGCTCACCTGAGTTCATTCATCCTCAGCACTCAAGGATAGGTTAACTTAGATATATTGTACAATATGGCCAAAAATCGTCTGAAATGTTATGCTTGCCCTTGTTAATATCAGCAAATTTGATATAGTTTCAATAAAAAGATAAAGTCTCTATGCCCCGAATAAGATCCAATATATATGCTATGTAAACACCCAAGGGCAGGTTACTCCAAAGCGATATATATAAATATAGACAAATTTCAAACTTGTCAGAGAGTTCATGCCTATCCTGGTTATCAAGTCTGTTCAAATTCCATTAAAAATAAAGATGCTATGCCCAGGACAATATTTTCAAAGTCTACGGGTAAACTATGGTTTCGGTCGTTAAGGGCAGGTAAATCCAAAATGAATATTCCAATCTGGCCCAAATTCAAACTGTCAGAGATTTTATGCCTATCCTGAGAATTAGCAAGTTTCATAAAGTTGCAATTAGAAGAAGATTAGCCTTTCGGTTGCCATGGTAACCAATAAAAAGCAACAATTTGGCGAAATTCATGTAGTTGGTAGAGGACAACTCAATGAATATTTCTGTAAACTTTTGTCAAAATATCTGCAGTAACACAGTCTCCACTTTTCCCATTATAAGTCAATGAAAACTTTAAATTTCCATAGCAACCAACCACATGAGCAACAACAATAAAAACACAACGCATGTAGAGACTTACTGTCATTAACATGTATGCAGCATAGGCGTAGGAACGTTTGAAATATTTGGGTTGGGGGGGGGGGGGGGCAAAACTATATGGGACATTTTTGAGAAGAAAAAAGTGGAAATTGTTCAAATATTGGGGGGGGGGGGGGGGGGGGCAAAACAGTGTTTGCCCCCCTGCAAAATTATTGGGGGGGGGGGGGCTGACCCCCTGCCCCCCCCCTCTTCCTACGCCACTGTGCAGAGATTCATCTTCATTTCCTTCATGGCTTCAGAGAAGAAGATCTTTTAAATATCTTTTTAAGAAAATTTAGCTTTTGGTTTCCAACCAATCAAAATCAGTGTTTAGACATATTCACATGTAAGGTACATGTACTACCTCAGGAATATTTCTATAAAACTTTTGTCTAAATATTGCAGGAACAGGGAAATAAATTTATGCCAGTACAAGACTATTGAAACAGCATAATGCCATAGCAATGAAACGACATGTGCAATAAAATCATTATTTATGTAGTGGCTAATTTTGTAAAAAAAATATCCAAAGAATTCGCTTCATCCCCCATATTGTTTCTGAGGAAACGATTTTTGAATGTCTTTTCGAAAATTTTCCCTTCATGTTGCCATAGCAACCATTCAAATTCAGTGATCTCAAAAACATTTATATGAGTCAAAGACGACTACTCAAGAAATATTTCTGTTGAAAAATATCTAAATAACCTCTGTGAAACAGCGCAAATTGCAAAATCCCCTTTCCCATTTTAAGTCACTGGAAAATATGAGATGCCGTAGCAAGCAAACTGCTGAAGCAATTGCCACGAAAAGCAGTATTTCTGTAGAGGCTAGAATTAAAATCCTTCCTGTAAAGTAAGCCTAATCGGCCTCATACTTTCTGCAGACATGAGTCATAATACTTTTTTTTTTCAATTTGGTTGCCATGGCAACCAGCCAAATTATGCAATTTGCATAATTTTCATGGGGTTGGTATAGGACTTCTCAGAAAACATTCTGTAAAATGTTTGTAAGAATATCGGCATTGACATAGAAATAAATGCTAATTTTCCATTTTCCCATTTTAAGTCAATGGCAACTTTAAGATGCCTTAGGAACCAAACTGCTAAAGCAATTGCCATTAAAAACAAAATAAAATGAAGTACTTATTTTTTTCATAAAGTTTGAGCTCTACTGAGTGACTATTTTTGAAACTTTTTTTCTTATTCTTAACAATTTGGTTGCCATGACAACCAGCCAAATTGTCCAAAATTGCATAAGTTTCATGTGGTTGACAGAGGACTACTGAAGAAACGTTTCTATACAAGATTTGGTTGAAACTGTATTTATTTGAATAAACAACATTAACATATGTAAAGCAATGGTTAAGAGAGCAGATGTTTACTGTACGAAGGGATTCAGAGGGGAGTCCGTCGGCTTTTGTAAATCTGTATCCCTGGAAATGAATTCGTGCCAAACAAATTATACGCTATCAAAAGAAACAAAAAGCAAAAACGTGTAAGCATTAAACATTTAGAGAAAAGTACTAAACAGAAAAAAATGATAAAAGAAAAGAGATAGTACAAAATACACTAAGATACAGAAAAAACAACTTTTCTATAAAGTTAAATTGTCAAAATATATGCAGTGACATAGCAATTAATGCAAATTTTCAATATATTCATACAAGTCAATGGAAACATACCATAGCAACCACAGTCCTGCAGCGATTTGGACAACCCCCCGCCCCCCCCCCCCCCCCCCCCCCAGCATTATTCGTTCCCCTGCCTATAGATGTACGAGGGATGATCCAAAATAACGTAGACTTTTGCTATAACTTTTATACTGTTCATTTTATCGTAAATAAAATGACATGAACATGAATCGTAATATGTCTAGCGTATCCTTACAAAATTTCAGTTTAAAATATTAATATTTAAAAAACTACATTCAAAATAAAATGGGCACTATGGGCTACCCGGCGCACGTCGGCACTGATTTTATGACGTCGTTGACGACATTAACGTATGAACGTCAATGCAGACGATAGTGACATAGCAATAAATGCAAAACGTCCTTCGCACTCGACACATCGGCGATGACGATGGATCCACTGTTCAAAAACGTCCTCGTACCACTGTTGGTCATACTGTGCGACTATCCGGCTAGTAGCTGCCCGTAGTTCATGCAGAGAAGGGAACCGCATTCCCTTGAGCTGTTTCTTAACGGTTGGAAAAATGGCAAAGTCCATAGGTGCCAAGTCAGGGGAATATGGAGGGTGGCTGATGGCATTAAATCCAAGAACGCCGATCTCAAGCGTCGTCATCTGCGCTGTATGGGGCGGGGCATTATCCTGGTGCAGTATAAAGTCCTCCAGCGGAATCCCCGGTCGCTTCTTCTGGAGCGCGTGAACAAGATCACGTCGTAGCACCTGCAAAATGTGTCATTTGTTGCGTTCATGTCAAATACTAAAACACAAAACGCTTCATGTTATTTTTCTATATAGAAAAAAATCATCAAATTTATTCATTTTTATAATTAAGATATTTACGACGACTGAAGTTTAGAATAATGTTTAGTTTATGTATAGTTTCATATTTAGTAGCTATATTAATATATTTAGCTATATTTAGTAAACTATATTAATGAGTGTTTTTCGTTCCTTTCGGATATCAATTATTTGTGAAAATATAATTTATGTTTGATTAAAACCTTTTTGGCAATTACCTTAGAATAATATGCAGCGTTGACCGTAGCATCCCTCGGTACTGCGTGTTGTAGTAATATCCCCTTCCGATCACAAAACATGATGAACATAAACTTCCCGCCAGATTTGGATACACGGGCCTTTTCTGGAGGAGGGGAGTCTGACCGTTTCCATACCGCGGACTGCTGTTTGGTCTCCGGGTCATGAAACCACAACCATGTCTCATCTGTCGAGATGATTTGATTCAGGAAGCGATCGCCCTCTCTCTCAAACCGTCTAAGAAACACTCTGGAATCGTGAACTCTCCTCTCTTTCTCGTTTTCCTTCAAAAGCCGCGGAACCCACCTTGCATGAACCTAGAAAAACTATTATTCCTGGATATTACATGAAGACACAACATAGTAAGTTTGATATATTGTGTGTACATGTATTTGCGAAGAAAGGTGTTGTTATTGATACAGCCCTATTTGAAATTATGTGACCTCGGGCAGAAGTCAATATTCGACTCACTAAACTGATTATTACGATTCACTATACTGTAGCTATGATCTGATACTATTGTTAAGCAGGTGAACTTACCTGAGAATGACGCCCCAGGCCCCAGCAGTCGGTGGACGTGCTTCAGAAGGTTGTAACTTCGTCTGGGGCTAGAATCGGAATGCTAGATTGTCGGGTGTCACATGACGTGGTTCATGCCAGCACGAGGATCCTCCTGAATATTCATCAGATGACGATGATGCGGTGGTATTCGGCCAGTACTCGGGTTCAGCTGTTGTTCTGACCACTGCTCCGGCACAACACTCTCCCCCTTTCACAAAAGGCATTTAAACACTTAATTTCATAGCAAGTTTCTGGAATTTTAACTAACTGAGGCTTTGAGAATCATTATTATCCAAAAATATGACATTTAGAAAATGTCCCTATTTATTTGTCTGAATACTTGATATGTCCCTAACTCATCATGAAAACCCTTATAGAAATATTCATGTAATTTTACGTTCAATAATTGAAACTCGTACGTTATATCTACGGACTGAAATGGTTATGTAGTTGAAAAGATGATGAATTGACCAAGACTGTAATGGCTATGGAACAGTGATGCCCAGGACATAATTATATCATAAAAGAATTATTTTCTATCACTGATTTTTTGAATGCTTCCATTTAGTACTGGAAGAGCATATACAAGCTGATACTAATCAATTTCAAAGGAATACTTGTTTTTAGAATAAAAATACTTCTGCTAGTAAGAGAGGTAAAGAAAAATTAGATGAACAGGCAGGAAGTGAAAGTAATTAACGTGAATGTATACATACATAAACCGCTGTGCTTGCAACCTGCAGACAACTGTAATTTACATTTATTTACACATGTACAAAATACAAAGGTACTTACATCAGTAAAAGACAAACATCAGATAGTACATCACATACCCACTGCACACTAGCTGTCAGGAGCATAGAAATCAAAGAACAGCGGTAACATAAACCAAAGTAAGCTCTGGATACTCGACGAGCCTGGTGATTAACTAATATCCAACTGAATGCAAAACTAAATAAAACTGGGTGTTCAACTAAAGAAGGAAACTAAAGATAAATTCCAAATATTACTGCATTGTGTATGCTTTACAAAATAAGGTAGAACCAGTACTTCCTATTTTACATTTATATATTTTTCTCTAGGTTTTTACTTGGTCTACCGTTTCAAATATCACAGTTTTCGAACCCATAACTTTTTGTCAGGAACAAGCAAGACATAAAATTTTGATTTATCAGGTTTGAAGACAGTTTAAACAGAGTCTACCATAGGTTATAAAAACACATGTGCACCACATATCATGGTAATCGGGTCTGAATGGTAAAAACGTACATATCATAATATAAGCGAAATACAAAATCATAAATAATCATCCCCGACTAACATGATCGAATGATGCAAAAACAAATATCAAACATGTGCATCCATTTGTTATGCACAAGCATGACAATATCCATCTGGTACACTGATTGTACCAGCCTGACAAAATATGCATGGAACAAGAAAATACATGGAAAAATAATGAACATACTTAGAATTTGTCCATGGTAGAATCTGTGAAAACACATGTACATGGTGAAATTGCCCAAAAGAATGAATACATGACAATAAAAATTAAATACAATAGTGCACTGTTTTCATTTGCACGATGGTTTATATGTTCTTTTCTTTGTTCTTCCCCTTTCTTAAATTCATATCAGAAAATACATGGTTTCCGTTTTAGCATACACATTTTTAGTAATGTCTGGATATTCAGAAAACTGATAAATAAATCTCTTCTTTTGAATATTATACTTACTTTTTGTGGGTTCTTCTGAAAAATAGATATGCGCAAGTATTTAAATTTGCAGACATTATATTTAAATTCTTGTTTACAGAGAAAGATAAAAAGAATAGTGTAATGTTTTAGATAAGTTCATGAGTTTGATTTGACTGACAATCACCGAGGTCTCCAGATCTGACAGTTTTATGCTAGATATACAGAACTGAGAGCATTATAACCGTGGTAAAGCACAGACAAATTTGAAGGACCTTCTAAAAAGTGTTTGAGAGGGATTACAGAAAGGAGTAGCCAATTACAACAATCCTGGTTTAAATATAGAGCATTGTGGGTTTGCATGTTGTTAGGATGCCATCCAGGTGTCAAACTCCTAACTGTGCTCTTGTACTGACATCTGGTGTGTTTTGACAGGGTAAGTGTGCAGTGGAAAAGGCTCAGAATTGAACTTTAAAATGCACACATGAAATTTCTATATACAAATAGGAAGTAACAGAACTCAGCATGTACACTAGATCCACAAGCACAAACGCAGCATACCTGATAGGATCCAGTGTACACTACTGTTTTATACTACATTTTTTGTTTGTTTTTATTTCATTTTTTTTTACATTTTTATGAATTATTGAGAGCAGCACCAGACTGGAGATCTGACAATCCAAGGGACTAGTCAAAGAATTCCAGAGGTACTCCGAACAACAAGACATACATGGAGGCAATACAGACATCTATAGTGATTGTTGATTTTACAGGACTCAGACCAATAAATTATGCCTTATAGATTTTTATTGTAATTTTGTTGGCGGAATTGTAGAACTGCACAAGATCAGTTCAGCCACTACAGATAGTTGCATAAAAGTGTATGTGAATAATGGCATATGAACTCCTATGAGGTCAGAGTTGTCAATGTTCCTGCAGCGACAAAGAACTAGCACTGAACATCAACAACACTCACATCAAATACACTGATGGGCATGGGATAAACTTGGTGCTAAGCAAGCAGAGTTTCAGCATGAATGACCACCAAGTCAAACAAAAAATCATGATAAAAAATGATGTCATGGCAACAAAGTTAACGTTGGCTCTGCAGCTTCAAAGGACTAGCAAAGACTGACATCAAAATTGGTGTCAATGTTTTTATGAATAATATGGCAAAATATGATCACAGGATAAGCCTGATCCAATGAATCTCCCACTTTTCTAAAAGGTAGTACATATAATTTGCAAAGAGAGATAATTTACTAGTTGTATCAAAAGATTTGAGCTATGTGTAAATAAAATTAAATGAAATTTTGCTACCCATTTAAAGTTTTCAGTTTGTTTGTTTTTTAAAATAAGAATCAGACTTTGTAAAAATGACAATTTTATTGTTTATGCTTTATTTAGAATTCTTCAAAATAAGTGTTAGAAGTTTGATTTTACCGAATAAACAGCATTAATAAAGACTATAGGCTCTTGAAACAGGAAGGCTGAGAAATTTATATGTATTCAAATTTGTAGTGCACGGACGGAAGTTCAACTTTGACAGTCACATGACGATCACAAAACATGAATAGAATTACATGCAGCAACCGGAATTACTTAGGATACCACCCGAATAATTTTGGCAACTACAAGCGTACATACTCCACACAGCATTCGGAAAACACAAAGGCTAGCCCGACTACTGCGGTGGAGTATAATGTAATTATTCAGAATGCAGTGGCGATGAGAACGGAAATACGATGCAGAGCCACTGCAACCAAACACACACCATATCGTGGATCCAGTCGAAACTATCAATAACCGAAGTTGCAAACCAGTAAGTAAATTTGCCACTTTTGAAAATGCCAAATGCGTTTAAGCTTCAAACGCCATGGTGTTCAAAGTATTAGCTGTACAAATTTACACAACCAAGTTAATAGTCAGAAAAGGTTCAAAATCTATACAAATAATTGTCCATGCCATATACGTCACAGGCTTGTTCTGATAGGAACCAAAAGATGGTATAAATTTTCAGAAGTCAAATCTTTAAAATTATGAAACTAGAAGTAGACAGACCTACAGAAAGATACCAGCAGCGTGACACAGTTTTCAAAAATGCCCACCGTTAAGGTTTTTAGTATGCCCAGATATTTAGCCCAAAATGCAAAAGCAGTATTTACATGAAATTACATTTTAAGTTGCATAATCCTAAATTTGGCAGGTTCTATCATAACCGAAAATACATATATATGAGCATAAAAATAATTACAAAAAATGTAAATATCACACATGCGCATCTTTCATGCACAGCATGACAAAATCAAAATGTCAATCCTGGACATTTAATCCAGGCCTGACAAAGAAATAAGTTGTGATAGAAACTGTCAAAATCCCACAGTTGGGAAATATTCTCTCAAGTTACAAATATAAGTCAAAATACGGAATATACGGCCCAGTCTGATTAGAGTCTTCGCTGTCCGCATGGAGGTAGCTTAGACCCTTAACTACCCTTTAAGTGCTTAGGAAAGAGTCTGATCAGACTGAGCGGATGCCCAGGCTGATCTGAGTCTGTGCTGGGCGCACAACCACATTGTTGGTTTTCTCGTGTCGCGGCTCATATACGGTTGACTCTCGTCATCTCAAACAATGAGCTCTCAAAGTACCCTCTTAAATAGAAGAATATAGTTTGGACACATTTCCAATTTTCTCTACATTGCAACTTTAGATATCTCAAAAGACTGTTATCTAACATTTCTGGCATAAAAAGAGTTAGATGCTATGTACATTTTCACCTCGAAGTAAAATATACAAAAAGGTAGCGTTTTTTCAGGTAACTTTTAGGATAAATTTTGGTTGACGTGTGTCCCCCGAAAAGTCTGAAATTCAGATTCTTCAACTAATCTTAGGATTTTCAGTAGCAAAAGATAAATAAGTGTCATTTTCTGTTGTCTGTAATTATTTGATTATCGTAAAAAAATATTTCTAGATATATCTAGTGACATTTGACTCTAATTCTCTTTGTTGCTTGCGGCTTCGTGGAATTCTGTTAAATGCCTTTGATAAGCTGTCTGTTGTCTACATGTAGCAAAGCCCATCAGCAAAAAAAAAAAAAAAATAAATAAAAAAATAAATAAATAAATAAATAAATAAAAATAAATAAATGAAATACTATATAATGGTCATACTGCTTTGACATGTTCCTTGATTTCAGAGCTTACGTTACGTCTTACACACACAATGACTGCTTTCCAGGCGCAATTAAATATATTTCAAACCAAAATATATGAAGTTAATATAGTATGACCACTGATTTTGAGAATGAGAAAAAAACTATTACATTATAAGAGTGGTGCGCTTTCATTGAAGCTGAGTATCTATTTTCTACAATACTTTTACATACAAATATTAAATAGGTTTTGCAAAATTGGGCTAAACGGTCAAACAATGGTTCAAGAAAGGAAGATATTTTTCAAAAATTTGATGCTCAGTATTCACCATAAAATTTGGAGACATTAGAATGATTTAAGGCCTTCTAAACGTTTTCCTTGTGATTCATTACCATTTATGTTCGTGTATAGTCCAGCCAAAGTAGTAAACGTCACCAATCATCATGCGACGTCAGAAACACTTTGGATATGACATCATTTGTTAGGGTGTCAAAATGGCGACGGAGCAGAGGATACGGCAGCGGAATCCCGTCATGAATCGTAGGAAAATTATAACTGCACCACAGAAAAGCATTACCGTATACGCGATTATTTTCGCGATGTTCCATTTTTTCGCGGTGTTTCGCGGTCACTTAGAAACCGCGAATATTAAAATCGCGAAATAATTTCCTATTTCTTACAAAGTATCATTAGTAGACACAGCGTCCACATATTTTTTTTCTGTTTGCTTCGGTAAAGTCTGGTACTTTTCATTTGAACCAGTTCTTTCATTAACCTGCGGCCGCAGGTTAATGAAAAAACCAGCTCAAATGAAAATCAAGCCAGATTGATTTTTGCGCATGATGCTCACCGCGAAAATTAAAAGTTGCGAAAATTAATATTCATGCTTTTGGTCCCTAACCGCGAAAACTTGAACCCGCGAAAATTACCGCGTATACGGTATTTGGACAGAAAAAGACAAAGTGAGATTATTGGACGTGAACAGACATTCCGATTTCACCAAACTTGTGTCTTTCCCTTTGATGTTGGGGATAGGGTTTGGGATCTGATTCAGTCAGTTCCTGAAGTGTAGTTACTCTTTAAATTTATAAGTTGACTTTTTGTTTATGCATTTGTGGCATCTTTCATTACTGGTCATGAACAAACTCTGTAAGACCAAGTCTGCTATCTAATTGCTATGCTGTATTCCATACATAAGACCTGGAGGGACATTTTTGACTAGTTCTAATAATCAACTTATAAATGACCCTCCAGGGCTTCTGTTATTTTAAGTTTCTAAACGATGTACCTATTCAGAACGTAAGTATTTATTAACTGCAGCTAGAGTGAAGAGACGCAGCCGTAACTTCAACGTAATGCTGATTATGATAGAGAAAAAGATCTACGCAATAGCAGGACAATTTTGCTTCAGAAATAATAGTTTCTCCATATAATGTCACTGATAAGGTAGCCATAGTGGGACAGATTTATCCAATACGGAAATTGCCACAAAGCAGTCCCGCCTACTTGAAATCAAACACCCTACTCCGCAGCGGGCTGTCGGTCACGTGACTTTACGGGTTGACACGCTCGGCGTATTTGATGGTGAATTATGTATTTAATCGCTGCGACTCTAAATTATTTTCTCATTGTAAGTTATTTTGTGGATTTTCAGTGGTCAATAAAATGAAGTGTTAAAATTTTGATTAAAGATGCCGGTGGTCTAAATTCCGCTTTATTCGGCGTTTACTACAAGCCACTATGGAGGGGCCGGTGAAACATGGAACTGTTCCACTTAGGTAGGTATGAAATTTTAAACACGATGGTTCAGGTGAATTGCGTGAAGAGATCTATGTATTTTGTTATTAAAAGATTCGTTTTAGACACCATGAAAATTACTTTTTTTTATATAAATACGGATAAATGCGAGACTTTGGAACTAATAATGCAGATATGTTTCAATGACTGGAACGAACAGTTGTTTTAGATTTATCATTTGTAATAAACCGTATATGGAGAAATCTTTTTGAAAATGCCTCGATATGCTGACATTGCTATATGTTCTTGCATGTGTAAAGAAATATAATTTCCCAACGGTTTGGAATTATTTGTAGCCTCTTGTGAAGATGAAAAGTAGTAGTTATCATATGACCTTACTTTTATTCAGTGGGTAAAGCCATATGTAACTTTTGGTTACCAGCGCCTAACGTCATGACGCTGTCTGTAGCAACGTTATGTTTTCTGTTAAAATAATTTAAAGTTTAAAGGCCATGAAATTCCATTTAAAACAGTCCTACGGGTAAAGAGAATCTTATACTCGTGGCCATTTTATACGACTGAAACGAAACTCTGATTAAACTACAGAACTAATTCGTGTTAATGAAATTGAAGATAGTCTGTCGTTAGCCCTCAATTTGGATATTTTACATGATGTTTATTAATTTAATAATTGACAAAAAAACAACAACAAAAAAATCACCAACAACGCAGAAACTTGATGGTTTTTACTTTTCAGCCATTCCTCGGGTTTCAAGAAATTAGACACATGCTAATATATATATTATATGTCCCTATATTGCTGTTTACTATGTACATCATGTGCACTTATTTTCGACTCGATGGAACTTGAAAATGTAACATTTACACGTTTTTGCATGTTTTGCAATTGCGCAGAAGTAACCTTACTAGCACATTGCTATGCAGACACTCTACATTGATAGCAACAAGTAAATTCCTGCATAAATACAATTTCAGCAATACTGTCATAATGTTAATATCTCGCTGAAAACTAGAGGAATACCGACATTGCGATTCCGTGCACTGACGTTAAAGTCGCATTGAATCGATGAAAACAACCAAGCACAGAATAAAGACCATTGACCTGCTGTACGCTTATGTAATGCTTCGTCAGAATAAGACGTCAACGTCACAATTGAAATGAAAATTATGTTAACATTTTCATTTATTGTTCAAAAAAAAAAAAAAAAAAAGGTACGTTTCCTTTCAAATCAAAATGTGTTTATGTTTTTAATTTTGCCTTTTTCTAAATATTGATCCCCGTTCTTTCTAGAAGAAGTTTTAGCGTTTTTAGTTATTAGTTGTCCTAAAGCTTTACTAGAATCGAAAGGAAAGAAAATTTGATCAGTTTCAAAGCAGGGCGGGCGGAGAACTCAAATGCCGAACTATTCACTGTTTAAGTTGGAAGTTTGTATAAGTTTATTTGGCAAAATGCTTTGTTTAAACTTTGACCGTACCTGAATGTTATAGTCATAATGAAACATGCAAAAACATTTTCAAGATTCTAATTTATGCGTTTTGCAAATTTACGGTTGCTCAATTTTAGAAACAGGTAGCATTTTTGTCAGCAAAACAAGCTGCAAGTTTCTATGATCAACTTGTACAGTTTTCTTTAAACTGTGTAGGCTTGTTATAAACTTCTTTGAAACGTGCAGTATATATATTTTTTTTGTTTGGATTTAGGTTCTTTTCCTGTTTGTTCATTCACGTATGGCATCAACTCCGTCTACCAATTTCCCATACATTTTTGACCAGCTGATTGTAACTTTTCATATTTTAAGTGTACGTATAGTATCAGAAAACATAACTGTGTAGTCATTCTTTACTGGCATATACTACTGTTTGTAATCAGTCTCTTTGAAACGAGACATAATGCGTGTCTAAGACCTATTCGAGACAGTTCCAGTATCATCTAAAGAGTAAACGTTTAGCTTTGACACATTTCTTTTGTTTTCTTTTTAAACTATCTGATGCTGAATTTTGGAAGCAATAAGTGACTTGACTTAAAGCGGTAGCTTTTAGCTGATAAAATCATTTGCGTTGGTTAGTCATGTTTTAAGATTATCAGTTAAAAATCAAATTCGTTAGATTTTATCCGTTTAAGTTCCTTACATGCATTACTTTTTGCTGTTCTCTCTAATGGTATTTTAAGCTGATGGTTCCAAAAGAATGACAATAACAAAAATTAAAAATTTTAGTGCATTTAGCAGACAAAACAGAGCGTTGATAGTACATATTATACTGTAAGTCGAAAAGCTCAAACAGCTCGTGCTATTTTGTAGCTAATGACACTGCTTCCCAGAATTTCTGATAATTATATGTGACTTCCTGTAGTGAACTATAATCAAGACACCAATATTTTCATTCTATTTGTTTCTGTAAGACTATTCAGAAAGATGTAAACAGGCAAATTTAATAAGATAACTACACTTCAGACGCCTAGAAGCTGTGTTTATTGTTATAAACAACCAGCGACCAAATTTCAAGAAAATAAGGATTCTCAAACTGAAAGCATTATATTATAATTATGTATAGGGTGTATCTGTCTATTTGCATCTTCTACACGCGAGGCAACAATATACGCTTTAAATATATTTGCCTAAATTTCTTTGGAAAAAATAAAAATCTGTTACTTTCCACGGGGTAGTTTCTGTTTAGAAAAACCAATGATAAAACAAATAAAATTTGAATAATGCCATTAACTACTGATTTCTATAAATGAATCCGATTCTATGTACATATGCTCAAACCATTCCAAAATAATTGACAATATTCAGTATGAATAAAATCTTTGGAACAGATATCAAAACACTGATTATTCTGAGTGTTGTCTATTTTCTTACAAATTTAAATTATACAAACTCAATGATCAAAAACTGATATTAAAGATTTTTGTAAGAAATTTTGAAACTTTGTCAGAATTATAAAATTACAGTACTTTTATGGTATGGGCCAAGTCTAGGCCATAAGTGTAGTTAACCAACTTAGTTAAGCGTTAAAGTCTAAGCTATATAAGTACGGAATTTCGATTAAATTGGCTGTAATTAATACTTTACTGCTAAAACCATTTTTTACCAGATTTTGAATGTATTTCCTGTTTCTACATGTAAAAAAAAAAATCTACACAATGTTATGAAAGAAGTATGGTTTGAGGGCATCGTATATAATTTTAGATTTGTACGAATTTTTCTTCGAAATCGCCTTTAATGTTTTGTT
The DNA here is from genome assembly GCA_963989385.1 of Ctena decussata. NCBI lineage: Eukaryota > Metazoa > Mollusca > Bivalvia > Lucinida > Lucinidae > Ctena > Ctena decussata. The sequence goes on from OZ022513.1 coordinate 25,200,691, forward strand.
TTAAATGACTGTGACTTTTAGATACGCAATATTGAATCAACATTAAATAAATGTTGATTCAACGACGTGAGGTTGAATTTTACGTTGATTCAGTGTTGTATGCTCGCTGGAAAGTGTCTGTTGACAGAGCATAATGCATGCTATGGTGAGCATTTAGCACACATTTATGCTATTTGCAACATTTCCTTTCATGGAGTTACAGTTTTCATACTAGTATTTGTTAAAGCAGTTTAAAATTTAATAGTGGAAATAATGTATTTTAATTAATTTCTTGCATAGAGCTTTATTTACAGAAACAATGGAATACAAGTTATACAAGTCGCAAGACTTCCTTTTGAATCCCTTTCAAGCTACTGTAAAAAGGTTATCTTATTGTGAATTTGTATTTCATGTGTATGTTCACTAATTTGAATAAAATATTGTATACATTGAAGAGTTACATAATCATCTTATTTCAAAATACATATATTGCTATATGTACATTTACTTAGGTCCATTTTATTAATTTCAGACCAGTACCAGTGTATGGACAAAGGTCTCCAACTGCTCCAGATTATCTTCCCACGATGAGGGAGCCTCGCCTTGACATTAAGAAGACATATGACAGTCTTACCCTCGCAAAACATTTAGAAATGATAGCGTTCATTAATCATTCAAGGCCAGCAAGTGACTACAGTCCAGGGCAACGCGTACCACTTCACACTGGACCTTATAATTACCTGTATAGCGGGTTTAAAACATTTTCAGAGGTACAATCAAATGCAATGACGTCATTCCAGAATCAGAACCATGTAAGTAATTGTGATAAAGAGACAGCGGAAACGTATCAAAACAGTTCTATAGATTTGTCAAAACCTAAATTTCATGACAGCACTATAAATTCTGTAATTTGCGCTAATCCTGAAAATACTTTATCTAGTAAATCGGACAAGTGTGAGAAATCTGCGTTTTTAGACAAAGCTTATGAGCAGAATGGCTTTGTTGTAAATCGGCCACATATTGACAGACTCACTGTTCCTGTGTTAGTATCGTGTGCAAATTCTTTGACGTCACAATATGGTTATGGAAGAAAGGTGTTTCCTTGTCCGCAGTGTCGCTATACAACTGACAGGCGAAATAATCTGAAACGCCATATGCTGACAATGCATCAAACTTGCTCAAAGACACTGGAATGCTGCGGAATTCTGTTTGCTACAAAAGCGTCCTTAAGGGAGCACGCGATGATATTTCATTACCATGGATACACGTGCTATTATTGCGGACGTCGCTTCTGCCGGAAGGCGTTATTGAAGCGCCACCTATCGGTTCATAATGGTCAGAAAGATTTCGTCTGTTCAGTGTGTGATTATGCAACAAGTCACAAAAGCAACCTAGAGCGACACAGGAAGGTCCATTGTCGGTCAGATGAAGAACGACTGGACAAGATGGATTGCGAAACTGATCATATGACAATCCCAGCATGCGTCTGGGGATCGGAGGGTCATCGTGATATTTATTCAGTCAGTGGCTTTGGAAATAGTGACATAGCGTCCAGCTCGGATGATGAAAATGTTGAAATCAATGTAGTTTCCGATTAGTACACTGCTGATCTAGTTTTGTCCAATCAGAAAAGCTTTAATGACATGCACATTCAGAAATCGACCTATGCATCCGTACTGCAATTAAATTTCACCGAAACCAAACTTTGGCATGAATGCGATAGGAAGGGTTTTACCGTAATTTGTCCATATGTATGGTCGATAATTCAAGAGCTTTCTAATGTACTACCTAAAGCTCCTGGATTATTTCTTCATACAGGCATGCAAGCTGTGCTATAACTATAATTGCTTACCACACTGGTGAACTACTAATAACAGAGAATTAAATTATTTGAGAATGACTTATTAGTTAAAGAAAAGCTCACTTTTTTCATAGTCTGAATTTCAGGTAGCATTTCACTTATAATTGGGTAGGAGCATGGCATGCACTGTATGCCATGCTCCTCGCGAATTATAAGGATGACGCCATATATCTGTTACCATAGCAACTACTGAATGACCAGCTGTTGTGCTCAATACCTTGGCACAATGACGTCTTGCAGACATCACTTTAACATCAATATGAACTCTAAGTTGCTATGGTAACAGAATTATGGCGTTATTGGTATTTCAGCATATGCTCCGCCAATTTTTCAATGACATCACAAACTGAAATTCTTTCAGCAGAAACTTCAGATTTTGTCAAACAAATAATTACTAATTCCGTGTTTTATATTTAAAACCAGGGGCGTTGTATGTCCTGTGCCGATCTTAAGAATGTTAGCCAAAGACTGTAGTTGTCTCATTGAAGTTGAAGTTGGTGCAGGCGAATCCCAAAATCTTCGTTTTGATATCTTTTAAATTCTGACTTTTGACTCGCGTTAATGTAAAAATTCTATCAATTATCAATGGTGTTTTGGCTGTTTGTTAATTTTGCTGTTATTAAAATTGATATTATATCTAAGTACCTTCAATCAGTTTTCTGCCCAGCATACTTTCTGCTTAAAATATTGAGCCGCGACACCAAAAAACAACAAAGTGGCATGTGCGCACAGCAAAGATTCAGATCAGCCTGTCATCCACCCTATCTGAGCAGGGTCTTCGCTGTCGGCATGGAGGTAGCATAGACCCTAAGCTACCCTTAAGTACACATCGAAGACTCTCATCAGAGTAGGCGGATGCCCAGGCTAATTCGAATCTTCGCTGGAAGCACATGACACTTTGTCGGTTTTGTCCTGTCGCGGCTTATTTAGTGATGGTTTAATCGCCTCTATGGTATAAAATGGTATCGCCTCCATGTGGTATAAAACAATTTAAGCGATGCTAACGTGGAATACACATGAGCCGCGACACGACAAAACCAACAATGTGGTTGTGCGCCCAGCGCAGACTCAGATCAGCCTGGGCATCCGCCCAGTCTGATCAGAGTCTTAGCTGTCCGCATGGAGGTAGCTTAAACCCTTAGCTACCCTTTGAGCACTTAACGAAGAGTCTGATCAAACTTTGCAGATGCCCAGGCTGATCTGAGTCTGCCCTGGGCGCACAACCACATTGTTGGTTTTGTCGTGTCGCAGCCCATATAACATAAGGGCTGTTTCATTTGAAGTGAACTGGAAGACTTCCAGGGAGGTAATTTGTATTTTGAGTAATTTGTCTCCCATCTTATTGGGGCTTCTCTTAAAGAAAAGAATTTGCCCCCCCCCCCCCCCCCCCCCCCCCCCCCCCCTCATGGATCTTTTTGTATTTATGCGGGTGGCAAATCTGATATAAAATGAGCCGCGACATGACAAAACTAACAAATTGGCATCGCGTCACGAAGAGACTTCGATCAGCCCGGACATTTATCCAGTCTTATCAAAGTCTTCTATTTGTGCTTAAAGGGTAGCTAAGCGTCTAAGCCAGCTTCAAGCGCACAGCAAAGAGTCTGATCAGGCTGGGCGGATGCCCAGGCTGATCTTAGTCTTCGCTGGGCGCATATGCCACTTTGTTGGTTGTGTCATGTCGCGGCTAATCGGTCTTTGTGCTTCAAGAAAGAACTGTCCAGTGGAACCATTCCGTAATGATTTTTATGTGCAAAAGATACCTTCGCGAAAGGAAAGTAAATGCATCAAGATTAATAAAAGTCAAAACGATTTAATTCTAGTTCATCTGTGTGCAAATAAATGATTTCTATCATCAAAATCGATAACTAAGCAGTGTACAAACTGCAAGTTCGAACTGAGTTTTAGTATGAACTGCCGCCAAAATGTCCAAAATATTTGAAGAGAAACACTGTTTTCCGTTTAACAATTCAATTCAATTCGATTCTTTATTACACTCTGTTTTACAAATGTAAACTACAAGAGGAGCATTTATAGAATACACAGTTACAATATACTTATTTAACCATTCACGTATAAAAGCAATAAATTTGTATTATCTAAATACCTTTACTAGCATGACAAAACATTTAATTGTTAATTGATGCAACTGATAAACACTCACAATGCAATAAAAAATATTTTTCTCTCCAAAAGGTACATTTTTTGGGCATTTCTTTTCACATTTTTATTCAAAGTCCGTTCATACTTAGCATTTTAAAAGTGCTTTAGCATGGGTCTTAATCATAGAATGCGATTATATCCACACAGAAAATTAGAATTAAATCGTAATTATTTCTAATCCTTGATTTTTAATAATCTTGATACACAGAAAATTAGAATTAAATCGTAATTATTTCTAATCCTTGATTTTTAATAATCTTGTTACATTTACATTTTATATTCCATGCGTGTAGCCTTTTCACATTTAGCTATCTTATACATGTACTGACGGTAACCATCAGTATAAGATCGCTTGTGGTTAAGGGATACGCACATGCAGAATCATAGTTTCTGCACATGAGTTGCGACACGACAAAACCAACAATGTGGTTGTGCGCCCAGCGCAGACTCAGATCGGCCTGGGCATCCGCCCAGTTTGATCAAACTCTTCGTTCAATACCCAAAGGGTAGCTAAGGGTCTAAGCTACCGCCATGCGGACAGCGAAGACTCTGATCAGACTGGGCGGATGCCCAGGCTGATCTGAGTCTGCGCTGGGCGCACAACCACATTGTTGATTTTGTCGTGTCGCGGCTCATATCCGTTAAGACCAGCATAGGCAAAAATAAATACGCCAGTTGAAATCCGTCCGAGGAAAATAAAATACAATAAGAACAGCAAAAACAATACAAAGCAAAACAAAAAATAACAATAAATCAATAATAATAATAAATAATAATACAGTCAACTCTCGATATTTCAAACTCAAAAATCTTCCGAAACTACTGATATCTCGAAGTAAATTTTCAATCCCAGAAAATTCACTTTGAGATATCAGTAAGTTGAGATAATATCGAATGTAAATAAAATTTGATACTCGTATAAGGGAACATCTTGAGATATCAATTTTCGAGATACCAAGAGTTGACTGTAAACGTAATATGTAATGGAACTAAATACTTTATGCTTGGAATAAATAGGCAATAACTCTAATGCAAATTAAAGCTATTTCCATAATTGGTATGACAGTCTTCATCATGCTGACAAAACGGAAGTACGCATTGAAATCTTGAAATATTTTACAGTGGATTCAGGTTGAGGCTCGTTTTGAATGAATCTTGGGGAGAAAAAAGTAACAAAAGACGCAACAATGGATAAATAGATTAGTTTTATATTCTGTAGCTTTTTACGAGCAGAGTTTAATATCATGTTTGGACTATTTGTAATACACACTTGCATGTTAAGCAGGCGGATTTGAATTTGAATTTGATAGCATCCCAGGTGTTTCAAAAAAGGGGCAAAACAGAAGGGCATAAATAATAGGTAAATAGCATTTGACCGCAAACATGTGAGCAGGCATCCGGTACGGGTGGACTTTATGACGTTTGCAATGTTTTTCATTTAACCTTTGTTTTTTATTCTTAAAGAATTATATGATTGTATGGATGAACAAATAACAACACGAGTTTTTAAAAGAAGCAGTGTTTATTCTTTTGCATACTTTTAAATGGTCTTTGCATACTTTTTACTTTTATTCTTTTGAAAATATATAAAACAAATAGAAAAAGAAAAAGGTTAAGTTTTCCTGTAACCTTGTGGCCAAAGAGCCACTAGTGGTAAGAAGTCCACCGTACATTTATCTTGGTCACAGCACATGAAAGATGAGTTCTATGCCTCTCCTTCCCTGCCGTCAACATTACCTGCTTCGAGGAAGATACTCATTTTCGGCTAGGTTGCCGGAAATAGTTTTGAGTCGATGACTGGCCCGTAGGGGATTCGAACCCAAGACAGTCTGCATCATAGCTCAGAGCTATCTGCTTGACCTTGATGCCTCTCAAATATACCAGATTTGAAGTGCATAAAACAAAATATATACAAGTTACTACTCCACAGAAGTTGTGAATTATCATATAGTTTTCCTATTGACTTAATGCAAAATCACCTTATTTTCACGGCTTTACGCCGTATACACTAAAGGTGCATTTGCTTTGCTTTCATTTTCTGAAACTTCCATACTAATGTTTTTGAAAACATTTGAAAATGATTGGGACCACACAGATCCTATAGTAGCAGCGTAGCACGTTTATAAGTTACAGAAAACTAGTGATTGCCATTTACTATTCCAAATTGAGATGAGATTATGCATTTTGCTATTTCTTCTGCAGTTTTGAATACAATTGATGTAAGAGAGAGAGAGAGAGAGAGAGAGAGAGGGGGGGGGGTCAACGGACAAGCAGTCATATGATATGTGAATTTGAATTTAACATTCGGGTAATGTACAAAACAACAACAACAAAATGTTGCACAATACAGGAATTCTCAGAGACAATATTCGTTTGTTCAGTCGCTCTGTCTTTCAAAATAAAACCATGGATGGGGCACTGTTTCTTCCTATCTAGCACTAGCCAAAACAAATAGCGCCAAATGCCAAAAGGAGTTTAAAACTCAAACAGAAACCATGTTCATAATTTAAAGTATTGCATAAAAACAATATTTTCAACTAAAATATATTACAAACATTACATATCACTGCATATTCCTGTCTAGGAAGCTTTTGGATAACTGACACCAGGTGATGAAGTTCATTTGAAAAATAAAACAAAACAAAGGGAAAGTTTACAGTTACAAAATGTTCCTAGACCGTGAGAGTAATAATTTCTATTACGTGTATGGGAATATATAATAGAGCCGCGATACGACAAAACCAACAAAGTGGTATATGCGTCTTGCGAAGACCCAGATCAGCCTGGGCATCCGCCCAGTCTGAACAGAATCTTCGCTTTGCGCTCAATGGATTGCTAAGGGTCTAAGCTAGCTTCATGCCGACAGAAAAGACTCTGATCGGATTGGGCGGATGCCCAGGTTGATCCGATGTTCCGCTGGGCGCACAGCCACTTTGTCGGTTTTGTCGTGTCGCGGCTCAGTTATATATTCCCATACACATAATGGAAAATATTACTCTTACGGTCTAAGAACTTTTTGGTTGATTGACAGGAGCTGAGGTAGTTCATTGGAAAAAGATAATATAAAATAAATAAATAAATTATAGAAAACATAAAAATATGATAAACAATCTTTTTATGTCTAAATTAAATCATTTTTATTTGATCTGCCCAAGTCTGTCTCAGTGTGACCGTTCAACCTATCGACTTTTACTCTGATTCAGTGGTAGGATAGCCTGATGAGCGCACGTAAGCAAGGACACCAAATTTTGAAGGTCTCAGTTTCTACACCTGGTGTAGTTTAGTGAAACTGAAACCGGAAATTTTGAAGGAGAAACACTGAAGCATCTGGACTTCTTGTAACTGATATTGTATAACTTACAAATGGGTGAGAGGCCTGGGAAAACGGCCCTTTGGAGGTATAAATTCGAAATTTACATGCAATTTTACGAAAACTAACAGTCTGACCTGAGTAAAGATAATAAGTAGATTACTGGAAGTTATATGGAAAACAGGAAGTACCTTGGTCAGTTTGTAAGGATGCACAGACTAAAACGGATCTTCCAGGTTTCACGAAACAAGCGGCGTATCTGACAGGCTGGCGAGCAAAATAGATTTTGTTCTTGAAACAATAGAGGTACCTTTCAAGCGGGCACATGACGTCAAAATGACGCTGTATTGACCCAGATAAGACGTCGCTACGTCGTAAAGACGTCACTACGACGTCATTTTTACGTAATGCTCCCGCTGGGTTAGAGAATGTGTAAATAATAAAGATTTTGACCGGCCTCATTATTCCTACAACCTGCTTAGGCTTTTCTGGCTCTTGCAAAAGATTTAAGGTGTATTGGTACACTAAAATGTTTTCTACCATTTTTACAAAGGGGAACAATATTTGCGCCTTCCTGAGACAACATAGTCGTCCAAAAAAAATGCTCTTAAAGTTAAGGATTTCTCCTAGAAACTTTGTTCCTTAAATAATTGATTCTATAAAAAGGGAGGCAAAAATGAAACTGACAGAGTTAGCTCTCCTGAAAGTTTATCCGTCTATCTTAATATAAAATGAATTCACAGAAAAGTAACGGCTGTGATTTTGATGTTCTTCATTCGCTAAAGCCATCTTTTGCATGTCACGCTTGGTATGGCTTACCAGATCATTTGCTACATGAGGACATTTAGCTATGACCTGAGTATCTATTACTTGTAAAAAAGGTTCAACACTTTTTTATGATGGATAAATTGATATCAATATTATAAATTGTTTACAACAGGTGATGGTTAAACCGTATTCGTTTACGACCCATCGACAAGCTTCCTCTTATACAGAACAGTCTGTATTGACTTAACACGACATTCATGCATATTTGCATGTACACCATGTGCAAAATATTCTACAATACAAGTGGCAGTAAGATATCGAAATTTATCATGCATCCGCTGCCTAATTCACCTGATAACAGGGGTATGATAACATGATGTGATATCATGTCACAGTAGAACTGCGCTTGCGCGAATGTTATCAGGTCATACATCAAGAAGCGATATCTGAAGACGATTGGCTATACACTGACGTTGGCCGTGATATCAGCATTCGATTGGTTAATTGACGTCACCGACTTACGTCATAACGCATTTGCGACGTCAGCAAGTTCGAATAAAATTGCGTTTGCTTATCACTTGTTTGCCACTCTTTACGCCGTAAAACCTTCATGATGCATGATAAATAGAAAGCCACGTAAGTGTCTTTTGATATCAAGTTTATCAGGCTCGACCAGAAACACGTCGGACTGGCTCGGCAAGCCTCGCCATTCCTACGCTGTTTCTGGTCTCGCCTGATAAACTTGATATCAAAAGACACTAACATGGTATTCTCTATATACAGTCAATACTCGATAACTCAAAGTAAAAGTTCATCCCATACTACCCATATTACACAGTAATTTTTGGCCCCAAAAGTTTACTTTGAGATATCAGTTGTTTGTGAAACAGGAGTTGAAATGTAAATAAACATAGGAATTGTGGCAAAACGATGTTCTTTGATATAGGAAGATGCTTTAAAATATCAGTGTTCGAGATATAGAGAGTTGAATGTACATGAAAATACTTAGGAAAATAGTGTAAAAAATGTTCAGGAACTGATACAATCAAATTCTAGATTCCACCCATCACACCAAATGGAAAATATTTACATAAAGCAATAACACAAGCAGAAGACAAAACTAGAGGATTACAAAATGAACAGCTCTTTACCGAGTAAGTGGCCATAAAGCTAGCACAAACCAAACTGATTTATATGGCATACAAAAGACTTATTTTACCCACTTTCTGATACAAGTATCTATATAAACGTAAAAACTTAAAACCTTACAATAAAAGAGGACACACATAAAACAATCTAAATACTCGAATAAATAGAGGATCTTACATGAGTGCTCATTATAATTATTATTAATTTATTAAACGAGTTGGGAAAAAAGAACTGGTGCGAGGCTATGCCGAGCATCTTATCTTTTTCCCCAACGAGTTTAATAAATTCAATAATACAGGAGCACGAATGCAAGATTCTATTTATCATATGACACTAAAATCGCATTTTATTAGCAAATTATGCACTAAAACGTCATGATTTACCCCATTAGAAAAAACGACGTTTTTATGGACGTCAACGCATAACGCTACGACGTAATATGCATATTTAATCCACTAGTGGGTTATCGATTTTAATGCATGGCTTTATTACACTCTCAGATGCGACGTCATATGATAAAAACCATTATGAGTTTCTGTTAGAGCAATGAAACGAGGTACATTGTATGTCAGACCGCGTAGTTTCAGCTATTTAAGTCTCATCAGAAACCCTGATAGGGCCTGATTTTGTAAGCCAGAAAAAAACATTGTACTTTTATATAAGTCGCTTCAAAGACTGGTATATACTAAAAAGCGGACAAGTCGATAAAAATAGTCTTGAATATAAATCTTAAACATTTTTATTATGATTTCTCAGAACACTTCCGCTGATTTAAACGATCGAAAGTAAGATATAAATTGTATTATGGTTGAGTTACGGGAAGACATTTTACGAAGCCACACGTCCTAACACCAGATGCAGCGACCGCAACAAACAAATGGTCTAAAGAAGGTGGGTCGAACTACGTAGTTTCTGCTAGGAAAGCTGAATTAGTTACCGGCGTCGAAAGTCAGAAGAAACCATACTGTATGTTTGTAAATTTCAAGCGCGAAGCCCACAAGAAATTTGATCACCGGTAAACCACAGCAGAAGCAATTAAAGGCCACATCAGTAGGCACATTCCAACCCAAAATATTGATAAAACTACCCAGAAAATGTCACAGTTACAAGGAGGAAGATCCAGTTAAGACGTGTAGAATACATACTAAATTAGAATAATAAAAATTAAATCAAATTTAATTATAAGAGACCTCACTGTTGGCTCTATGGCTTGGGTCTTTTCCATAGATTGCCGATCAGTAACCCTGATACACGCAAAGGCTATGATCAATTTGTATTTATCTGCAGTCTGATCAGAGCCTTTGCTTGTCACAAATTCCTGATTGTTTGAAATCACATTATGTGGCTCTGGTAATGGAAGCAAAGCAACCAATAATCTCTTCACCAATTGGTGCTAGAGGTTCTTAGGAGACGTAACAAGAAGGCACCAAACAAAACATAAAATAAACGTGTCATGGAGCAATACGAATAGTGGACAACAACAGAACCACCGTCATAGAAAGATCAATAGTAAAAACTTTTAGGAGTGGAGTATCGTGAGAAGTGGAGAAGCATTAATTTAACAAGAACTTTAACTCAAGCTAAGATGCAGAAAGAAGAAACATAAAATATGTACAAGTCTGCGAAAACAGACACACTTAGCATTATAATAAAGAACTTTATCAGACATTTATAACCACACATTCATAACACTACTGTTTTTAATGATTCTATGCATAAACGACTGCACACACTGGTCGATGCAACACCAAGTAACAAGTCGGACTCTAAGCTGATTAGTAAGATATTACAGTAAAGAAGATAGAACTATGAAAGACATGCTGGAAATTAAAACTAACCTGAAGTCAATGCATTAATGAACTAAGTGTTGAACCCGTGTAATTTTTGACGAGGTAAATTCTTCGGAAGCAAATGAACATAACCGACTAAGCTTCTGTGAGTCTCTTCATGACAAGTAATGAAATACAGTCAACTCAGTTATAAGTACAGAGAATATATTTCTGTTTTCAAGTTCTATGCTTAAAATTGTTTAATGCCTAAACCACCAGGCCCCGAGGTTATAAAGTTTTTTTCGTGCTCAACTCAGCTGAGGATGAAATTTTCTCTGCTGATAAATATGAAAATGCCAACTAATGTTGGCATTTTCATATTCAAAAGCAGAAAAAATATCATACTCAGCTGAACTGAGCATGAAAACAACTGTTCTTATCAGTAATTTGCTATTTATTAGCAGGTAAAATTTAATGCTCAATTCAGCGGAGCATGAAAAAAAGTTTTATAACCGCTCGGGGCCTGGTTGCCACTGCTCACAGATTTACAAAAACTTTGCACCTTTAACCAAACTGTGTATTTTCTTCAAATGGTTGAACCTTTTTTTGATACTCGCTTTGCTGTACACATGCACATGGGGCTTCCTTGTCAAGCATAACTGTGATATTCTCTTTTTAGGAACGGAGGTCAAATTCCATAGCTGCTACAAATTCCTCAGGTTTCAAATTTATACCCGATTATAAGAAAGAGTGCAATATTGCAATGTTTTGGTACAGAACTAGTAAAGATGACCATGATGTCCATTTCATATGGAAATGAGGACAGATATGATTATCTTCTCAGTGCCATGAGCCTAAGGCCTTTTTTCAAAATGAAGATACCCAGAGGTTGTCACAATCAGAAAACGACCCACGCAAGACACCGTAAGAAAAAGGAGAAAAAGCAAACGACTGATTAATCCAGACACAGCAGTCCAAAACAGAGGAACTTTACATAAAAACAACATAAAATACCATACAAAACACATGAAAACATATAAAACGTATTTTCCCCAGTTTCTATTTCATACCATAAAACAAAACAGAAAACAAGGTGCACAGCACTACAGGTAGCCGTGCAATGCTAGATATAGTAGAGCTGAGCGATATTTCGTTCCCAATGCTTGAATTTGTTCCGTTGTCTCTGTTTTAGCTTTGTTGCATTAATGTTTGAACTGCAAAGATGACAAAGGTGAAGTTGTGCTCATGAATCCAGTTTAATTGCCAAGTTGTTTATCTTTCTGTCCGTTCCGGGAATAGATGCGAATCAAGTTTGTTTTAACTCTAGCAGTGTGTTCACCTGTAATGCTGATCACTTTTCTGTCTATTTTAACTTTATGTTTTAAAACTGAAAACAGGTAAAATAGTCATATGGCTACATGCATGTTATGTTTTTGTTTGGCCTTTGATGATAAGTGGTCCCTGCTTTGTTCGACTCTGCGTGTCTGTTGTCTACGATGTACTTGCCGTTTTTCGTTTATGTTTCTCCTTTCTATCTCTTTAAGTGTCTCGGATGGGTTGTTTTGTGTGGCTGTGGCCTTTCCTGGTTATCTTTATTGAGTCGCAACACAACAAAACAAAGAAAGTGGCATGTACGCTCAGCGAAGACTCAGATCAGCTTGGGCATCCGCCCAGTCTGAGCAGAATCTTTGCTGGCGGCATGGGGTAGCTTAGACCCTAAACTACTTTAAATTGTACAGCAAAGACTCTGATTACACTGGGCGGTTTTTAGTCTTCGTTGGGCGCACATGCCACCTTGTTGGTTTCTCGTCATACCTAATTTATACTTTTCACAAAGACAAAGGTTTGAAAAAAGCAATACTACATAGTTGATGGGAACCGTTTTTCTCAGAGGTTTTGTTTCAACTTCTGTTAGCTAATAACAATGTTTCAATCGATGTGTATCCTATAAGCAGTATTTAAATCATCAAATGATTCTGAATGCAGAAATACTAGGTCGAATTTCTCTGTTATTAACAATTACTCATTTATAGTGTTACGGAGGTTAGCAATCCAATTAAAAGCAATTTACTTGATACATGTAAGTATTAACTGTAGAACAAAGACTAACCCTGTTGTACAAGTTCTTATTTAAGAAACCAAATAATCCTTTTTACTACCACCCACTTCGAATCAAAAATGCTTAAATCACATGAAAGCTCAAAATGACGTGTTTTAATATAATTTTTCAATAGTACTTACGAGAGCTAGATTCATATTCATAATTCAATTTGAATCATTGTTTATGTTGTACTTATTATTTCAAATCATGAACTATTGGCATAAAAGATTTGCAATCAGCATGTCTAAGACAGGCGTGGTTTTGTTTTGGAGGCAAAATACGGTAGTTGCTAGAAAAGTGGGGATATACTGGTTTACATCTGTCTCGTCCCTCCGTCTTTAAGTAATTCCGTAATCATTTTTCATCCAATGTTTTGCAAAGATATCTCTGCAACCGTGCAAGTTGTTAATATTTGGTATACTGGCTGATGACAAATTAAGAAATTACAGTGTGTTTTTCTCTGGTTTCGTCACATGATATCGTCAGGGTCACTGATGAGTCTTTTTTAGCCGAAACTACATAGTCTGACCCATATTCCGTCTTCTAAAATGTGTTTTCTGTTCTTGAAGGAACTCTTTAAGATTTAAATTTTACTTCACTGCAGCTTATATTGTGCCGTGTGACGGCCGTAGAACGTCTCCCCGTACATCAACCATATTGCAGATTATATATATTTTTTCGTCCTTAGAAATTTAAACTTTAAATTCGTTAAACTCTTATTCTAGATCATCGTCTTTTATATATTATTTGGACCCTTTTGACACTAATCAGTATTTGAATCGACTGTCCAATAAAATCAAGAAATTACATTGTGCTTTTCTCTGGTTTCTTTACTGACGAGGCTTTATTAGTTAGAACTACGTAGTCTGACCCATGTTCCTTCTTCTAAAATGTGTTCTCTGATCTTGAAGGAACTCTTTAAGATATTAATTATTGTATTGTAGGTGTGAGAACCAGCCTTCTCCTGCCTATCCTCCCTGCTTTTTATTCAGTTTTTCTTTCTCTCCATGCTTTAAATAATGATACTATTCATAACAGATTTCACAGACAGCCTTCGTCTGCTTATTATACCCCTCGCAAACTATGTTTGAGGGGGGTATACTGGTTCTTCCTGATATTTGTTCAGTGTTTTTTCTATGAATCATGAATTTTTTATAACAAATTCCTCAGTAGCTGTTCAAGGTAGAAGTCTTCTAATCAGTACATGAGTTGACAATGACTTGTTGTATCTGGAGATTGACAATCAGTCTTCTACTCTTCTTCTTTCTAGCGTTTATTTACTTTTCTTTCTCTCCATGCCTTTTTGATGAAATTTTTTGTCAAATATATCTCAGCAACCGTGCAAGATAGAAAGTTCATATTTGGTATACAGGTTAACACTGACTCGTAGTATTGTGGAATTGAGAATGTGTCCTCTCCTGCTCTTCTTCCCAGTATTTGTTTGCTTTTCTTTCTCTCCATACTTTATGATGAAATATTTTGTCAAGGATATATCAGCAACTATTCAAGCAAGAAATTTTATTTTTGGGTATAAAGGTTGACAATAACTTGTTCTATCATAAAATTTATAACATGTCTTCTTCTGCTTATTCTTTCTAGTATTTGTTTACTTTTCTTTCTCTACATGCTTTTATAATGATTTTTTATAAAAACTATCAGCTACAGTTCAAGATAAAAAGTTCATATTTGGAATACAGGTTGATAATGACATGTCGCATCAAATGATTGGGAATTATTCTCCTACTGCGTATTCTTTTCTTCTCTTTCTCTCTATGCATATACATGTGTAATAAAATTTCTCAGGGGGTGTTCAAGGTAGAAAGTTTATATTTGGTATATGAGTTTGCAGTAACCTGTTGTATCATGGAATACAGTTCCAGCCTTCTCCTACTTGTTCTTCTTACTATTTTTCATTTTCTTTGTCTCTGTGCATTTAATGATGGATTTTTGTGACAGATTACTCAGCAACTGTTCAAAGAAGAATGCTAGTATTTGGTACATGAGTTAGCAGTGACTTGTTATATTGTGGGATAGCGAACAGGCATTCTCTGCATATTGTTCCATGTATATTTTCTTTTTCGTTCTATATGATGAAAGTATTTGTAACAAATGTCTCAGCAACTGTTCAAAGACGAATGCTAGTATTTGGTACATGAGTTAGCAGTGACTTGTTATATTGTGGGATAGCGAACAGGCATTCTCTGCATATTTTTCCATGAATATTTTCTTTTTCGTTCTATATAATGAAAGTATTTGTAACAAATGTCACAGCAACTGTTCAAAGACGAATGCTAGTGTTTGGTTCATGAGTTAGCAGTGACTTGTTATATTGTGGGATAGCGACCAGGCATTCTCTGCATATTGTTCCATGTATATTTTCTATATAATGAAAGTATTTGTAACAAACGTCTCAGAAACTGTTCAAAGTAGAATGATCTTGCATGGTAGATGTGTTTGTTTTGTTTCCTTCCTATAAGCTATATATATGAGCCGTTCTCTGTGAAAACCGGGCTTAATGACATTACGTAATAATTACGTTGTGAGCGGATAAAAAACACCAAAATTAATGATTTTTTGGACCTCTATTTATTTCCATGAAAATACCTTAAGCGTTGAGATAAAACAGAAAGCCTGTGAATTCAGACAAACTCCAGTCATAAATATGACATTTTTTGCCATGACGACGCTTATTCCACGGTAACCCCAAAACCTTGAAAACAGGTGGTATACTATCACAAAGACCTACTGTTTGAGAAAGAATGTTAAATCATGCAAATTGTGATGTGTGTGCTATGAAATACACATTGAAAATGAGCAAACACACTTTTTGTCAGAGTTATTTTGTGTAAAAAGCACAGAAAGCACGTTCAACAAACGTAATGACGTTGACGTCAAAACATACTTGCATGACGTAAATAACGTCATATAAAGAAACTGTACTACATGTACATGTATGCTTCTAAAGTCTATATGTCAGTGATAGATAATGGTATCTATCTCAAATTTTCAGAAAATGTTTAGAAAAGCTAATACTTTTCAGTGATGCAGTTAGTAATTTTTAATTTTCATGTCATTAAGCCCGGTTTTCACAGAGACTGGCTCATATGGAAAGCGCTGCAGCGGGGTATAGTCAGATCTTCTGACAAAAGATCTGACAGTTCTAGTTTTCTTTGCTTATTTGGTATAGAAGTCATTTAAATATCACAGGTGCAAAAATGTTCAACTGTTACATGGATAACCAGAACACATTATAGAAGGCTCACAACATCTGATAAGTATCACCACTCTAAGGACACTTGTACAATGTTATTTTTCCCATACAGCACATTTGAAATTTGAACCCGTAGATAGAATGATTTGGCTTCATTTTATTACAAATTTTATAACTGATGCGTTTATCAAGCAATATCAAGTTAAATGTTGTCACTTTTGTGATCCTTACTTGAGCATAATAACTAAAAAGGATCATTGGATTAAACTATATGCAGTTTAAGATAAGATCTTGATATTATTCTGACTGACATACGGGAGTAGATAAACATTTAATGTCCGTAAACTTGTCAGTCTCCTCAGCTTCATGCACAAAAAATACTTGGGGTTTCTTTTTACATTGGCACTTTGACAAGGAACAAAGTCTTTCTTTTAAGAGTAGGCATTTTTGGTGGACTTTGTCGTCGAGTGAATTAAACAGAGAGCCAGAAAATATATTTTCCTTCGTAATGGCGAAAAATATGGAAGGTACCCATTGCAATACAAGTGAAATGAATAAGGAAATAACCCTTATTAGGGTTAGGTACACTTTTACAAAATTACAAATTTTATGATGTGAAGGTTAGAAAAATAAATAGACAAGGATAGTCAGATCCCACAGCCAGTGCTCAAAACCAAAGGGGAAACAAGGAAATACGTAGATTGGCAAAAGTTCACAAAAGAAATGCACGGTAAACCAAATAAGGAGCTCTTTCCAAGACAGGTGGTCATTCAGCGACATATTCCCCAATTGAAACAACAAAAAAATCTGTTTTACCTAATCTTATATGTTAAATTACAAAACAGAACAGAAAGGAAAGTGGGCAGCTTTACAGGTGGCCATATTGCTAGAAGAGCACAGACAAGCGGACTTTAATAGAGGATCTTACATGAGTGCTCATGTATTATTGAATTTATTAAACGAGTTGGGGAAAAAGATAAGATGCGAGGCTTTGCCGAGCATCTTCTCGGTTTTCCCCGACGAGTTTAATAAATTCAATAATACAGGAGCACGAATGCAAGATTCTTTTTATCATATGACACTAAACCCGCATTTTAGTTGCAAAATTTGCACTAAAACGTCACGATTTCGCCATTAGAAAGCGCGACGTTTTATGGACGTCAACAAATAACGTTAGGACGTAATTTGCATATTTAATCCACTAGTAGATTATCGTTTTTAATGCATGGCTTTATTACACTCTCAGATGCGACGTCATATGATAAAACACGTACATGTAACATTGATGAACCAAAACAGAAGTACTGCCTTGGAACAGTTAGTAATAAATTACTTGGGGGCTGAAACTTTACTGGCCAAAATGAGTTAAACACCTTGTCTTTTAGTCCTATAGGCGCAATGTAAACATGCCAAAGTTAAATCGTTTATTGCTGAAAGAAACCAAACAACTGAAATTCATAGCTCAGCCAGATGTTTAAAGCAGCATCTTTACAAGGACCTGTTTTTCTGAGTACAAATAGTGTATGAGTATTGTTATCGCAATTTATTGCTTGAAATAGACCCAATTTGAATAATTGATAAGCGTTTTATTTCTCAAAGAGGGCTCATGCCCTGTGTTAGTTTTAACACTGCCTGCGCCTTACCGACTACAAACGTGACATAGGCACGCATACTTCCATAAAAGACTAATAAATAGGTTTGCATTATCATAGCACAGTTTTAATTTCACACCATATTTGAGCCACGACACGAGAAAACCAACAATGTGGTTGTGCGCCCAGCGCAGACCCAGATCAGCCTGGGCATCCGCCCAGTCTGATCAGAGTCTTCGCTGGCCGCATAGAGGTAGCTTAGACCCTTAGCTACCCTGTAAGCGCAAAGCGAAGATTCGGATAAGGCTGGGTGGATGCCCAGGCTGATCTGAGTCTGTGCTGGGCGCACAACCACTTTGTTGGTTTTCTAGCGTCGCGGCTCATTTCACACCCAACCGTCCTTCTTGGGAAATGGATGTGACATGTAGTGGTGATCACGAAACGTTTAAACGAGCAATGTGGTTTGTTCCTAATGCTGCTGTTTACAAAGTCAAATTGAGTGTAAAAGTAATCACCGAAGACCCGAAACGGGACCACCAAAACAGTTTGACTTTGCGAATTATCCTAATTATGCACCTCGGGAACCATCAGATATTTGTTATGAGGTTCTAAAGTCTTCTCATTGTTCTCTTGCTAATCGTCTCTTGTTTGCATGGCAAAAGAAGAATAGGAGAAAAATAAGAACCGTCAGAGGATGCGCTGGGCTGCTTCAGCAATAAACTGTTATGTAAAAAAGAGCAATAAGTATCAAATCCAGCTAGCCAGCAGACAGTTCCTGAGAAAATGATTGCAGAAAAGAATGAGAACCAGAATCCTGATTCTTACTTATACATGTACATTACAACAAACATTACTCGTATGTCTGTCGAGTTTGACAGAATAGCTTGAATAGTTGCAGAGAAAACTGTAACGTAAGTTTTTTTTAACATCCTGAATATGAAAAAGGGAAAAAATAAACGAAAGAGTAAGAGAAGTGACCCCACTCTTACAATACAACCACTCATTGTCTGTCTGTATACCAAATATAAAGTATCTGGTATATTTTTCCTGATAAAACTGTGAAACATTTAACTGGGGAAAACAACAGAAAAATGAGTGAATAAAAAAGAAGAATGCATGACGTGAGCTTGAGTTTCAATCCCTTAATACAGCAACTTGTTGTTCATATGCATAAGATGTGTGGAGATTCTAGCTTGTATACTTTTTGAGAAAACTGAACAACAACTTTTACATGGAGAGAAAGATACTCGATAGATAAATGGAAGAATACGAGTAATGAGCCTGATTCGAATCTTACAATATTTAAAATTACTCACTGTTGATATGTATGGCAAGTTTAGAGATCCTAGCTTGAATGCATTCTAAGCAAACTTTTAAACAAAATTTCAGTGTGTGAAATATGCAGAGAAAGTAAAATAGATAAATAGAAAAAGAATAGAATAACAGGGCCGGAGTCTCATTCTCCGTTTAACAACAGAATAATTCTGTTTTCATACGTGTATACCAAGTCTGAAGATCCTACCTTGCATAATTTATGAGAAAACTGTGACATACACTTTAATTGAAATAAGACAGAAAAGAGGACAAATAAAGGGAAATGGATAAATAAATGAAGAATCAAAGCAAAGAGGCTGAGTATCAATTGAGTCGCGACACGAGAAAACCAACAATATGGTCTTGCGCCTAGCGCAGACTCAGATCAGCCAGGTCAGCCGCCAAGTTTGGGCAGACTCTTCGTTAAGTGCTTAAAGGGTAGCTAAGGGTCTAAGCTACCTTCATGCGAACAGCGAAGACTCTGATCAGACTGGGTGGCTGCCCAGTCTGATCTGAGTCTGCGCTGGACGCACAACCACATTGTTTGCTTTCTCGTGTCGCGGCTCAATTTAATTTTGCTCAATGTTGCGCGTAAGGGATGATGAAAATGGAAAACAAAAACAATTGCTAAATATAATTTGCATAGTATATTTAAGAAATGGATTCTTGCTAACAAGCGATTCGTCGCCCAATATATCACTGGATGGAGGTCAGTCTTGAAGTGGATATATCACGAGCGCGAAGCGCCAGTGATATATCACTGACGACTAACCGACAACCAGTGATATGTTGGGCGACGAATCGCTTGTTAGCAAGAATCTATTTCAATTTTAAAACGCACGAAACGACAAAAACGCAAGGTTTCCTTCCTTCAGATTTGCCCAGTTTTCCGCCATGACTACATGATGAAATCCCGCCAACAGTTTTGACTGTAACAGAAGCGTTTACATGTAAATTGTAAGTTCTTGGTGCAAGAAAACGACGTTACACCTTCTATCCTCGTGGATATGAAAACTGACGTCAGCAAAGGAATCAAAATGACGTCCGAATGGCGCTAAATGACGTCATGCTAGTCGGCCTAGTGATTTGTCACGCAATTTATCACTAGATTTTACCACTGGCCTTATAGGCGGCCAGTGTTTGAATTACCAATATACATATGTTAAGAGCCAGAGAGATCACTGGATTTTTACAGTTTGAAGAAATGAAATCTGATTTTTTTTTCATTTTCCTGTAAATTTTATAGACATATACACAAGTCAGTTGATTGAATGAATAGTGTAATGAATAATTCGCGAAATTTGTTTTCTAGTTCAGTGAGAGTTTTACTTTCCTATAGAAATTGCAATACAGCCACCAGAACAGCTATCCATTTTGCTTTCTATTTTGTTTTGTAACTTAAAATAGAAAATAAGTAAAACTAGAAAATAAGTTTATGAAACACTATGCCCCCAATCTAGACTAGCGCTAGTCTGATAATGAAAAAGGTTACCGTTAATAGGAAAAAATTAACTTTTTTTCTTCTTTTCTCTGGCCAGTCTATAAAACTCGAATCTGCTCCTTTTCTGATATATACATTATCAGACTAGTACTTTGCGAAACCTTCCCATTAGAGTGATTGACATTTATTGCTATCAAATTGCCCCTTCCTAATTCCTCTGCTGGTCAGGTCAGAGAATTTATTTACATAATCATTTTACAGATTCCAGAATGAAAACCTTTTCAATTCTGTCGGAAGAAACAGCCAGTAGCCTGATTCAGAGGTTGAAATATGTTACGATTGGCAATGATTTGTCTTCTGCTCTTAATTTTTTTTTTCGAAAAACGTTGGAACATAAGTGCCTGAACATAGAGTATTCTGATCTGGCCCTGCACTGCACTGGTATGGCATTTACTACTGAAATGACCCTAAATGCTGGAACATAAGTGCCTAAACATAGAACATTCTGATCTGGGCCTGCACTGCACTGCATTGGTATGCCATTTACTACTGTAATGACCCTAAATGTTGGAACATAATTGCCTGAGCCTAGAGCATTCTGACCTGGGCCTGCACTGCACTGCACTGCATTGGTATGGCATTTGCTATCGTAATGACCCTAAATGTTGGAACATAAGTGCATGAGCATAGAACATTCTGATCAGGGCCTGCACTGTCTGCCATTCCATCAGCATTTTAGTAATATAACCTCATTCATACTTAGGATAATTATTGTAATCTATCATGGTTTCCCAAAATTTATGGTAATTATGCCAAGAAGTATTTTATAGTACTTCAGGTACTTAAAGCAAACTTTTTTGGAATATAATAGATCTGTCTAAATCCCGGAGTCTACATATTTTATACCAAAGGTGCTATGCATGATGTGATGCAGAAAAACATATCCCTGTTATACACTGAATTTGGTAAAATCAGAGCAAATGACAAACTTGGTTAAATATTTTAAAAAGATGAAGACAAAATGTTTGGCAACAATTTTAGCAGAGGCATAAAATTTAAAATGTTTTGATGACTAGTATAAATTTATCCAAACTAATGTTTCATTTGAATTGGCTCAAAATTTGCGGCAAATTATATGAATGTTCCATGCTTATCTCCCAACTCACATTGTCTTATAATAATAATAATAATAATAATAATAATAATAATAATAATAATCCCGCCCCCTTGCCGTATAATAATAATAATAATAATAATAATCCTGCCCTCCCTTGCCTTATAATAATAATAATAATAATAATAATAATAATAATATTGACTATTTTTAAAGAATAACTCAGTATAGGGGTCCATGTCTGTGTAGCTAAATATTATGTTGAATTTGTCAATGCATCTCTGTTAAATGATTTCGGTAATTTGATCACTTTTACTTGGACAAGTCGAATCTTCCAAAAGGTGTGTTTGCTCAGCTTCTAAAATGCATTAAAATCTAGCATTCTGTCACCCTTTATATCCTTGAAAGAATCGGTTGTACAATGTGTGCAATAGACAAAATAATACTTAATCACTAGGCTGGAGTGCCAAAAAAGCTTGCGACAAAATTTCAAAATATTTTGACCAAGCTATATCATATTGAGAATTCAAAGACTAGATGGCAAACTGTGTAGACCCAGATGAGGCGGCTCTTGAGGAACTGCCTCATCAAGGTCTACCATGTGTGCAACATTCACTGCATCAACTCATTTATTTTCTAAATTGTTGGTGTCGCATGAAAACGTATCATATGGCATGTGCGAACAGGATAGAATTGGATCAGCCTGCACATCCACACATTTTACTTTATTCGCATTTACAATTTATAAATCCGGCGGAATTTGTACATAGTAAGTGAAGACTGAACAATTTACACAGATGCACAGGCTAATTTTTGTATCTATTGTACACACATGGCCAAAGGTTCATGCTCAGGTGGCGCCAATAATAGCTCCCTAACTTGATTTGAACCTTGATAAGTTTATGGTTTTAGCTCCTTCCAGATGTAACAATTATCTGTGTAAACACCAAAACCATTAAATGCCAATACCTGACAGTGGCTGTGAAGCTGATAAATGCCCTCGCTAGATCTTGCGAGGTAACTCTAACGCTCCAAGCTAGGCGAAGAAGTCGAGCTATAAGTATAGACTAGCTGTAAGAACTGGGAAAATAGAATGGCTGACTGATATAACTTCCTCGCCTAGTGGCTAGGCTACCCCCAATCCTATGCTTGTCTCTAAAGAAGGTCCATCCCATAATGTATGTCAGAAAGGGGTATAACTCAACAAAATATTTTCAGAATTGGCTATAAAGCTAATCGAGTCATCTACACTTTGGTTTGTAACTGTATGCCAAATAAAAGGATCATAGCTTAAGGGGTTCTTCAGATACTTTGTTCACAAGCTTGTTCCTATACAAAATGCATATGCCAAAAAAGGGAAATAATTCAACCTAGGAAATATATCCAAAAGTTAATCATTTCATCTACACCTTAGTTTAAACCTGCAAGCCAAATATGAGGAGCCTAGCTTAAGCGCTTCTTCAGATATTTTGGTCACAAGGTTGTTCCCATATAAAATGCCTATGTCCGAGGAGCGGCTGTAGTGTAGTGGATAACACTCCGGACTACCAATCCAGGGATCGCAGGTTCGAACCCCCGCTTCTCCGGTCTTTCGGATGAGACTTTAAACCGAGGTCCCGTCTCCATATGACCTCGTTGTTGGTGGGACGTTAAACCCGAGTTCACTCACTCACTCCTATGTCCGAAAAGGGGGAATAATTCAACTAAAATATATAAAGTAGGCTTAAAAGTTAATCAGTTCACTTACACCTGATTTGTAACTGTGTGCCAAATTCATGATCCTAGCTTAAACAGTTCTTCAGATATTGTGGTCACAAGGTTATTCATATAGAAAATGTCTACCTGTATGTCCATAAAAGGGTGAATAACTCAATCAAAATTCACGAAATATGCTTAAAAGTTAATCACTATATCTACACCTTAGTCCAAACCTGTATGCCAAATATCAGGGTCCTAGCTTTAGCGGTTCTTCAGATTTTTAGGTCACAAGCTTGTTCCTATACAAAATGCCTGTGTTCAAAAAAGGGAAATAATTCAACCAAAAATTTAGGAAATATAAAGGGGTATAACTCAACCAAAAATTCACGAAATATTCTCAAAAGTTAATCACTTTATTTACACCTTATTCCAAACCTGTATGCCAAATATAAGAATCCTAGCTTTAGCGGTTCTTCAGATATTTTTGTCACAAGGTTTTTCCTATAGAAAAATGACAAAGTTGAAAAAGGGGCATAACTCCAGAACGACGAGATTGGTGGAGTAAAAAAATACGGGTCCGCTTATTTTTCATGTACATGCCATATATAAAATTTCAAGATCCTAGCATAAGCGGTTCTCTAGTTTCCCAGCTGCCAAAAAGCGTTACGGACAGACGGACGAACGGACAGGCCCAAGCCAATATTCCCCCTCAACTTCTCCGAAGTGGGGGGCATAATTAGATGTAACACTTGTTGCTGTTTTCAATAAGGGTAGCTGAATGGCAACCTCTTTGGATTAAAGCTGTTCTTTCAGTGTACCATGCGTGTCTTTCGTGAACGTTTGTCAATTTGTGTGTGTGTGTGTGTATGTGTGTGTATGTGTGTGTGTGTGTGAACGTTTGTCAGTTTGTGTGTGTGTGTGTGTGTTTCTTTTTTTGTTTGTTTTGAGGGCAGGATCTGGGATCTTATTTTATCAATTCCAAATCATTTCCTATCTCTTTACTTTGCATCATGTTGCAAAGTGATTCGTCAGCTAGTTCAACCATTACTAGTATTTTGTCGGATAATGCCTCGACTTTGTGGGTTTGGCCGTCACTTATTGCTTTTGTTGTGTTTTTGTGGTAAATTTCTTATTCAGAAATACTACGTGTCACTGTATATAGGCTGCTTTCCTCATTTTGTGTATTGTATTGAAATGTTTCACACTAAAGTGCATTCCGGACGTCTACTGGTATTCTGCCATAGGCGATAATATGGAAGTTTTTCATATACATTTCTGTTCATTGTAAGTTTGACTTCTGTTCATATTAGTTTTTCATAACTGTTTTTCGTTGTTGGCATGAGTTTTCGCGTAAAGAGGACTCTTACTACATTACATTCAGATACAAGAGCAACACTCTTTCAATAAATTTGTTTTTGCGTTCTGTACAGTTTGTTTTCAGTGCCATGGCGCTAGGTGCAAGTTTGTGTTCATGCATGAACACAAACTTGAACCTAGCGCCATAGCATCAACACAAACTTGACCTAGCGCCATACCATGAACACAAACTTGAACCTAGCGCCATAGCATGAACACAAACTTGAACCTAGCGCCATAGCATGAACACAAACTTGAACCTAGCGCCATAGCATGAACACAAACTTGAACCTAGCGCCATAGCATGAACACAAACTTGAACCTAGCGCCATAGCACAAACTTGAACCTAGCGCCATAGCATGAACACAAACTTGAACCTAGCGCCATAGCATGAACACAAACTTGAATCTAGCGCCATAGCATGAACACAAACTTGAACCTAGCGCCATAGCATGAACACAAACTTGAACCTAGCGCCATAGCATGAACACAAACTTGAACCTAGCGCCATAGCATGAACACAAACTTGAACCTAGCGCCATAGCACAAACTTGAACCTAGCGCCATAGCATGAACACAAACTTGAACCTAGCGCCATAGCATGAACACAAACTTGAATCTAGCGCCATAGCATGAAAACAAACTTGAACCTAGCGCCATAGCATGAACACAAACTTGAACCTAGCGCCATAGCACTGAAAACAGGCATCTGCATCTTACAGTTTTATTTTCTCTCAGCTGTGAAAACCGAAAAAGCCACTATGGATCGTTTAGATTAATGTGTTTTATTAAGTTGCTCGGGGAGGTATGTCGATTATTTAAAGAAGTTCAACAATGTTGCCATGTTTAAACGCTTTTGACAACAAATCCCTGATATCAATTTATTTTGACAATAACACAGCATGTTAACAGTGACTAGAAAATTAGATGCAAAATGTGCTGTTTGGTGTATAATTGTTTTGCACAGTGGGGTACTGAAACTGATACTCAAAGACAATAAAATGGTTTGTCAGATTTGTAGTCTCACCACATTTAGGCAGGGTCAGTACTGTGTCAGACAGATTTGATGATCATGAAATACAACGATTTTTTATTTTACAGTCATAATGGTCCTAAACTGGCGTAGAGTTTTTACGGGCTTTTTTCATGACAAAAGAACAGATATGAAACACCGAAATCATCTCTTAGTAAACATGTATTAGCACGCAAATTCGGTTTTTTAATTAAGTATTTAATTTGCTTTAATATACAAGAACATCACAGTGATTTTGGAGTTTTTTGTTAATTCACATTGGTAACTGATAGATAGTTTCTTTAATGCAAAAAGTGTTACGGCACCATAAATCATGCTAGCTTGCCGTAAAAGAGTACCCGCTAAAAGGAAGACAGAATGTGCATCACACACGTGTACGTGAAATTAATGCAAAGTCTTAACATTTGTTCAAGCAAACTCGCCAAACGGTCGACAAATTAAACAGTGTAAGTACCACAGAGTGCATCCTAATCTCAGTTTACGAACATGCCGTGTTTTTTGTGGCATTCAAATTTCAGGTTTCAAATTGCAATCCCACTTTATTCCCCTCTCCCCTCCACCAACCTCAACCCCCACCCCAGGGCCAGCTGATAAATAATGACCGTTCCCTTTCATTGATCCTGTGGTAATTATACAAAATGTGTTTATACGGAAGAAGATTGTCGGACGTCCTGAGGGGCTGAGATACGCATCGGGCATCAATACTGAAACTGTCAGTCTTTCATGCTCTTACAGTAACATCTAAATTATGTATAAAGGATTTCTATGGCTAAGGCATATACACTGAATTCTGTATTTCTGTAAACGATAATCAACTAGTGAATTAGATATGCAAATTACGTCGTAACGTTATGCGTTGACGTCCATAAAACGTCACGTTTTCTAATGGTGAAATCGTGACGTTTTAGTATAAAATTTGCTAATCAAATGCGATTTTGATGTCATATGATAAATAAAATCTTTCATTCGTGCTCCTGTATTATTGAATTTATTAAACCCGTTGGGGAAACCGATAAGATGCTCGGCATAGCCTCGCATCTTATCTTTTTCCCCAACTCGTTTAATAAATTCAATATTACATGATAACTGCTCTAAGATCCTCTACGAATATGTCTGTTGTTGAAAACATTCTTTTCCATTTTGTCGTTTGTGTCTTTCAATCTGTAACTGGAACGGTCAGTAGAAAAACTATACCTGGCTTCAGATGCATGGGTAGTTTCAGGGGAAGCAACTCAGCTGCTTATATTATGCCTCCCTCCTCAATGGTGATCAACTGTTAAAGGAAATAATATGGTCTACTGGGAGAGCTTTTTTTCTCTTTTAAGTCTAGACAACCCAATTTGAAAGGGCTTTGTCCCCCAGGGAAGCAGACAGGGAGTCAGGGAAATTGTTCTCCCTTGTAAAAATGACAGAAAAATATAAGGTGTACCCATACACCTAATATTAATTGTATTCGTAGTTCTGATGTAACTCCATAAAACAAGTAGGTGTTCGGTATGCGTATCGGATTCCCAACCCATAAGTGGGGCACCGAATTAAAAACATATAAAAAGATTATGGTGAAACAACATTGAGAATTCAGTGCAACCCGCAGCCAAAGCTTCAGGAACTGCTACTTTTATTTTGTAACTAAAATAAAAAATAAGTAAAATTAGATGTTGATGCTGTTATTGGGGTAGCTGAATGACCATCTGTTTGGGAAAGAGCAGCTCATTCGGCTTACTGTGCGTGTCTTTTGTAAACTTGTGTCACTTTCTGTGTGTATGTGCTTCTTTCCCTATTAATATGGGATTTGATTGTATTAATTCCTGATCATTGCCCATCTTTTTACATTGGAAACTCGTGTAAGTGAGACAGATCTTGTAAGGGGAATGGATAAACTTCCAGGGGAAGTGAATCTGTCACTTTTATATTT
The DNA here is from genome assembly GCA_963989385.1 of Ctena decussata. NCBI lineage: Eukaryota > Metazoa > Mollusca > Bivalvia > Lucinida > Lucinidae > Ctena > Ctena decussata. The sequence continues at coordinate 25,228,463 of OZ022513.1, forward strand.
ACCTCCCTTCTCAATGGAAGTCAATTTTTCAAGATAATATTTGCTCCTACAGGAGCAAATTCTTTCCTTTAAGAGTAATTTCCATATTGAAAGGGCTGTGACCCCCAGGAAAGCAAACAGGAGGACACCAAAGCTGTTTCCTTATGAAAACTCAGCGGATAACCATCCAAGCAATTAAGATTAAGTAAAAAGATGGACAATTATCAGGAATTAATACAATCAAATCACACATCCCGCTCTCAAAACCGAAACGGAAAGAAGCACACACACAGATTGACAAAACTTCACGACAGACATGCATGGTAAACCGAATCAACAGCTCTTAACCAAACAGGTGGTCATACAGCTACTCTTATTAAAACAGCGGCAACATCTTTTGTTTTCCTAATGTTTATTTTAAATTTCAAAACAAAACAAAACAGAAAGCAGAAAGCGCAGCTCTTCAAGTGACCAGACTAGCGACGGAAGCAACACGGTAAATCATTTGACATTTAACTGCCACATTTTAAAAAAGACAAAATTCCACAAGTGCATCCCGTTATCTTCTCTCTGGCCGACTCCCTGCGCTATTGTGCCTCTTAATTGATGCTGGGGTTATGGAAGAAAAATATGTTTATTCAGACGAATACTGCTGAGCAGTTGTGAAACCCAGAGAATCAAATTGAGTATCATTACAAAACACATTGACCTCGGCGACCTGTGCATACTTCGGATATGCCCAGCTGTGTCGTTAGAAAAGCCTGACAGTTATTGATACCACACAGTCGAATTTGTCCCGTTCGCAAACGGTCAGTATGACTCTCTTTAATTACCCGATATATAATATTGTCATCATGCAGACACTTTCATTTTAAGTTACTGAAATGTTGATGTTTATTTCCCGAATTTCTTTTAATAGCGTTTGCGAAATGCCAAAACAAGCAAAGAGGCTAACTTCGAAGAATAAGCTTAACAGTTTTCTTTATTAAGTCAGCTGGTATTAAATACCACGTGGCGTCAGTAAATAGTCTGCACGTATTTCATCATTGTGTAGATTGTAATTTTTGTTTCCTTTGGGCTCATTGATCCCGTGCTGGTAGCTTCGAGTACCTCTGATGCACGGGCTAGGTGCGTATACAGCCTTCCAAATGACACAGCTGTACAGCGAGACTCCGATTTTTGTTCGCGCGTTTGGTCTTTGTTCCCAAGGGACATCTTAATAGCCTTTTTGACATTACTGTCAAATGTGAGCAAATGTCTCTGTATCATACATGTATCTTGACCTTTAGCGCAAGAAATATCAATGTTCAAAGGTATATTATTTTTTTCTTTTCACAAAACCATATATAATAAAAGCATCGTAAACGACTGCGTAATACCCCGCCACTGCAAACCTTTCATAGCTTTTTTTTCATGATTTCATACTTGTATATAGCTCCAGGACTGGGGCAGATAATTAACCTCCTTCTGATAAAATATTAACCATCACTATAAGCTATTATTGCTTTGATCATTTGTTACATGTTTCTTAAAAATTCCTTTCAGTTCGGATTTTATGATTTTATACATGTATATATGCCCGTGGCAGGGGCAGATAACCATAATGGACTAAATGTGGTTGTGAAATAAAGCTAATGTTACTTATATCATTTCTGTGAAATTTCATAAAGATATACCAAACATCTGATTTTATATGGATTTTTTCATGATTTTATACATGTATATAGCCCTGTGCCAGGGGCAGATAACCCCTGGGGACAAAATTTTGATCATGACAGAAAGCTTATATTGCTTCAAGAAGCTGTAGCAAGTTTCAGGAATATTACATTAAACCCTGATTTTATACAGAATTTTTCATGATTTTATACATGTATATAGCCCCGGGGCAGGGGCAGCTAACCCCTGGGGACAAAATTTTGATCATGACAGAAAGCTTATATTGCTTCGAGAAGCTGTAGCAAGTTTCAGGAAAATCACTTTCAACCCTGATTTTACACAGAATTTTTCATGATTTTATACATGTATATAGCCCCGGGGCAGGGCCAGAAAACCCTGGTGGACAAAATTCTGCTAACAGCAGAAAAAAAAATTATTTCAACAATTTCTGTAAAATTTCATTATGATATTTCCGTGTGTAAAGAAATAACAGACCAAAAACCACTTTTGCGACACTGACAAGGGCAATAACTCTGTCATAAGACATCCAAATTTGCCCATTAACAATCCCAACTGAGATATTCCAAAGACCAATTCATATGCTGAGTTTGAAGAAAATCCGTTTATAAATACTCAAGTTATCGAAGTGCTCACGGACGGACGGACAGACGGACGGACAGACAGACAGACGTACGTACGACGGACGGACAGACACACGGACAGCCAGCGGGAAAACATAATACCCCGCCACTAACGTGTGGCGGGGTATAAAAACGGAGTTATTGCATTGAGGAAGTTCTAAGCAAACGCTTCTGCAGTGACAAGACCGAAAATCCAGAAGAACAAACTTGACAAAAATGAAATGAAAACAAGCTCTTCGGGAGCATTTCAAATAACGACTATATTTCAGGTCAGAAGATAAAGCCCCTAACTGTAACATCATATAGAGTTTATTAACCGTACCATTTAAGATATGGGATTTATAAACCGAGGGCGGTTTGAAGATCCGATAAAGAAATTGCTTCGTTCGCCATTTTGTTTTTTGAACGGGCCAACATTTCTTATAATAAAAACCATTTACTGACCAAAGATACCAGCATCATGCCTTTACAATCATCGTCTGTATGGCTACTGGTCCTGACGATCCAAGGGTCGCTCGATGAAAGTCTGTTATGAGCTGGATGATACGTTTCTTATTGCACATTGCGGAGCGTGCATCGTAAAAGGCAATGCATTTCCACATAAAATGGCATTTTCGTAAAATCATTCATAACCACAAGCCATAAATGCACATCAAAGTTTTTTTTATAGATTTGTTTAGCGTCTGTTGTTTTTCTCAAGATTAGTAAAGGCAACTTCAGCGGTGTTTTATAGCTACAACTGCAGTGGAAAGAAAGATTTTAGGAAAGTAGTTCTAAAAGCCGGTACCCGGTCGTACATTAACAACTAATCTCCGAATGTTATCGGTAAGGTAATCAATCTACAAGGATTTATTTCCCTAGATGTAATAACTCCTCGTAGAGAACTGGGAAATAGCATACTTATATTGGTAACTTGAAGAAATCCTTGTGTTTCTTCGTTAAGAATGTTATATATTGTGACATGACCTCTGGCGTAATAAACCAATCAAAAAACTGCACATAAACCTATCAGCTTTGATGCTATGTACTTTTATATATATTTTGATAATAATTCAAGGCTGAGTTATAAAACCTAAATTCAAGTAACGCAGTATAAGAAGAACCTGACTATGCATATAAAGCTAGCTACTGTTGAATAGTTTCACAGTATTGCGAGCAAAATTGCCTATCCATGAAAATCATTGCAAGACTTTCAGGTTCCTTTATTTTGGTCATTTGGAAGGGTTTAGAGGCTGTAAACGTGTTAGGTAAGTTTTGGCATATAAAACAATATTATTCAATTTATGGCATATAATAAAAATTATATGGCATGTAAGCCTTTCATGTGTTTGTTTATGACATAATTATGAGTTACAAATTTGTTTTTCTCGTAAAAGCACACTTCTCCATTACACCATCAAAACTACTATTTTCTTACTCATTACATGTCTAAATATGTCTGAAACTTAACAAACCTGTTGTCTTAGGAGAAGTGATGGTAATCTTACTTAAACATTTTCACTACATGTACATGTAGCTGTTGAATGTGTATGAAAAACGGCGTCAAATAAACTTTCTGCTGTTAATGTTATAGAGTTTATTAAAGTCCCATTTAAGATACGGGATCGATTTATAAACCGAGGGAGGTTTGAAGATCCGATAAAGAAACGAGACCGAACGGGCGAGTTTCTTTATCGGATCTTTAAACCGCCCGAGGTTTATAATCCCATACGTTAAATGGGACGATTCAATAAACTGTATATTACATTCGTCTGTCTTACATTTAATAATATTTTAATCTTTTTTTTTTAATGTTTTCAAGGGCCTTACCGAGGGCTTGTACACAATGATAGCGTGAAAGAATACATGAAAATAAAGGTGTTTTGACAGCCAATTTGTTTTCTAAAGGGGCCAAGGTTTGCTATAATAAGAATCATTTACTGACCTACAGAACCTGCCCAATGCCTTTACAATCATTGTCTGTACGGCTACCGGTCCCGACGATCCATGGCTCGAAGAAAGTCTGCTATGTGTATGAGCTGAATGAAACGTTTTTATTGCACCTTGCAGAGCGTGTGTGATGAAAGGCAATGAAGTCCCACATGGAATATACAAATTCCTTAAATTATACATGTCCAAACGCCCGAAATACACAACAAGTTAGTAATAGCTTTGACATTTCGTAATTTAGCGTCTGTTTTCTCAAGATCATAAACGGCAACTCTGACGGTTTTTATAACTGCAACTGCAGTCGTCAGATAAAGCCTTGGAAAGTAAATAAAAATTCAGTACCCGGCCGTACATTAATAACCCATCTCTGAATATCATGTGGAAGGTAATCAGTATACAGAGATTTATTTCCCTCGAGGAATTAAATCCCCGTTGAGAACTGGGAAATAGCATGTTTTTATTTACAAAAAATCCTTATATTGCTTCGCTAAGAATGTAAAATAACAAGTTTAACAGAGGGCCATAACTATGTGGTCCATAGAACTGATGCAAATTCCCTCCTTCACCACTGAAAAATGCATTTGGTATACCAAATACCAAGCAGCTTAGGAATTGAAAAAAAATCCAAAGTTTTATTAGAGGCATATCTCAAACAAAATTTTTTTTGAGGAATAATGAAACATATTTTACAGAATATTGCTATTGAGTATATCCGAAAGACGTCAAGGTAACTCTCTTCTGTTGACAATATAAAATTGAGCCGCAACACGACAAAACCAACAAAATGGTTGTGCGCCCAGCGCAGACTCAGATCAGCCTGGGCATCCACCCAGTCTGATCAGAGTCTCCGCTGTCCGCATGAAGGTAGCTTAGACACTTAGCTACCCTTTGAGCACTTAACGAAGAGTCCGGTCAAACTGAGGGGATGCCCAGGCTTATCTGAGTCTGACTGGGCGAACATACCACATTGTTGGTTTTGTCGTGTCGCGCTCAATATAAACAGGTAGAGGAAGTATGTTGCAGAAAACTAATCGCTCCAATTATTTGTTGGCTGAGCCGTGATAAATTCATCTCAAGAAGCTCCCTTATTTGCTTTTAATGGCCTGGTATTCTCAAATATCTTATAAAACGACATTTTATTATGAATCTGTCAGATGAAGCAGTTTAGTATCAACAGATATTATATCGAGTCTGTCTTCTTTCAGTACACTATCTGTGACCGAAAGGCTTTGAAGACTAGTGCCAGGTAGTTAGAGTTACCGATTAAAGTTTAATACGACCCTCAAGAGAAGGAAAGGGGGGTGTGTTCGGGGGGACTGGGTTGAAGGGGGGATGGAGTCAGGCATATGCCATAACCATAACATGACACAAGAAAACCAACGAAGTGGTTTTGCGATCTGCACAGACTCAGATCAGCCTGGGTATCTAGCCAGTCCGATCAGACTCTTCGCTAAGCGCTTAAAAGGTAGCTAAGGGTCTAAGCTACCCTCGTGCAGACAGCGAAAACTCTGATCAGACTGGGCGAATGCCCAGGCTGATCTGAGTCTGCGCTGGGCGCACAACCCCTTTGTTGGTTTTGTCGTGTCGCGGCTCAATTATAAAGACTTACATGCCACAAACTGAAAAGATATGTTTTTCTATGCATAGTATAAAATATCGCTAAATCGGTCATACATTACACTATGATCTTATTTATTCTTTTTGTTTTCAAACCAAACACTGGGATAGTTTTCATATAAGAAATTGTTGAAAACAATTACCGTTTCCAATTCAATCGACTTGTTCAGTTTACTATAATTGAGCCGCGACACAAGAAAACCAAAAAGTGGTTGTGCGCCCAGCGCAGACTCAGATCAACCTGGGCATCCGCCAAGTCTGATCAAACCTTTCGCTTAGCGCTTAAAGGGAAGCTAAGGATCTAAGCTATCTCCATGCGGACAGCGAAGACTGTGATCAGACTGGGCGGATGCCCAGGCTGATCTGAGTCTGCGCTGGGTGCACAACCACATTGTTGGTTTTATCGTGTCACGACTCAATTAAATCGGCAGTCAGCTTCATTTCAGCTGAGTAACAAAAGCATATAAGTTTCAGGGTAGTATGTATAGTTGCCATTATTTTCCACCGCGAGAGGTCAAGAACTTTTGGTATTGTTCATTGCTCTGATGACTTCAGACAAGCACACAGCTTAACCGACGGCAAATGACGAGTTTATGGCTGAAATTAGATGCCCTTTACTATGTCTCTGATGGTGTATCGGGGCACTCCTGATAATAACTGTCATAACAGAAACCCGTTTCAAGAAATAGGACCGCAAATCTTCTTCTCTTAAGTGTCAGTGTTGACTTTCGTTTTAATGCGACATTTATTCGCTTTGAACAATCAGTCCAGTTACATTACTGAGCCGCGACACGAGATAACCAACAAAGTGGTTGTGCGCCTGGTGCAGGCTCAGATCCGCCTGGGTAACCGCCCAGTTCGATCAGAGTCTTCGCTGTGCACTTAAAGAGTATCTTAGTGTCTAAGCCAGCTCTATGCGGACAGTGAAGACTCTGATCAGTCTTGGCGGATGCCCAGGCTGATCTGAGTCTTCGCTGGGCGCACGTGCCATTTTGTTGGTTTTGTCGTGTCGCGGTTCAATTTTTATTTTTTATGATCACGAATAAATACAATTTTAACTCTATTGCTTCGTGACTTTTCGAGTTTTCAGTACAAGCTTTCTTCATTTTAAAATGTGGATGTTTTGTCTCAGGAACTTTGTATCCACACTAAGCGGTTCAAAGCCAATTGTAGAATGGCCTCCAGACTCCAGTAATGACTATAAGCCATTTTCAAATTTTTGTTCTATTCTTATGAGCTATCACTATTATTAAATTCGGCTATCAAAAAATGTAAAATAAGTATCATCGTTAGTGTTTTTTTTTTTTTTTTTGTAATTTTTTGCATCTTTTAGTCATAATATCATTTAATAGACTGATGCTAGAGTAAGCCAATGGATGAAAATGGTGATGTGTTTCTCTTTAGGCTAGGTTGATTTGAAGAGTAAAATGAAGGGTCATATTTTTGTTCAGTAAAATAGCTTTTTACGTACTGCATAGATATTCTTTCCACTGGAATTACTGCATTGTATTAATTTACATTAAGTGCACAGGTGTTAATACATGTATGCGTTTTTAAATAATAAATAGGAATTAATTATGTGAAGTAATATTTCGTGATCGATAGCTTTTCAAACAAAGTTTGTACCACAGGTGTGTGGCCACTTAAGTGGCCATGTAACCACAAAAATGTGGTCATACTTGCTGCGCTAATATAAGTTTGTTTCAAGGATTACTCTACGTTTCTATACAACACTTCCTTATATTTAAGAAATACATGCAAAGTCTGTAGCTGATAGTGGCCTGACCAAATTCTTAAACACAAAATTCCTGTACAGAATTATAGAAGTATGACGAGTATTCTCAGCTATATAAAGCTTAAAAACGTTGACAGCTACTTTATGGCACTTTTATGTCGTTACCAATGTGAGAGGGGTATATCTTTAGATGAAATACAAGTTTCACTGGACTGTTTTAGAATAGGATAATAGCATCTAATTAACCAGTTTTCCATTAATCAGTACATGTACGTGTTTTGATAAATTCTGAAGGCGATATAATGAATGAGACGTTCTGCATGTCACAAAATATTGATCACTTCCCTTCCCTTGTTAGCTCACTGGCATTGAGTTTTGCGAGGCGGATGGCACGGGTAAATAAACTAGTTTACATTATAGAATAAAAATATATATATATAGTAAGTAGCAATATGCAGTCTAATAACCAGGACAAGAGTGAGGTTTGACAAACCAGGTTCTAAACAGACGCAATCAAATTTTCCCAAACGACACTCAAGCTTTCAGAATAATAGAAACCCTAGACCATCACTCTTGAATAACCAACCTATACAAAGTAATAACAGAACACCTGTCCAAGAAGGTATAAAACAAATGACAAACCAAGCAAATGCTAAATACGCAAACAATATATGCCACAATGCAAAAACTATAAAAAACACTTGATACGATTCAAACTTAAATAGGGATCATTTTTGTACCAAGGACCGATTTCATACAGAAATCCATAGTAAAACCAAAACCTGATATACCGATGGTCAGTTTGTCAAAACGTACACTTTATACGATTGAGATTAAATTATTTAAAAAAGGATAAAAATTTACCCCGACCTCACGCAGTTAGGAGCGGCTGTAGCGTAGTGGATAACACTCCGGACTACCAACCCAGGGGTCGCAAGATCGACCCCCCGCTTCTCCGGTCTTTCGGATGAGACTTTAAACCGAGGTCCCGTCTCCATATGACCTCGTTGTTGGTGGGACGTTAAACCCGAGTTCACTCACTCACCCTCACGCAGTTCAAACATATCAGAATTAACAAAAGATATTTCTGAATTTACACGTCAAGTTCACTTGGTTGAGTTTTTCTATGGTTGTGAAGATAAAGACGAATCCTTAGTCAGAAATAAGTCAAATTTTGTTCCACCACAAGGGAGAGAAGAATTTATGGACAATTTTATGTTGAGCGCAACCAGTATTCCTCTTGAACCTATTAAAAAATCAAATGTCAAAAGAAATATTTCTGTTTCAGAAACAAAAAAACTATTAAAGCTTTAGCAAGTGATGACACTATAAGTATTAAACAAGAAGATAAAGGAGGCACAACAGTCATCATGGACAAATAGTTTTATCAATGACAAGTGAAAAAACTTCTATTTGATAATGAACATTATCAAAAGTTAGACCATTACCCACAGACAGAAATAATTAAACAATACAGAACGTTCCTCAAAAATCATCAAACTGAACTAACAAAACGTACAAAAGATTCTTAGATGATTGGTTTCTCATTTTCACAGGAACAGAAGAACAACTGATGAAATTCTACGATTTGCTTAATAGTCTCCATCCCAGCATAAAATTTACATTAGAGAAAAGCAGGACCTACCTTCCTTTTCTAGACACATTACTCATTAACAAAATTGGAAAGCTTCAAACAGATATTTATTATCAACCAGCTGATTCAGAACAGTACATTCTATACACATCATGCCACCCGAAACATACACGAACGAAACAGCATTCCATATAATTTAGCAAGAAGACTGAAAATGATAATTTCAGAAGACAACACATTACTTGTAAGGCTTGAAGAGCTACAAACGTTTCTTTTGAAGCAAACATATCCCTCATCTTTTATTGGTGACAGTTTAGCAAAAATTAAAGATTTAAATAGACCCGATTTACTCAAACCAAATCAATCAATTAACAAAGACAGCAAAATAATTCCATACGTCTCAACGCGAGGCCAGCTATCGTGTATCATATTTTATAAAACAAAAAGAAATGATTGGTTGAAGAGAGAATATATGCATGACGCATACCAAAGGCCCTAAGATCGGTATTACATGCCCTGTATATAGATTTACTGTCCAATAAAAAAAAATCAAACTTTCTATCACACCTCAACAACGTGGAAGATCCAATACTAGTCGGAAGCTGTGCATATTTCATATTTTAATCAGTACCATCTTAGCTCGGAAGAGATGAAAGCAGGACTGAATCCATTAAAAATGGTTACAACTATTACGCCCAATTACGGCAATTAAGACAGGAAGCTGTCTTGACGCCATTATTTTCAAGGCAGTGCGCTACTGGATGATTATTGGAATGATTTACAAGGTATCGCCATCTTTTTTTATTGGTTCTAAAAGCACTGTTTGTGTTCGTCGACGTATTGACAGAAAATATGCTAGCCAATTATGTTAGAATACAAAGGAAGATACATGCGAAAGGCTAGAATCACAAAGCACAAACCGCTCAAGTCAAGGGAGAAAAATCGAAACAGTTTCGATGACAGACACAAGCAAAGAGGAGCCGACATAGAAAAATCGCCTTGGACGGTAAAAATACTAGTATCACCATACTGATACAGGTACCGGTTTATTTAAGGAATGAATTTTATTTTACTGGTGTTTATCGAAGTATAAACTACATTGGGTCGCTAGCAAAGTTTACATGAACCCCCCTTCGGGGCTCACTTACTTTGCATAAAAACGAGGTGCCGAGTGCACAAAGCAAACGAAAGAGTACGCCCGACGTATGTCCGTAAAAATGTCGCAGAATTTTAATCGGTGTGCACAGTCGCGGTGGGTCGTAAACTAACTTGCAAAATCGCGTCATAACTCGCGTCTGCTAGATAGTAGACGTATATTTATGTTTAGTTATTCCATGGTTGCTGCATTTAGATATGGTCGAAATGTTCCACTGGATGGACGATTATACAAGGTTTTTAAAAAGAGGCTTTTCAATAAATGCACAGAGGATGTAAATACATGTATATACTAGTAACGGAAGTCTTTTAACACTGATACAACCGCTACGAACTAATATATATTGGAGCATATATACTTTACTCTACTAACTCGATGCACATTTCCATTTTACATGTTTGCAAGTCTTGGTGTCCTGGGGCCGTATTCACAAAGCAACTTAAGTGGTTGCTATGCTGTTGCTAAGGCTAAATATCTATAAAGGAGATTCCCTACAACTATTAAATTTGCTCTGGAGGAACAGTCTTACAAAGACTGTTCCTCCAGAGCAAATTTCATAGTTGTAGGAAATCTCCTTCATAGAAATTGAGCCTTAGCAACAGCATAGCAACCACTTAAGTCGTTTTATGAATACGGCCCCAGAATACTGATACAGGTACCGGTTTATTTAAGGAATGAATTGTATTTTACTGGTGTTATTCGAAGTATAAACTACATTGGGTCGCTAGCAAAGTTTACATGAACCTCTTCAGGTTTCATTTACTTTTCATAAACACCAGGGCCGAGTGCACAAAGCAGACGTAAGCGTACGCCCGACGTATGTCCGTCGTAAAAATGTCGCACAATTTTAATCGGTGTGCACAATCTAGGTACATGTATGCCGTAAACTGCAAAATCTTTTCGTAACTCACGTCTGCTCGATAGTAGTGGCGTGTTATATTCATGTAACCTTGTTATTCCATGAGTGTTGCTTTTAGATAATGGTCGGAATGTCACACTAGATGGAAGATTATACAAGGTTTTTAAGAAGAGGCTTTGTAATAAATGAACTGAGAATGTAAATATATACTAGTAACGGATGTCTTTTAACGCAGATATAACCGCTACAAACTAATAATATATTGGAGCATATTATTCCTTACTCTACTTACTCGATGCAAATTTCCATTTAACATGTTTGCAAGTGTTGGTGCCCTGACGTACCCTGAAATATTTCTTGAGCCGCGACGCGTGAAAACCAAAAATGTGGTTGTGCGCCCAGCCAAGACTCAGATCAGCCTGGGCATCCGCCCAGTCTGATCAAAATCTTGGCTTTGCGCTTAAAGGGTAGGTAAGGGTCTAAGCTTCCTCTATGCGGAGAGCGGAGACTCTGGTCAGAATTGGCGGGTGCCCAGGCTGATCTGAGTCTGCACAGGGCGCACAACCACATTGTTGGTTTTCTCGTGTCGTGGCTCAGTTATTACTTACGGTGAATGGGTATACTTTCAGGAAGAGCAAGTCTACCATTATGTTTTCCTGCCTCCCTATTTAACACAGGGGATAATCGATTCCGCCAATTTTCGCTTCCTGCAGAGACTGTACACCATATTTGGCTTCCGCCGAGACTGTCCGCGAACTCTTGCTTCCTGCAGAGACTACTGTCCTCGAAAAATAGCTTCCTGCCGAGACTGTCCGCGTGATTCTGCTTCCTGCCGAGAGCCTCGGCAGGAAGCAGAATCACGCAAACAGTCTCTGCAGGAAGCCATTTATCATGTATAGAAGTCTCCGCAGGAAGCAAGAGTTCGCGGACAGTCTCGGCGGAAGCCAAATATGATGTACAGTCTCTGCAGGAAGCGAAAATTAGCGGAATTGATTATACCCTGTGATTTAATGGAGTCAAATTTTAAGGAAAATAATTTGATCCTAGAGGAAAAAAATCTTTCCTTAACAGTCAGTTCCTTTTTTTGGAATGATGTCGTCTTCCAGAGAGGAAACACGACATTAAAAATTATGGTTCTCTTTATAGAAATTGGGGAAGAGAAATAGGTGTATCAATTAACCTTAAGAAAAGTCATGACGGAGTCCTATCCTTACTGTCGTAATTGAGCAAGGGCGTTTTCTATTTTGCAAGGATAGGGCACAGAATACATGCCTATGCAGATAAAACTTCAGAACAAAAGTTAGTTTTCTTAAACGTCAAGGTCGAGTGCCTAGAGCGTTACGTCTACCAAGCTATTATTTTGGTTCAAACCTGACCCAGAAGTCTATATCTGGGTCAGTCAAGCATTTTGGATTACTTTTGTCTTTTTCACTACTCCATACATGGCAATGGCATCAATGAGAGATCCGTGCGCCCTATGCGGCATCCATCCTCTTGTCCCTTGACAGATTGACAGGTGAACTCAACTTTTAGCTGCTTGTGCGAGACGTTCCTAGGACGCCGTTACCACGTTTGCACCGGGAAAGGTCTTGTGTGTCAGCAATGGAGTTATGCACAGCAGGCTGGCATTGGAGAAAAAATGGAGAGGTGGTTCCTGGTAACATGTGCCACTCAAGGCATCATGGGCTCCAGGTTGGTACCAGGCTACCAGGCTACATATTGCTCTCCTGGTCTAGCAGTAAATGGCTACCTGATTCGAATTATTTAAGCTCAGAAGGAAGGTTAAGCAGAAAATGTGTCCCACTTTTCATTTTGTATGACAAAAACACAGTGCGCCTATAACATCCACTGCTTATACGGGCATAAAGTATTGGGACGCCTTATAACTTTATAAAAAAAATTCTCTCAAAGTTATTTCACTGTGTTTATAACAGCTGACCTTACCTGTTGACTTGTCTTAGGATAGAAATTTCAACCAGTAAAAAATGTTTCATTGATTCAGGCTCTTATTCTAAATCATCTCCTTTTAATCATTTGAACCCTTTGTGGTACTAATCAGTCTTTGATATCGACTGGATTATTAAAATTCAGAAATTACAATATGCTTTTTTTCTGGCTTTCGTCACCAGATATTATCAGGATCACTGATGAGGCTAACAAAGCCGAAACATCGAAGTATGGCCAATTTCCCTTCTTCTGAATTTGTCATCTGCCCTTGAAGGAACTCTTTTAGATTTTAATTTATCTGAGGCGGATGTGTTATAATTTATAATTGAAATTTCCAAAAGGCTGTTTAAATAGATCCATAAAAACTTTGTACTTCACATCATCAAACTAAAAACTTATATGCGTAAGTCATCATATTTTGAAGTATATTTGGACAAATTATGTTAACATATATTTCGTCTCTTGTTTCAAGATAAAGATGGCTGACATACATAGAGAATTTCTAATCTGCGGGTATGGTTGGACAACATAAGTAATAGATGGCTTGTGGGGAAAAATCTAGGGGAACAGCTCTACTTTCTTTTGAATCCCTTTGCAAAGATGCATGTTCTGCACACCACTGCATGTGAATAATCACGCCACTGCATGTGAATAATGATTTTACAAATATATAAAGTTTAAAACCACAGGTTTGATTTTCAGTGTTTTATCAAGTACTCAGGGTGACACGCTACTGTGCCGAGACAAAGTAGGTATAAATATCTCATTAAAACGACAGCAAATCCTGACACTTAATAGCACATTATTTGGGTTCTTATTTCTCTAAATAGATTATGTTGTAAAATGACAGTTTTATAAGGAGAACCCCAAAACATTAAATGCGCCTCGACACGACAAAACCAACAAAGTGGCATGTGCACCCAGCGAAGACATATCATCCTGGGCATGCGCCAAGTCTGATCAGAGTCTTCACTGTCCGCATGGAGCTAGCTTAGACCCTAAGCTATCCCTTCAGCGCACAGCAAAGACTCTGATCAGTCTTGGTGAATGCCCAGGCTGATATGATTCTTCGCTTGGCGCAGATGCCACTTTGTTGGTTTTGTCATATCGCGGCTCAAATAGTCTTCATTTTCTGTAATGAAAATAGTCCTCTGAATCTCAAGTTTTCCTCAGTGCTTGTGTAAAATCATCAGTGCGGTGAACAATACCTTACTTGACTTGACCTTTGACTGTGAAGAAATCGGTAAATGATTTTGCTTTGTATCGCTGATTCCACTGAAACTGATAGTTTTGCTACCGGTGTCAAATATTTCGGACTGGCGACACAATATGAGCCTTTGAAGTATCGTTGTTTGTTTATTAGTTAACAGAGGACTTGAGAGAAAAATCAAACATGCAGAATAGGCATGAATTTCATTTTTTAGGTTATTCTGTGCAAGAAATAGGCAAATTAGAGACATTTTCTTTTCATTAACTCTTCTCATGCTTATCGCGTACATGTATATATATATGTTTTTGGGGGTAGGTTACTTTGTGAGCCTGTCAGACACGCTAGACACCAAGTACACCCCAACAGGGGAGGTTAGTCTTACGAATGAGGGATTCAAGTCACACCCTGTTGCTTGATCCCGAGTTTCTTCAAACAAAACTTGATCCATCTAAACTTTTACTATCGATAAATGTTCAGAAATAATCCCAGCCCCAAGGCAAGCAATCGCTTTGTTCCTACGAAACATACATTTGGGGCTAATATCTTGAACTTTTCTTTTTTGTGGGTCTTAAATGAACACTGGTTAGTCACGTGGCCACCATATTTGGACGTCACGTGACAGTCTGGTTCCTGCAACATGGCGGCTTACATCTCGTTGTAAATTGATGGAATTTTCAACAATATCGGTAAAAGTTTGTGGAATTTATGGCTTCTTATGTAAGAGTATCCCCTTTTTAGCGTCAGATGAGCTAAAAATGTAGCACGAGAAGGGTTAAGCTGATTCTACGACCAGATTTATTTCAGTTTTGCAGTCATGTTGCAATACTTTAATCAAATTTAAAAAAAAGATAAAAGAAGCAACATTTCACACTAACTATTCAGAACTTATTCACGTAACTTTCAAATGTATATGTTTTTGTTCTAGACTGACAAAAATAATATCCAACAGTAGCCATACCAACACATCATTCAGATATTGTATTGCGACTCTACAGGAGCATGGATACACTTGCAGGGGAACAACTCTGCCATTTTTATTTTCGCTTGTCTTTTGAATTAAGGTCAACTAATAAAGGAAAGAATTTGCTCATGTAGGAGCAAATTCTTTCCTTTAAGTGTAAACCCCATTTTGGAATAGCTACGTCATCCAGGGAAATAAACAGGAAGTCACAAGAGTTGTCTCCCTATCCACATTAAGGCCGATCCGGAGAGGTTTTACAACAAATCTGTCCAATATATTTGTCTTTCTTTAGTGTACATCAATTCAGCTCAAGATGCTTCCTAATTTCCTTTTAATGGTCTGTCAGTCTCAAATCTCTCATCAACCGACAGTTTAAGGCGGATCCATCGATTAAATCAATTCAATTTCTGGAGAAATAATATTCCAAAGTCTGGCTTCATCTGGGCAAATAGCTATGATTTCTGGAAATAAGAAATGCACCGACCAATTGAAATTGATGTTTCTATTAAGGCATGCAGCCGTTGAACATGTTAACCATTTTATCACTTTAGCTACCTACCAGAAAATATCAAGCATACTTAATGTTAAGAATGTATATGGGGTGGACAATCTAAAGTGCCTTTTCTTTCTTACGGAAACTCTGGAATTTTGTAACCTTTAAAGCTGAATCGTTTGATTGGTTGTTTTGGGTTTAATGGCTCTTTGAGACAGTATTTAAGTGACGTCAGAATAAACCATGGTTTTCCAATCTGATTGGACGTTAGCGACGTTATGACGTCGTTGTTACGCCGTTGACTCTGTTCCGCTTTTAGTAGAAAACTGAATATAAAAGTTTTTTCTGTTTCAACTGTAGCCCCTAACGCAAATTTATGGTCAAACAATAGATAGCAAAAAATTTAAATATAAGCAATGCACTTATTTTTTCTTATGCTTATCGAAGTATTACAGTAACTACATTGGCTGGCTAGCAAAGTTTACATGAACCCCTTTGGGGTTCACTTACTTTGCACGCGACACAATGTAGTTTATACTTCGATAAACATCAGAAAAATGAAATTCAATCCTTAATTGATAAACCAGAAACAGGATGTACATATTTCATAGTTATCAGTCGGATGGTGGCGTTTATGATGAAAGAGCGTGAACAAATACATAAATGACTCTTTACAAGCATTTATGTCAATTATTGCAATTAAGGAATGAAATCACTGGTAACTATTTACTCAATTTGGTGCCAATTTTAAAGCATATGTAGCCAGGTAACTTTTCTCAGATATTGACTTCTATGCTGATATAAGTCCAAATATGGACCTTACTGCCGGAAAATATGCGGGAGACAATATCACAGTATCCGAACTAACCGTACTATCTCTTCCGGTTTTCATAGCGTTGAATCGAGAGTACAAACGTTCGCTTATAACCAGTAGTCGGAAATCATTATGTTTTGAGATTTTATCCGGAATCTGCTGCGTCAGTTATAGTTATTCAGCTTCGAAAATGTAAAGAGGTAAGTTTAATATAATTTGCTCTTCGGTCTTTTACTTTATTACCCTGTACAATGTCGTGCATGGGTGGGTAGTAATTGGTATAGTATTCAAATCGCCCTTGGCATGATTCTAAAACCATTTGAGCATTTTCTTACATGTTTTATAAAAAATCTTTAAAATAAACGGAAGGTGTTATCAATCTACAGTTTGTTGGTTTTGATAATAGGATGATAGCTAGGTTTTGCACGACACAAACTCGTGTTAAATTAAGTTGTTCGGAAAAAAAAGTCTGTGACGGCAAGGAGTTTTTCATTATACAGGGCAATAAAATAAAAGACAGAAGTGCAAATTATATCAAACTTACCTCTTTACATTTTCGAAGCTGAGTAACTATAAATGACGCAGCAGATTCCAGATAAAAACTCAAAACATAATGATTTCCGACTACTGGTTTTAAGCGAATTTTGTACTCTCGATTCAACGCTATGAAAACCGGAAGAGATGGTACAGTTAGTTCGGATACTGTGAATATGGAAGCAGGATCTTCAGACACGAAATATGTTTTAGTGGTGTTTTGTTTCTTACACTTTACTAGCATGGGTTTTATATAAAGTCTACACAATGGTCTGTATAACTACTGAGGTGTTTAATAAATGAGCCGCAACACGACAAAACCAACAATGTGGTTGTGCGCCCAGCACAGACTCAGATAAATCTGGGCATCCGCCCAGTCTGATCAGAGACCTCGCTGTCCGCATGGAGGTAGCTTAGACATTTAGCTACCCTTTGAGCACTTAACGAAGAGCTGATCAAACTGGGCGATTGCGCAGGCTGATCTGAGTCTGCGCCGGGCGCACAACCACTTTGTTGGTTTTCTCGTGTCGCGGCTCAAATTCTGTTACAGTTTCGAATATCAAAATACATGTTGGTGCTGTATATTTAATAAGGTGCTTCATGTCATCATTTATGAAGCAATATGATTTTTGTTCTATCAGCAGCTTCTACAGTCAATTCTTGATGGTTCTAGAAAATCAACTTCGAGATACCAGTAGTTTGAGATAACATTTGTTGAAAATGTAAGAAAAAATAGGCAATGAGTCCAAACTATATTCTTTGATATTCGCGATATCGAGAGCTGATATATTACTCCATCAGTTTTGAGTCAAAACTGGGGTTATTGTAATCTGTAATCGTGATTACTTGTAATCGATTACAATTTCCGAGTAATCATGAAGTAATCTGTAATCGTGCATTTTTATGATTACAAGTAGTCGTAATGTAATCAATTACATTTCAAAATGGGCTGTAATCATGATTACTTTATGATTACATTTTGATTACTTTGAATTAATTTTCAGAAGTGAGAAAAAAAGAAAAAAAGGTACATTGCTCTTCTTTTTAATACTTGTGCAAAATAATAACAGAATGCAATTGATTATTCAATGTGTCTTCAAACTGAATAAGACAGAGAAAAACTGATCTAATTTGTGTACAAAAGGCAGCAGACTAAATTAAGAAACTGACAAAATTCTCTTTAAATTCTTTTCAGGGGTAAAATTTAAGCAGTATCATAGTTATAAATATGCATTCTTATACACATTTAACAACTGTTAAAATTTTTTATGCCAGCAGTTAAGATCTTGATCAAAATGCTGCATATGAGCATCTGATCTGGGTCCGCAATGTCTGCCTGTCTCTTTTTTATGAGATGCTAGGCATTTAGGGTTAATGTGTAAGGATAAGTTTGTTATTATATAAAAACTGTGTGATTTTTGTACTCTTGAATGCAGGGCGTTTCAGGTTAAGACTGGAAGCTGCCTTTGTTGACTTATATTTTTATGACTGATTTACATGATTTATCATCTTTACTTTGGACAGGCAAGTTCAAGTGTTAAATATGTTTTTCAAACATAGTGACTGTTTTGTGTTTATTGGTGCAGAGTTGAGCAGTGCAACTCAACTCTGATTTTCACACCTTCTTTGTGGATTGAGCTAACTGTAACATCTGTCTACTTTATGACACCTGTGTATTGCAAACATCAAAAATCCAATACTTTAATTCATTTCTTTCCCATTTATGGGCGGACTTATTAACTTTGAATTTTTGCCAGACTGAGGGTGGGCAAGAAAAAGATGAAAATGAAAAATGAAATATATACAGTGATAGTTAAAATGTTTTGAAATGAATAATTTACAGTAAGTGTGTGGCCCCTTGCTTTGAAACAATTTTATAACATTGGAAACATATTTCTGATGTTTGAAATAAAAGGTAAAAAAAGTGATACAGAAAAAAATATTGAAGCATGTGCTTTACATTTAGGACCTGACACATAGCATTTATTGAATTTCTCAAACTTCATAAATAGCATACAGTCATTGCATGCACATTACATGTAACTGCAGATTGCTACATAAAATTCGTTCAGATTAAAAAGTAAGTCAAGTTCTTCAGAAATTATTTCAGTCTTACCTATTAGCACAAATGTAAGCCACCAATTATTTGCTGATTTAGGTATAAATTCAGTCTTTTTGAATATTGAGATTTTGCACTTTTCCAGTCATGATCATTCTGTACACTTGTATAATGTAATCACATGTAATCATAAAGTAATCATGATTACTTTGCAAAGTAATTGTAATTGTAATCAATTACATTGAAAAAAATGTAATTGTAATGTAGGGGAGACCGGGGATAGTTGATGCACGGGGCAAGTTGATGCAGTGGCAATAAAAAGAGAATGACGTCATTATGGACGTCAGAAATGACGAATTAAGATAGTAATTGACTGCCGCCATCTTTTCCTGAAGTTTTGCGGAATTTGGACGATAAATGGGAATTTGGTGAAGAAAAGTTCATTTTTGACACATCTAAGTAATTTACAGGTATTTCGCAATTTTTCGTTTAGCGCGCATTTGTTTCTGGTTGTCCATAATTCATTTACGCACACAGGTAGACAAATATTTAATCTTCAGAATCATACACTCTTTTGAAGGAAAACATTGTGTAATAGTTGTCTACCTTGCTGAATGTCACGTGGGGTATGGTTGGGGCAAGTTGATGCAATGAGCATGGGGCAAGTTGATGCACCATAAAATCCTATTGGACTGCATGAGCTGTTCACAATATTTGGATGGGCTTGATCTCTAACTGATGTAGGACTATTAAGCATTTCAGATTTGTAGTATCTCTTTTATTATAGTCAAAAAATACATACAATAGCATTCCAGCCATGTCACAGCAATGCCAACAATTTACATGTGCGCACAGTGAACACTCAGTACAGCCTGCGCATCCGCGCAGTCTGATCAGAGCCTTTGCTGTGCACTCTATGGATACCTAAGGTCCCATACCTTTTTGTATGGCAAGCGAAGACTCTGATCCGACTGTGCTGATGCACATGCTGGTCTGAGTCTTCGCTTGGCACATATGTAGATGGTACGAATTGCTGGGAGCCCGGCTCATTTAATATAGCAACTGTAACAATGAAATGATATTTTCCTGTTTAAAATGTTCTTAAGTTTCATACATAAAAGTATAGAATATTTTGATATTTTATATTTCAATTATTCATATACAAACATCCCTTCCAGAGATCTTTCGCTTGAGATAACTTCAATGGCTAAAATAATTTTGATAAATCGCGGCATCTAACTACAAAGAAAGCAGGAATATCCCCATTTGTCCATAGAAACGGTCAATTTCCTGTAGTATCCGTTGCATGGGCTTGTAAAGGCAAGAAACAATGTCTGTATCAACTTGCCCCAAGCATTGCATCAACATGCCCCACTACTGGGGCAAGTTGATGCATTCGACTTGCCAAAGAAATCTACTTAAACGGAGGGAAAATATACCAAAATTCAAAGATTACTATTCAATTTTAAATGCAGAAAAGGTTAATCTTTTAGTATATGCAAAGATGATCAACATTGGCCAGTCCAGTCACGAGATATATCAAAAAGTCTAAAAAGTGCATCAACTATCCCCGGTCTCCCCTAATCTGTAATCATGATTTTAAAAAGTAATTGTAATTGTAATCGATTACATTGGCATGTAATCGGCCCCAGGTCTGGTTTTGACAGTGGGGTACAGAAAATAGGGACATATAACACGTTTTGCTCTCTCCCGCTCTCTCAAACTTTAACTCTTCTAATCTTCATCTCTGTTCTCTTCAGTGAGTAGTAGTAGCCTTTCCAGTCATACCAGTCCACACCATTTGCGTAAGAGTCGTTATGCCACCCTTTAAGGTATAGGCCATTTAGGTTGGATTGGTGACAAGTTTTATACCACCAGGCCCCTCTATATCGGTTGGCACAGTGATGAGACGAAGAGTCATGATCAAAGGTCGAAAATTCTGCTCTGCTATGAATAGCGAGAGAATCACCTACAATGAGATATGTAGAACAGCGTTAACGATCAAAGGTCGAAAAGTCCTCATCCGTTGTGATAGCTGAATTAGCAATAATAAACTGACATTACAAGACGAGTATGTGTAGGTACTTACTTAAACCCCGTTCAAAAATGCATCAAATAGACAAATAATTCTGTGTATACATACAGACAGATACGTCCTAAAAGAGCAGTTAGATCAGGATCTAAATTGTTTGCACTTCCATCTGCATCTTTTTGGCCATTACTACATTGTAAAACCAAACTGCTCCCTTTAGGTCATTTACAGTAATCATTTTAGGTGGCCCAAATTTTAGAATTGTCACAGTTTAATACAAAGAGCCTGTTAGATTACCTCTTATAGAGACGGAACTCGGTGCCAGGAGGTGCAAGTACGGATACGTTTCGTTGAGCATCCTGGGTTCGAGGTTATAAAAGTTGAGAATAATCTCAAACTCAAAATAAAACACACTGATTGGCTGCTTCCGTGCATGTGCTCGGAAGCAGCCAATCAGTGTGCTTTATTTTGAGTTTGAAAATATACATAAGTTTTATAACCTCTGGGCCTGGAGAGCATCGTTATGGAGAACATCTGTCTGAGAATGAAAACGTCGCCGTTACTGCCTATTAATGTTTTTTTTTCTTTTTTTTTGTAAATAACTAATGAATTATTACAGCAAAAATACCAACGAATTTACATCACTCACGAATTTACAACCTCTCATATTTTATACCTGCGTTCCCAGAATATCCCGATATCGTCAATGCGTAGTTGTCATTAAAATCGCCGATACTGAAGGCGTTGTACTTTGCGTAGCGTGTATTACCTTCAAAGTCCTCGAGGTCAACTCTGAGCTCATAATCACCTTGGGAAAGTATGAATGTGATCCGCTGATTACCTTGAAAGTTGAAATACATTTACACAAGAAATGCGACAATCACTAGACCGCTGACTTCAAGGAGCACTTTGAGACAAAGATTCTTGTTTATTTGGTCCCATAATTCAATACTTATGAAACATGACGTTTAGATGTAAGACATTCCAGGCGAATTTTGACTTTCATTTTTGAAATAAGGTTTCTTTTCAGGGATTTTATCGATGCGTTTACTCCGGCGAATCACCCATGTGAAGTTTGTGGGGGAGTCGTCCTCGCTTACACTTCGATAAAATCACAAAGAAAGGAAATGCATTCCTTTTAATATTAACTTTACCCATCCTAGAGTTTTTTTTTTCCGGCAACATTGCCCGTAGGAGAGTTGGCAGCGTTTGACGACGTCACTGGCCAATAATCGCGCTAGCATCTGCCATTTAAAATTACAAATGGCTGCTTACAAACGGCTCTGTCATGAGTTTCAACTTTTGAACTGTTCCTTAGCTTGAAAAGTTGTAACTACTGTAACACAGTCGTTGTGTTGCCAAATGACGTTTTAAATGACGTTTATGTTACATATACGTCAAAGTTAACGTCACACATGCGCTTGTTGTAGTCATCGCAATAAAATGGGTAGGAATCAATCTGATTTTCAAATAGAAATTTGGAAATAAGAGATCCGTCAAAGAAAAAGAAGAGGCATATAATTGGAGGAGAAAGTTGTGTATGAATAAAACGCTATCGATAAAGGCGTTATCGATGCATACATTCTTCTTAATACTGGTCAACAGCCTAGGGGGTCTTTAGCCTGCCCAGGAATTGTGTGGCTAGGTTAAATGACCGCCCAACATGACCATAGCTGTTTACCGTTGACTAACAACAAAAACAACAACAACTTTATGCTGATAGTAAAATATATATTTTGAAAAAATAAAAAAAATAAAAAAAATAAATAAAAAACACTCAACTAGCCAGTGTTCCCCAGAAACACTACCGAATCCGTTTTCATAGTCGATCCAATTTCTAAAGAAATCAGCTGTACCATCTTTCCGACGTTGAAACAGCTGATAAAAGATGTAACGTTAAATCGTTATTTAATATCGAAATCATTAAAGCATCAATAAGACAAGTAATATTTATGTGTTATTTGGTGTCACTACTGGTTAAGCCGGCATAAAAAAAATTATGCGTCTTCCGAACACACGAAATTATTGCGAGCGATCTTTAGACCTTTAAATAATTGACCTGGCACCCACAAGCATCTGATAGGTCGAAACACATTTCTTTGTGATGCTGGCATGCATTTGTATGAACAGTGTTTGCAACCTTGGTAGCTGATAACAAATTTCCAGAATGTAACAACTGCTTGCAAGCATGGTTTGAGTATTCAGGCTACATATCTAGATTGTAGTCGTGATAGGGCCATTAAATTGCCAAAGTTGTATGCATACACTGTCTGCAAAACGGAAGTATCTAATATTGGTAGCAAAGTCCAACATTAGGCTTAAACATGAAATGACAAAATGTGATGCAAGCGTACACATGATTTGTGTCGACCTTGGTATTTTTGTCGCCATCACCCTGTTCTTACAAATTGTTTTTAAACGTCTCGACTTTTTAGGGGCCGTGACATACCTGAAAAAAGTTACAAGGGTAGCATATGAGATGTAAGGGTTAAAGAATAATGTGCGTGATAAGACAGTTATAGAGTAGATACAATCGCAAATGGGCATAGTTCCATCAAAACAGTGGCGGCCCTTTTTCTCTGCACATCATCTGATGGGAAGTTTTATAAAATATGGTTTCAAAATTATGAAGCGGATCTGTTCTGTTCTGTTTCAATCGAGTTTCATGAAAATACTTTCGACTGTTTAAAATTATGGATGATGGTGATGCTATATAATCCAACCGTTTTAAAATCATTGAGCGTAGATGATATTTAGAAAAACTTTAAAATAACTGTAATTCTTTCAAAAATGATTATTGAATAACGGCTGTTATATTCTGCACATTGTCTGTTAATGCCTTATTTTTACTTAGTTTCTTGAAAATACCATCAACGGGCTAGAGTTACATGTATGGACCGCACTTAAATTACTAAAAGGCACAATCCGTCAACAATGAAAACGGATGCTGTGAAGATGTTTTATATTTGAGAGTTTCAAGACCATGTATCCAATTGTTTTAGGGTTATGGAACAGACACAATTTGTTACGGACAGAAAAACGGACGGACAGACAGACAGACAACTAGGGGCACAAGAGAATCGCCGATGGATGTTCCCCGAAGGTGTGCAATAGTGAAATGGGTATCCTGATGGTGCTGTCCTCAATTTATATGTAAAATTTTATTTAGGTAACGTTAATACTTTCAAAAATAGGCTCCCGACAAGCAAATAAAAGGGAAATTAAAACGAAGGAAAATAAGTCCAAAATTACTTGCGATAAGGTTATGTTTTTTGTGCTCTGTAATTCCTCTCATTGTCCTCTATAAATGTGTATAATTTCATTCAATCCCTTTCAATACTTTTAGAGAAATGCTCCAGACAAGCATCAAGTGAGAAAAAATAAGAAGGGAAGTAACCCGAAAATAATTCAAAATATGGTTATTGTTCTTGTGTTTGGCCTCTATCAAAATTTCAAGTTTCATTACATTAATTTTCCTTCAACCCTTTTAGAGATATAGTCCGGACAAACAAAATTCTAGAAAAACTAAGAAGGAAGCTAACTTGTGTAAATACTTGTGACAGGATTATGTTTGTTTTGCTATGAACTTCCTCTCAGTGTCCTCTATCAATGTGTGAAGTTTCAATTATTTCACTTCAATACATAAAAAGATATGCTTCGGACAAGCAAAAAACCGAAAAACAAACAAACAAAAAACAAAAAGAGAGCTAACTCTGTAATTACTTGTAACAGGATTATGGTTCTTGTGTTCTGCACTTTCTTTCAGTGCCCTAGTTTCGTTTACTTTAATACATAAAGAGATATGCTCAGGACAAGCAAAATACTGAAAAAAAAACTAAGAAGGGAAATAATTCTGTAATTATTTGTGACAGAACTGTGGTTCGTGTGCTCTGCATTTTCTTTCATTTTCCCTCCAGCAATGTGCGAAGTTTCATTTAGTTCCCTTAAATACTTTCATAGATATGCTCCAGACAAGCAAAATACTAAAAAATCTAGGAAGGGAGATAACTTTGTAATTACCTGCGATAGGGTTCTGGCTCTTAGACTTTGCACTTTTCCTTATTGCCCTTTATCAATGTATGAAGTTTCATTGAATTCCCTTCAATGCTATAAGACATATGCTGCGGACAAGCAAAATACTGTAAAAAAATAGGAAGGGAGATAGTTTTATAATTGCGGTAGAGTTATGTTTCTTGCGCTCTGCACTTACCCTCATTGCCCTCTTTCAGTGTGTGAAGTTTCATTGAGTTTCCTCTAATACTTTTAGAGATATGCTCCGGACAAAGTGTGACGGCCGGACAGACGGGACGGACGGACGTACAAAGCAGCGACTATATGCTCACCCTTCGGGGAGCATAAAAATCTGTCTCCACTCCCAAAGTGATTAGGGACACTTAGATACATGTATGTAATACAGAATATTTCGTCACATTTAGACTGGTTTTTAAATTATTATACGCCCGTCGAAGACGGGTGTTATTATGTCGCGGCCTCCGTCCGTCCGTCCGTTCGTCAGTCCGTCCGTCCGTTACAAATCGTGTCTCAGTGATAACTTTACAACTACTGTAGCAAATTTGATGAAACTTCACAGAAAGTTAAAGCATAATGCGAAGGTGTGTCGCGCGCAAGACTTAGGTCCCTGCGCCCAGGGTCAAGGCCACGATTGGGTCAAAAGTTAAATTGGGTCTTAAAGTTGGGTCTCAGCGATTACTTTTAAACAACTGAAACAAATTCAATGGAACTTCACAGAAAGACGAAACATAGTAAGAAGGTAAGTTGCACATAAGATCTGGGTTGCAGGTTCAAGGTCAAGGTCACAATTAGGGGTCAAAGGTCATAAATCTCGTCTCTGTATTAACTTAAACCTGCTGAAGCTTATGTCATCAAACTTTACAGAAAGGTAAACCACAATGACAAGGTATGTTACACACAATATTTATTATCCCAAATTTAAGGTCAAGGTCACAATCTGGGGTCGGATTAAATCATGTCTCAGCAATTACTAAGAAAAGTACCAAAGCAAACTTTAAAGAAAGGTAAAGCCTACTGAGAAGATTTTCCATGCACAAGACATAGGTTCCCACACCCAAGAACGAGGTAATAGCCGAAGGTGAAAGGGCAAGTCATTTATCATCAATTATCTAAAAAATAGCCATCAGAGGAGATGGCAAATCCCCCGACCGAAGACCCCCATGGGCCTTGGTAAAAAGGGTGCACTTCAAAACACATATTAGTAATATATTGTCGTTCTTTCATGCTTCTGATTGACATTAACTGTTAACAGATGCATGATTATCTAACACTCAGACTAAAACAGTATGCTTGACTGCTAAAAAGAGGTAATATCTCAAACAGCCACCATATACACAAATGTATAGCATACGATACATTTAACTTTCAAATTGTGTGAATAACTTCTAAAGTACAAGCCCTACAAACCTAATTTTGAGCTCTCTAGTAAGTGAATTTGGACAAAGAATCCAAATCTGGAAAAAAAATTGTTGGGGGGGGGGGGGGGGGTGCGGGAGGGGGCACGAAAATGTGGAGGGGTAAGAGAGAGTAAGGAACACTGATAAGATATCACAGCATGATCATCAATATTCTAAAAGGTTCACGGTTATTTAAATTCTGGAGCTGGCCAGGGTTATACAGTTATGGAGCAGAGACTCAAACAGCAGCTCAAACTACCAAAGGGAAATAATTCATTAGGTCTAAAAGCAAGAGTTATCATTCATGTATGAGACAAATTGTCATGACCTGTTCTGCATATCTGTGAAGTATCATGAAAATATTTCAAAAGGTATTCAAGCTATGGAGCGTACACTTAAAATCATCAAAGGGAAATAACTCCAAAAGTAAGAAAGCAAGAGTTGTCATTCTTGTTCGCGACACATCATTATGACCTGTTCTACACATCTGTGAAGTATCATGAAAATATTCCAAAAGGTATTCAAGTTATAGAGCGGACACGAAATCACACCTAAAACCATCAAGGGGTAATAACTCAAAAAGTAAGAAAGCAGGAGTTGTCTTTCTTGTTCGTGACACATTGTCATGACCTGTTCTACATATCTGTGAAGTATCATGAAAATATTCCAAAAGGTATTCTAGTTATAGAGCGGGCACGAAATCATACCTAAAATAATCAAGGGGAAATAACTCAAAAAGTTAGAAAGCAAGAGTTGTCATTCTTGTTCGCGACACACCGTCATGACCTGTTCTACATATCTGTGAAGTATCATGAGAATATTCCTAAGGGTATTCTACTTATAGAGCGGACACGAATCTGCAAAAAAAGTCACACCTGAAACTATCAAGGGGAAATAACTCAAAAAGTAAGAAAGCAAGAGTTGTCATTCTTGTTCGCGACACATCATCATGACCTGTTCTACATATCTGTGAAGTATCATGAAAATATTCCAAAGGGTATTCAAGTTACAGAGCGGACACGAATCTGCAAAAAAATCACCAAAGGGGAGATAATTCAAAAAGTACAATAGCAAGAGTTACCATTCTTGTACGCGACACATCGTCATGACCTGTTCTACATAACTGTGAAGTATCATGAAAATGTTCCAAAGGGTATTCAAGATATAGAGCGGACAAGAAAGTGTTTACGGACGGACGGACGGACGCCAGGCTCATCGCTATATCCCCCGAACCTCTCGGTCGGGGGATAAAAAAACCACTGAAGCAAACTTCATTAAACTTCGTGAAAAGGTATTAAACAATGAGCGAATATGTCGCAAAACAAATTATGGTTCTGTTGCTCAAATTCAGGATCACAGTCAGGGCTCAGAGGTCAAATCATGTCTCTGAACTGCTAAAGCCAATTTCATCAAGTTTTGCCGGGCCGCGTAGCGCAGTCGGTAGGACACCTGACTTATAAGTCAGAGGTCCTGGGTTCGATACCCGGTCTGGCCTTCTACTTTCGTTTCTCCTTCCGCTGATTCAAGAAGGGCAGTTGTCAGTTACTGGCAAAAGTATGTGCACTTAGTACTGATAAACCGCTCAGAGGTCTAAGCCTGTCCAGGAATTGTGAGGTTAGGTTAACTGACCGTCCCGACATGACCATAGCTGTTTACCATGGTCGTAAAGCAACAAATCAATCAAATCATCAAGTTTCACTGAAATGTAAAGAATCATTAAATGGTAACGTAAAGAGAAGTAAAGTATAATGATAAGTTATGTAAGGTGCGACATTTAGGTTCCCACACCCAATGTCAAGGACACATCAGAGATTGGTTAGTGGTTGAATTAGGTCCCCTTGAATCCTTTTAAACTTCCAAAGTGCATTTAAACGTTGCAGAAAAGTAAAACGAAATGGTGTAAATCATGAGCAAGACTCTGGTTCTATGCCCAAGGTCATGGTCTTAACTAGGGCTCAAAGGTCAGTTTAAGGGGCCTTCGGGGGCATCTGTTACAAACTGTAACATTTTTTTGTTTGTTTTTTCTTGAGTATGTTCTCGGGGTGTGTTGACGTCAAAACGCAAAGCTATATCGTACATGTATATATATGTTTCTTGTGACTAAAAATGGGGATTTTTTTAAGTCTGACGTCTCACGGATTTGTGACGTAATTAACATACCCTACCCCGGGCGACGTATCAATGATTTTATGACGTTAACGACGTTATAAATGGATTGCAGATGGCTGTTTTACGTCTTTTTCAACAGTATTTTATTCATACGAAGACGTTGGGAGGGTGATTATCAAAGGCTCAGTGTAATAAAGCATTGTCTAGGTTTGTACAAAATCTCGCCTTCTGCGGGACTTGAACCCGTGATCCAAAGTCAGCCACGCTGCCATATTTGCCGTGTAGTTCTGTGCTGTTGCTCTTTGCCGAGGAAATGGTGTTGAATACTATTTTATCTCCGGGAGTTCTTACATACATGTGAATATACATATTTACCCCCGCGTTTGTCCTTCATGATCTTATTATATGTAATGCTGCCAGTTGTAGAGATTGAAAAGGCTATGTATCATAATGAACGTTAATGGTGAGTTGCCATCCTATTAAATTTTAATTGGTACTTACAATTCTGTTAGAAATGAAAAACGAAAACAAATACTAAGCAAACTTGCGGTTTACCCTTCAGTTACTAGTATGACATTTTATTTACCTTTATATCAAAATTACTTGGTATATCTACAACGTTGTGACGATGACAACGCTCCACAAATTACAATACAATTTTCTGGTTCTCCGACCAGCAATGCTATATAAACAAAGGCGGGACAATGAATGAGAACTCACGCTTGCAGGTTGTATTTTTACTATGATCTTATTCCTTTATATCTTATAGATTTACAATCTCTGTCATGATACCCGACATCAGTAACAATAATAACAAGAACGACCCATAAAAAGCTTGCTTGGTGGACAAAAGTGATATTTGAATGCAGCAGGAAGGAATAATAATTGGAAGTGCATGGAATAAAGGAAGAAGACGACAGTAAGCATGAAATAAAATGAAAATAACTCACAATTGCCCGTTGTAAATCTACACTGTTATCATTCTTGATCTCTCGGGCATTGATCAGTCTCGAAAGCACCCTCGACATGCAACCATACATTCCCGGGCATGTTTCAAAGAGCGTAAGAAGGGGTACGCTGCTCTGCTCTCGTTTTTTGTCTTTATACTTCGCGCTTTGATATAGCAACCGCGGAAGCCATGTGGTTAGCGCTCCCAACATCGGATCACTGAGACGAGGGTTTGAGCCCTGCTAGAACCGAGATTCTGTCCGAAATTAAAGGTGCTTCATTGCAAAGAGTCCTTCATAATCACCTTCCCATCTTTCTGATATACTTGACGCACGTTGAAAAGCATGCAAAACGACCAGGTAGCAATAATTGGAAAAGTGCGCATTCGGATGTGACGTTAGCATTTTGTGACGTCAAAAACTTGACGTTACGCACTTTTTCTCGGCCATTTTTCAGTGAAAATGATGGTAAAAGGAATTTTTTCATAATGGGCACAGGTACCTTACAAAATGAATTTAGTAAAAATCAACAGACAGCAGTACCGGCAGCGCAAAACCGTACACTTTTCGCGTTTTGAACGCGTTTCGAACGCGTTCCTCGCGCGTGTGTATGAAACGCGTTTCGGAACTCGTTGATGCGCGCACTCACCCGTTAAACGCGTTTTCCCAACAGCCAATCAACTCGGATTACCTGAAACCCGTAAAAACGCGTTTTGACTCAGATTTCGCGAAGAAAATATCAACCAATCAGGGACACTCATTTGCGTTTGCCAATGACGTAGAAAACGCGAAAATCGCGAATCCACCTCAACCAATCAGAAGCCAGAGTTTGCGGTTCTCTCAGTACGCGAGTGGGGAGACATTTTTCTTCAGTTTGCATGTAAAAAATTATTTTATATATGTACGGTTCAAATTGGTTGTTATCAGCTAAATTAATTTACTGCTGGTGTTTTCTTCATGTAAAACTAGACAGCTATCAGCCAATTCTTGTATTAGCCAATACTGAGTTGAGTGCTGAGTGAAAACTGTTTCGCTCAATGTAGAATTCATATTTTTCAAGAACAAACGAATCTCCGTATGGATTGACGGATGATTTGCGATTTTACGTCCTTTTAAACATTATTCTTATAATTTCAGGACGCTAAGTGGTGATAATGAAATGCTGAGTGCAGTAAGACTTAATTTACACCTCAAGCGGCTATCGATTCCGGAATCATAAGTTCACGGGGCTACCAGGGCTCCTACAAATCTACGTAGCGAGTTTCGCTCCATATAAATGGCGGAACCTTTTCCACCGAGATACCCCCTTGCTAGATTTTATTTCGTCTGGTGATTAAATGACGACCTCTTTAACCTCTCTCTAAATCAACTGATGGTAATGTGCACAACCCGTGGTGAATGTAGAATAATCAGTTTCTGGTGCCAGAAGGAATGTATGGAAATGAAATTGGTCATTTCTTGTAGAATGATGCATATTTTTATCAAACTACACCATGTGGTTAAGAGTTATGAGCAATTTCACTCAGTGACTACAGCGGAAGGACAAACAGACTGATGGACTTGCACAGCGATTAAAGTGCACACCTGTGGGTCGTGCAATACTGTTTAGACTTTCGTCACCGTTTTGCATGCCGGTGGCTGGACAATGTTAAAATACATAAGTATACAAAATTTGAACCATATATTCCACGGGGTTCAAGAGTTATGAGCATTTTCACTACGTGACCGTAAATTTTCAACTTGTGCTCAGCAAAGCCTCGTCCATCAAAAAAGACGGTTATGCATGCGAGTCGTTAGATAATGTTGACATGTATCAAAATATAGAATGCGGTTAAAGAGCTATAAGCGTTTTCGCTAACTGGTAACGGATGGACGGACGGACTCACTCAGTGATTATAGTGCAAACCTGCGGGTTGTGCAATAAAAAGTTTTGCATACCAGTGGCTGGGCAATGTTAAATTCCATAAGTATACAAAATTTGAAGCAAATATACCAAGCGGTCCAAGAGTTATGAGCATTTTCAATAAAAGAGCTCGACCGGCCAAATTGATGCTCGGTGAAGCCTCGTCGCTGTTTTGCATACCACGGCTGGGCAATGTTAAATTACATAAGTATACAAAATTTTAAGCAAAATATACCAAGCGGTCTAAGAGTTGTGAGCATTTTCAATCAAAAAGAGCTGAACTGGCCAAACTGATGCTCGGTGATGCCTCGTCACTGTTTTGCATACCAGTGGCTGGGCAATGTTAAATTACATAAGTATACAAAATTTTAAGCAAATATACCTAGCGGTCCAAGAGTTGTATTTTCAATAAAAGAGCTCGACCGGCCAAATTGATGCTCGGTGAAGCCTCGTCACTGTTTTGAATGCCGGTGGCTGGACTATGTTAAAACACATATGCATACAAAATTTGAACCATATTTACCACGGTGTTCAAGAGTTATGAGCATTTTCAGTGGTTGGCCGTAAATTTTCAACTTGTGCTCAGCAAAGCCTCGTCCATCAAATAAGGTTGTTATGCATGCGAGTCGTTAAGACAATGTTGACATGTATAAGTTTGCAAAATTTTGTCAAAATATCCCATGCGGTTCAAGAGTTATAAGCGTTTTCGCTAACTGGTAACGGTTTTCGCTAACTGATAATGGATGGACGGACGGACTCACACAGTGATTATAGTGCAAACCTGCGGGTTGTGCAATTTCAGCTAGATTAATCAAAACATGTTAAAACGCGAGTCAGGTGCAGTGGTAATGGGGTGGGGTACTTCCCTAACTGGTGACTTAACCCGCAATACACACAACCTTTTTTCAATGCTCAACTCCCCTAAACATGAAATCAACTATTGTATACCACATCTGGCTCAGGGCAAACAATGCTAAATGAACAATTTAAGAGGTGAGCTGAAACAAAATTTATTTGTAAGCACGAGTGTGCAATTCAGACTAACCTTAACTGACACATTGAAAGCTAAAGACTGGACACTGAAACTCGATCAAGTATCAAGCTGTTGTAAAGCTAAAATCTTGTAAACATAAAGCAAACTTCAGTAGAAACTTCATATGTCTACAATCTTGGTTTCACTTGTCCTCTCTCCAGTTCATACCTTAAGCCCCATTCTCACTGTCACAGTGCTCGTCCCGGTATCGCCCAGTGAAGAAAAGCAGGTATACCGTGATGATCCTTTTTCCTAAAGAAATAAATGGCATTTTCACATTACCGACGTACTCATGGTGTATTCCCGGTCTAGAATTTGTTACATACCGGGACATTACACCCCATGTCACCGCAGCTTCACCACCTGTAACCGTGGTGGAGCCGGGTTCATCCCACATGAACCGTATTGAACCGGATCAGTCGCTAACAAAACTGGGATCATTTTTCAGGTAAAAACAGGGCTTGTTCCCATCCCTGCCTCCACCGGTATGAAACGGGGCTCCTGAGCTGAGCCGGCCAAAGGCCAGAGTTCAACATCTTACTGGAATGCTAAAGTTTATCATGGTAAAGAGAGGGTGGAAACCCGGACCTGTCTCCGAAATCCCAGGATTAAGCTGGTTCTTGATATCTTTCCTGGTGACTCTTGGTTGCATTAAAATTTTAAAACAACCGGCCGCAGACTTGGGGTAATCGTATTCTGTATTCTTATTCGAATACTATTCAAATACATTTTCTGAGTATTCATAAAGTATTCTGTATTCATGGATTTCTTAGAATAAAAGTATTTGTATTTATATTCGAATACATTGAAAACTTCATGTATTCTTGAATACTTTTATGAATACATTATGAATACTTTTGCCATTTTAAGGTAACATTGATGCACAAAATAAGGAAACATTGATACATAGAATTACATAAATTATGGGACTGATATGACTTAAGTCCAAGAATGCTAGTGTAGGAACTTTAAAGACTGCATCTCAAAGGTAAATCAATACATAAAAGAGATCAGAGAATATTTATTTTATTAATTGACTGCTTTGATGCTATAGAAAAGTATTCAGTCAAAATGACAAGACTTTAATTATTATATGTTTACCACTGTTTAAAGTGTTTTCATTCTAATTAGTTGTATAAGAGATGTGAAAAGCAGAAGAACATATATACAGTTTACTTCAGTTGTTCTTCATTAGTTCTTTGTTCAGAGACATTTGTGCTATCTAAAATTCTGATATCAGGAAATTTCATGAAAAGTGCTTTAAAATGACTGCTAAAGTGTTTGAACATTTCAAGATGCCACCAACAGTACAGGAACTAAGAAAGTTAAGTGTAGGCATTGTGGATCAGTGAATCAGGACCAGTACAGACTACATCCAACTCTGATTTTATTTTCATATCTTTCTGTAAAAAATTAAGTTTTTGAAACCATTATTGAAAACTCTGATCATATGCTGCACTCTACAGTGTCCGATCTTGGTTAACACTGTTAGTCTAGATCTCTTTTATGGCATTAGGCATCATTAGGATAAACTTCCAAGTTAACAAATATAATACCTTTATGTCATCTTTCAGTAGATTGCCCCAGGACAGTATTAAATAGGGACAAGGCACAGAACTGACAACTAAGCCATGCCATACCTGTACAATTTTTGACACTTGTTTCTCAAAAATTACTATACACAATTATGATCCCATCTTAATTTCAGCCAAACATAATTTGAAATAGAGATGAAAATCACAACAAATGCCCAATCTCATACAATTTAAGAAACCTCCTGAATAAATTAAAATGCTATGATTCCTTTGAATTTGATGCAATTTATTGCTGCTATATATTATTTAGAATCAAAATGACAAATAGTGTTGATCCAGATCAACTGGCTGCTGAAGAAGCCATCTGATCAGGATCTACACTGTTGCAAGGTGGGATATATTTAGATTCAGCAGGTAAAGGTTTCATTTATTGTGTTTTCTGTAGAAAGATATCCAGTTGTACCATAGAAATATAAGGTTCCTAAAATAGACATGAAGATATGAAGATATCTAGGACAGGTCAAAAGAAAGCATCTTGTAATCAAAATTGTTTTTATGTTGTATTACCTCTAGAGTCTGGACTACTAGAGATATGATAGTTCAGCATAAACTATTGGATAATGAAATTTCCATTTTTATTGAAAAGTATTCAAAAGTATTCGAATACATTTGCAAAGTATTTGTATTTTTATTTGAATACATTCATAAAAAAAGTATTTTTATTTGTATTCTGTATTCTTAAATTGCAAAGTATTTGTATTTGTATTCGAATACTTTCGAAAGTATTCGACCCCAAGTCTGCAACCGGGGCAGTTAGCCAGATCAACACGGTCACCATCTTTAACCGTGGTGGAGCCGGGTTCATCTCACATGAACCCTATTGAACCGGATCAGTCCCTAACAAAACTGGGTTCTACTGGCCCTAACCGTAGGTGTACTGCCATTTTTCAGGTAAAAACAGGGCTTGTTCCAATCCCTGCCTCCACCGGTATGAAACAGGGCTCCTGAGCTGAGCCAGCCAAAGGCTCGATCACCGTAATGCTAAATTTATCATGGTAGAGGGAGGGTGGAAACCCGGACCTGTCCCGGAAATCCCAGGGTTAAGCTGGTTCTTGATATCTTTTCTGGTGACTCCCGGTTGTATTAAAATTTTAAAACAACCGGAACAGTTAGCGATCAACAGGGTTCATCCCGCAGCATCCAGGAGGTTTACGGTGCTGCAAGGGTTGTTCTCCTGGTTTGACAAGGTTACCCCCAGATCACGAACTGGGACTTACCGGGGATGCCAAACTGAAACAATGAGAATGGGCCTTTAGCAGTAAGGCAGTGGAGAAGACTGAAAAGAAAAGGTTAAGATCTCTAACAGCCTACTGGCTGTAGCGGCAGTGGGGGTTAGAGGCCCACTGTATCTTGGG
Source organism: Ctena decussata (assembly GCA_963989385.1). NCBI lineage: Eukaryota > Metazoa > Mollusca > Bivalvia > Lucinida > Lucinidae > Ctena > Ctena decussata. The sequence continues at coordinate 25,264,050 of OZ022513.1, forward strand.
CACAGCATATGAAAGGTGGAGCCCATGCCTCTTCATTCACTGCCTTATGCATCTTTGATGTGAAACAGGTATCCATTTACTGCTGGCTTGACAGAGTTTGCCAGTCGCTGGATGGCCTGATCCGGGTTTGAGTCCATGACTGTCCAGCAACCTTGTGCATCGTTATTGAGTCACTCTAACCACTAGACCACGGCACCTCTCTGGAGACTGAAGAATTGCATTAAACTGGTCTGTTTCTCCCTAACAGTTACACATACACAAACCTGACTAAGCTTGGACAAGCAGACAAGCCTATCGATCAGTGTAATCTTAAAGCATACGTAAAATCAGACCTAGCATGCATGATGGATGGATAGATGGACAGAATAACTTGCGAGTTAACCGCAGCCCTTTCAACAGCATTTCCATAATACATAATATCGAACAGATGGAAGGGCAATACTGAAAGGGCAAGTGCCATGGAACCAGTATCTAACATCAGTCCAAGCATTAGTATCAACTGACTCCATTGTGGCACTGTGAAATTATGTCTACATAAATATAAAACTTTAACCAAAATCTTTGACACAAAATTCTAATAATTTATTCAGCATCAAACTTCATTATGCACATCTTCTGTATAACAAATCAACTAAGTATTCATAAGATCCAACGATAGATCTAAGAGAAGTTGAATTTACAAAGTATGCACTACAAGTACATGTATCAACTATTATTTAAAACATGCAGGGGTCAGAAAAATGGCTAGGTTCAATACCCTGTCAATTTAACAAAAAATATTTTTTTCCGTATTAAACTTCTTCATGCATATATTCAATATGTCTTTAACACTTTAACAAATCTGCATGGTATTGTAAAAAGATCCACTAAAAGCTACAATGAACATATGCGGAGAGCTGAAATTGGCTAAGTTCAAAACCCTGTATATTTGTTGAAAATATTTTTTCAGCATCAACATCTTCAATATGTCTGTAACCTATTTGCAAAGTATTTAAAGGATCCACTGAAAGCTCTAAGAGGATTTGATTTAACAGCGTATATACTATCAGTCATAATACATATAATTGTAAGAATTACAAAGTGACATAACTCTTGCGATACTGACCTGTCACCCCTTTTTTCCTACCAAACCTGCATTTGTTTAGCAGCAAACGTTTAAGATACTGCATTGCTTAATGTGAATGGGTACACCTCAACATAAGCTACCATTTTTACAAAGAGGAACAACTTTGCTAACTTCCTAATTACTTTCCCTGGCAAAGACACTTTTCCATATGGGGGTTACTCTATTTAAAGGAAAGAATTTGCTTCCCCTGAGTGGAGCAAATTCTTCCCTCTAAGAGGAGCAAATTCTTTCCTCTGGGAGTCCTCACCTAACTTGAGCAGGAGAAAAAAATTAAAATGGCAGTGATGCTTTCCCTGAAAGAGTTTTTTTTATAAATATGAACTTTACAGAGTCATTAAGCAGAGGTGGGCGAAAACCTGAGCTCCTGTGGACACACCACCTGACCTTTCATTAGCAGAACTAGACTTTCTCACATGTGCACAGTTGGGGCTTGAACTCACAGTGATGAGAGACCACATGCTTAAGAGTCAGCACTCTTATCCATTAGGCGGCACAGGCCAACTTCTGAAAGTGTACCCATTTACATTAAGCCAGTACCGAAGCTCAATGCATCAAAAAACTTGTAAGTGTAAAGGAACTACAGACCAAAAACTACTATTGAGGAATTGATAAGGGCATTTACTCTGTCAGAATATATCGAAATTTGTCCATTTATAATCCCAAGTGAGGCATTCTCAAAACTAAAGCACATGCTACATTCAAAGACAATCTGTGTAAAGATACTCGAACTAAAATAAAGTGCTTACAGACAGATCGTCAGACATGGACAGCCAGTGGGAAAACATAATACACCGCCACTAACATGTGGAGTATAAAAAGTATAATCTTGATTCTTCAAATACTTTTGCTCTATTTTATTGATTATAAATTTATGTCTCCTGGAATGTAAGAGGGACTTCTTGTTTTCTGTTACTATACACATGTACAGATTACACATTTTACCCAAATGGTCATTCTACATACCGGTATGACAATCAACATTTGTAACACATGGCAAACCCTGAGCCATCAATTTGCCATTACTGTCTCTTTGCGTGTGGTCATGCATTAACTTGTCACTATTTATTGCAGAACTCCCTTATAAGTGAGTCTAACTGTATTATGATGTTTGCCTTTCAGTTCATCCCAGTTTCAGGCTCTCTGAAGTATGATGCATTCCAGAACAACTTTCAAGGTAAGAACTGTTTCATAACACCCTGCTGTATCTTTCTTTCAGATTTTTGTATGCCAAGGTGAAATCTATCCTGATTATATTAAGCAAGATTTGAGTAAATGTTTAAGAACCTCACTATTACAATAAACAATCTTTCCTTAAATCTGAATTTTCACACAGAGTTGCCACTTATCCTCCACTTCGTAATTCCCTGTCTTTTCTGTGATACTTTACAGTTTTCCATTCCCTTTTTTATAGAGCCAAAGGTTGATTTAACTCTTTACTTCAACAGTGCTAATTGTATTGGATATTGGGGGCTACTGTTACATGTAAGAATTTGCTCCCCCAGGGAGCAAATTCTTTCCTATAAGAATAGCTCTCAGTGAGAAGGAAGAGGCACCTGGACTATCTCTCTAGAAAGTATATCCTTTCTTCTCTTGAACAGAGTAAAAAGATTGAAGATTGCTGTAGTCATTAATTTTTAAAATCCCTGACTTTTCAAGTCCTTTCCCATTTTCCTTACCAACCACAAAACTCCCTGACTTTTCATTGACCTGGAAAAAACTTTGTTTTCCAAATTACATGTATTTTACCCCGACTGTGGCAACCCTGTTCAGGATGGACTGGTCAAGTTGTGTGTTGTTGTTTTTTTATCGTTTTTTTTTTCCGTATCTGCTCCAACAGCAACAGTTGCTGTCATTTTATCTTTAAATAGTATGGATACACTTTCAGGGGAAGCAATTCAGCCATTTTAAGGTTTGCTGCCCTTCTCAATGGTGGTCTATTTTTAATGAAATGAATTTGTTCTGCTGAAAGCAAATTCTTTTCTTTAAAAATAGACCTCATTTCAGAAAGACTTTGTCATCCAGGGAAGCAGACTGGAAGTCACAAAAGTTTGTCCTCTTATAAAAATTGTATGAAATCTTGGCAGATGTAATTCCATTCACTTTAGATAGTCAGTGAGAGCTCTAAAATGGCATAAACCGGAATTGGCTGCCATCATCACATTTATAGGTACTTTCAGTTTAGATTTACATACACCTTTTTCTTTTCTATTTGGAACACATTGATTGGTCTTGTAACTTCAGGCTCATAATTTATCTGTACAAAATAATGATTGCAGCAATTTCAGAGTAACTAAGTTTTTCTTTTGAGCATCTCTATTTATACATCTCTTCTTGACAGCTGCTAGTTCTTTCTGCTTTCTGGAGGAAAACTCTTCAAATAGACGGAGTTTCAAAACCTGCAATGAATAAACATGTATTTGTTACTGGAATGAATAGGGCAACTGTTTTATACAGCATCTTATAGTAAATACAGCAGATTGATTGATTGATTTGATGCTTAACGTCCATGGTAAACAGCTAAGGTCATGTCGGGATTGTCAGTTAACCTAACCACACTATTCCTGGGCAGGCTTAGACCTCCTAAGCGGTTAACCAGTACTAAGTGCACATACTTTCGCCAGTAACTGACAACTGTCCTTCTTGAATCAGCGGAAGGAGAAACGAAAGTATGTGGCCAGACCGGGTTTCGAACCCAGGACCTCTTACTTATGAGTCAGGTGCCCTACTGATTGCGCTACACGGCCCGGCTAAATACAGCAGAACCTTAATGACTCAGACCCTGATGGCTTGTTAACCCTGTGTTAACACAGTGCTTTATACACAACAGTGCCTGCTTAGAACTCTTTCCTGGGTCCCTAGAGGTCAATTTATATAGAAACTAACCCTGGATGGCTTGGAGTACCCTTGGCTGGAACAAATTAACCTGAAAAGAAATGGACAATTGTTCTGCCCTTCTAAAAAACCAGGACAAAGAAATACACATCTAATGTGTTTCATACTGGATCCAAAGCACATGTATTTGTTTGTCCAACTTTTGTGTTACTGTTATGTCATTCACATTCATCAGTCACAAGTGTCAATCTAATTTTGCTTAAGGTTAATTTACATGTTCCAAAGCCTTTTAATGCCAGTGAACTTGTACTTTACAGAGAATCTTACATGACATGAGTGCTTATTTATTATTCAATTTATTAAGAAAATTAGGGATCAGAGTTTTACTGAGCATCATCTTAACCCCCCCCCCCCCACCCCCACCCCCCAAACAATTTAAGAAGTTCAACAATAAAGGAACTTGAATGCAAGACCCCATGATGTGTCCATGAACTTCAAGGTCAGTCAGGAAGATAATGCTGATATGGAGTCCAACCCTTGAGAAGTATCTGTTATCAGTCATTTTTTAAAGCTGTGGAAGACTAGAGGGTGTTCCTCTAAAGACAGAGATATATATCAAATATACATGTATATCATTCAGAAAAAAGTCTAGCAAATATCCGTTTTTGTTGCACTGGTCTTTACCGATGACAGTAATACCGAAATATAAATACTGAGAAAAACTTGAAATATTGACATAATAAAATACAGGGAGGTTGTGTTTCGGTATTTTATTGTTTGTATAGGAAGAGACAATATGTTGAAGATTTTTTTCACAGTTTACTTTCTATACCTATACCAACAAAGAAATATAGATGCACCATTCGCTACATATATTTACTTGTTCGTTTTATATGGGAAAATGCTTTGATATAGAAGTTATTGGAACTTGTTGAAAATGTTGGTGCTGAAGTTGATAAATACAGTCAAATAAATGAGAACAAGAACATTCTTAAGCAATAGAGGTCAAGGTCATTCTTTTACCTTCAAGCAATGTCTCTCTTATTTTGACAGTTTCAAACTGCCAGGTTTGTTCAAATGATGACCCGAGTTTGACCTTTGACCTTTTTACTCAGCTGAGCGATTCAGGGCCTCATGGATCTCTTGTTCCATATATGGTTATGTACCACCATTACTTTTGTCCATTGACTTCAATGTTAATTCTTTAAGGTTAAGATACTTACAGAATGACGCATGTCCCAAATCTGTCGCCACCTTTGGTCCCAGTCTTTAGAGCAACTTGTAAACTCGAACTGATGCTGAGAGCTTTTACTATACCTCCACCATCATCTTTTCAGGTGACATGTCCAAATGGTTGACTGGGGTATCCCAATGCACTTTAAAGGTGGCCAGTTTTGGGAAACCCCCTAGACTGTTGCCTCATTCTGAAAACAAAACTAGTACTATTCTTATTATGTTCAAACATCACTGGCTACATGTAATCACACACATACATATGTAAGCTTACAGGAAGATGTACAAACGTGCAGATGAACGTGCATTTTGTCCAGTCTTTCATGTTTTAGCGGGGCCACAGTCCATAGTAGACACATTACCTCAGAGTACGTTTTGTATGCAAATGTACAGTTAGGGCTCACGCCACCCCAGACATTCAGCAACACTGCCATCACCAACCACCACTACCCTTACACTACATATTTCAGCTCAAGACACACTTGGCGCAGATTTCCTTGTTTATTAGATTGAAAATAAAAATCAGACATGTGCCCCATTGGGAGTCGACCCAATGACTCCCTTCTCGAAAGGGGAACAGTAAATATACTAGTCCAGGTACTCCACTGCCCGCATGCACAGATGAACATTTGCACAAACACACAATTATACAAACGTATGTGCACAACCAGGCACACACATACCCTTTCCTGTCTTGGCCAGGACAGAAAGACAAAATGCCTGATCCCCATTCCCCTTCTACCCCACCACACAGACACACACACACAAATGAAATAATAAAAATGATAAAGAAAAAAATTTAAAAAAATGTAAAAAAAAGAAGACAGATCATAGGGTTCTAGTATCTAGACAGATTTCCGTATTGAAACTCACTATTATGAGTGTGAATGGAACAAATTACATGTAATTTGTTAATAATAATAATGATATAAAAATAATCATATAATTTTTCCGAGGGCAAATGCTGCTACAGCTAGGGAGTCACCGACATTCTCTATTTAAAGAGGACTTCACTATCAAGAGAAGCAAAGAGAAAGCCACAAAAGTTTTTTTCCCCTTTGTAAAAATGGTTGAAGAACATGGAACTATACCCTAACATCTAAACGTGTTTGGCTATACCGCTATGTTTTGTCAGCTATTTTACAAAGGAGACAACTTTAGCACAATGATATTTATTCCCCCGCCCCCTCCCCATCCCCAGTTCCCGCTGTCTTTTGTGGTTAATGCATGATTCACTAACCGTGGGAGGGGCGTGGAGGGCAACTCTTTCAGAAAAGGCTTTTTTCAACTGGGAAAATGAAAATCAGAACAAGTATTTTTCTAGCTCCCATCCCTACATACATGAAGGAGGCAGATGTTTCCATATTAGAGGGATCTTCCATACGGTACATAGAATAACCGAAAAGCACAGAAATACCGGAAAGCACTGCAATAACCAAAAAGCAATTTAGAAAATCATTTTTTTGCATGAATGATCATTGTAATATTAGTTTCATGGGTGGGAGAAGCATTGAAAGAGTAGTTTTCTAGACTTCAGTTGTCTTGGTTTCAAAACTGACAACGATATTCCACAAAATAGTGCACAAACATATAACCGAAAGCACTTGCACAAGTCTTGTTTACCATTAAATTTTGTGTCTCATATTGATAATCTGTTCAGTTTATAATAAACTGTATTTGACTATACATAATCATATGTTGTTTTATTTACTAATTTGGTTTGTTAAGGCAGATGGCAGTTCATATCAGGGATACAGACTAACTAATTTTTCATAGGAGCAAGCTGGGACCCTAACAAGAGGCCCAAATGGGCCTGATATCGCTCACCTGGCTATTGTGCAACGGAACCATTCTGATACAAAATTGGTCCAATTCCACTGAGAATTTCTCATTTACACATTTTGCTACTTTTAGTAATAGAGGCCAACTTGCCTGGTCTTTATATATTTACTTTTGAAACACCACAATGCAAGAATCATTTTGCCACAAATTTCATCAAACTCCATTCAGGGGTTACTGAGATATTGCCAGTTTCATGTTTTGTGCTATTTTTACTAACGGCAGATGGCGGCCATCTTGGATTGCTAAGATGCAAAAAAATCGAAAAGCCTTCATGCAAGGACCATTTTGACACAAATTTGGTCCAATTCCATTGAGATTTTCTGATTTTCACATTTTTCTATTTTTAGTAACAGAGGCCAATATGACTGGTCTTACAATTAGATATTTTTGAAACATCTCAATGCAAGAATCATTTTGACACAAATTTTGTCAAAATTCAATCAGCGGTTACTGAGATATTGTCATTTTCATGTTGTGTGCTATTTTTAGTAACGGCAAATGGCGGCCATCTTGGAATGCCAAAATGCAAAAAATCGAAAAAGCTTAATGAAAGGACCATTCTGACACAAAATTAATCCAACTCCATTGAGATTTTCTAATTTTCACATTTTTCTATTTTTAGTAACAGAGGCCAATATGAATGGTCTACAGTTAGATATTTTTGAAACATCTCAATGCAAGAATCATTTTGACACAAATTTCGTCAAAATCCATTCAGCGGTTACTGAGATATTGTCATTTTCATGTTTTGTGCTATTTTTAGTAACGGCAGATGGCGGCCATCTTGGAATGCCAAATTGCAATTAATCAAAACGACTTCATGCAAGGTACATTCTGACACAAAATTGGTCAAATTCCATTCAAGGGTTCTTGAGTAATTGTCATTTTTATGTTTGTGCTATTTTTAGTAACACCAGATGGCGGCCATCTTGGAATGCCAAATTGCAATTAATCGAAACGGCTTCATGCAAGGAACCTTCTGACACAAAATTGGTCCAATTCCATTCAAGGGTTCTTGAGTAATTGTCATTTTTATGTTTGTGCTATTTTTAGTAACGGCCCCCATGGTGGCCATCTTGGATAGTCAACTGGCACAAAATTGAAATAATTCCATTCAAGAACCAATTCTGACCAAATCTGGTCAGAATTGGTTGCATTTTCTTTATTGACATTTGAGCAAAATTGGCCTTGTAAATGCTAAGTAGGTCACTGTGACCTAATTCCGCTATAGATTTTTTTTATTTTTATAATTTTTAACACCAAGGTCCCACTTATGTTCCATGCAAACTTTCAACCAAATATACCAAATGGTTCTGGAGAAGAAGTTGATTTTGTTGTTTTTGCTATTTTTAGTAACAGCAGCCATCTTGGATTCTTGACCTGACCCAATTTTACAATTTTGAAACCCTGTAGTCTGGTCATGTTCCATGTGAAATTTGAGATCCATGGGCTCAGTGGTTTTAGAGAAGAAGTTGTTTGAAGTTGTCTGTATAGGTCATTTTTTTACATTGGCATTGGAGCAAAATTACACACGTAAACAGAAAGTAGGTCACTGTGACAAAACTCCGCTACAGATTTTTTCATTTCTACAATTTTGAATACCAAGGTTTCACTGATGTTCCATGCCAAAATTCAGACAAATATACCCAGTGGTTCTGGAGAAGATGTTTATTTTGTTGTTTTTGCTATTTTTAGTAACGGCGGCCATCTTGGATTTTCAACCTGACCCAATTTTACAATTCTGAGACCCTGGAGTCAGGTCATGCTCCATGTGAAATTTGAGAACCATGGGACCAGTAGTTTTACAGAAGAAGATGTTTGAATATTTGTTTTTAGGTGTTGACAGACAAATTCCGTCACGACGCACGACGGACGCATTGGTATGACAATAGCTCACTATGGCCCTTTGGGCCAGGTGAGCTAAAAACTGAAAATTAGTCGCCCAGCCAGAAATTTAGGGGCCCACATTTAAAACGTCAGAAACTTGAGATTTTTTTTTATTCAGAATCTGCGCGACATTTGCACTGTTTCCGTAGGCTTTGTAGTAAATCCTCCTTTCTTCTGGGTTTTGCTTTCTTTTAGCTAACGGGTGTGAAACACCAGCGATGTATCGCCATATTATGCGCGAAAAATTTACAAATGGTCAGGATTTTTGCTGTCAAACGGAGGAGGCAGCCATGTTGTTTTTTGATAGTGAATAAAATCCAACACACAAGTATGACGGAACACCGAATATTCAACGCAGATATGGGTGCGGCAGTTTGCAATGCACTTTGAGGTGGCGGATTTTACTCCAAAACGAGGGGACACCAATCTAAGGCGAAAACAGGCCAGACACTCGCTGACAGCTGATGATCGCAAGCTGGGCGACTGTCATTTTAATTTTAGGGGGCCCACCCGATTTTTTACTCGCAGTGGGCGACCGCTAGTCTGTATCCCTGCATATGCTTTGATATAACTGAAAAGCATTGGAAAAATGTTGAGCGTCTTTAGCGCCATTTTCTGTTATAATGCTATTCAAGTATGAAACCCAAGCTAGCAAAAGTGTCACAAATAACACTACAAACGACTTCCAACCAAGAAAAGCCTTATCATTCCCATGTTAAGCTGATTTATGATATTGCTTTTCGGTTATTCAGGTGCTTTCCCGTATTTCTGTGTTTTTCGGTTATTCTATAAACCCGCTTCCATAGAGGTGTATGTATTCAGCTATAAATCTCAATATTGAAAATGTTTGCCTCAACAAGCTCTGAGGTCTGGCTGCACCCCTGCCCCTGGGTATGAAACTTAATGGGACATGCTAGTCTATGCATCATCTATAGGGAAATAAATCAAATAGTGGTCGGCTAGACTTTCCTTTCTATTCTTCAGCCAGGGTAATTGCTGCATTCCTAGTTTTGAAAAAGCTAATACTTGTAACTAACGAGAGTTCCCTTAATAATGCACGAGTTTGCGAAATCCGAACAATAGGTCCAATCGAAATAATAACACTACGGTTCAGAATCGTGCAGATTTCAACAAAAGGAAGAAGACAGAGAATATGTGAAGAATATCGGTAAACCTTCACATGAAGCGTGAAATCTTTACACACCATTTCGGTCAGAAATAAAAATACATGACAATTTCTTTGGAGTTTTCATCTGATTTCAGTCTGGTTGGCACCGAGGACAGCAAATCACCGACATTTCCGTTCCGGAAACCAGGCGTCAAAATACCGAACTTTCTTCTTCTGTATTTTCCGCCCGTCTGTTACAACTGAAGTTTATTGGTGATGGGTCCAAAGACAATCATTTACTTAGACTTCAAGACCTTTCGATCAGGGAAGCTAGTCCCTAGCCCTGACAGAAGAAGTAAACTTAGTAACCGAATCCTACCAACATAAAGCATACCTTTACAACACTACCAACATAAAGCTCATACGGACAGAACGGGACCTCAGTTGAAAGTCCCTCCAAAGGACCGGAGAAGCGGAAGACCGAACCTGCGATCCCTGAATTGGTAGTTTTGCACCTACGACCGTTATTATACATGAGATTCAAGTGATGTTTGAATGACAACGATTTTGAAAGGGTTCGGATTCTTTGGGTCAAAATCCTTCCGCTTTCACAGACCAAAAACCCCAGTGCGTTCCGCTGAGAAGCCCTGCACTGTACAGGAGCAGAAGAAGAAAAAACATATATATGAATAAAAAGATGTGACGAAATTCCAGGAAATTTATATAAGCTAAGTTGTTAGAAAACTCTCTCTCTCTCTCTCTCTCTCTCTCTCTCTCTCTCTCTCTCTGTGTGTGTTTCCGTCCGATAACCTCTTCACATACCCCGTAAGTCAACTTTATTACCATTCTCATTTAAGAAAATAAAAGAAAATAGTTTTAGGCCATCGGGTTATAGGAATAATAAAATCAACAGCATTAAGCGCGAATGTGTCTTTAGACCAGAGTATGAACAACATACATATATTTCGTCAAATAATTAAAAAACGCAAATCCTACTTTCACTATTTACCTGTATAGCTGGTATTCAGTTCATTGGACAAAAGTATAAAGGAGGCCGGGAACCAGGCTATATGCGATCCACACGCGTTTGGCAAACGCACTTTTCATTGGTCTAAACAGCAAACGCGTGCGAACGCGAAGCGACGAAGAAACGCGAACTTATATCGCTGTTCTGATTGGCTGAAACGATTTTCGCGTACAAACGCGATGTTCGCGATTTTACGGAGCAACTCGATTGGTTCTTTCGAAAACGCGTTTCTAAATCGCAAAAACGCGTTCGTAAAAACGCGTTTCGAGCGCGTTTCGAACGCGAATTTCTTGCGAAGCGTGTGTACGGTTTTGCGCTGCCAGTACTGTAGAGATAAAATCTCATCATTGTCAAAACTCATTTTGCAATGGGCTGTGCCCATTGTCAAATTTGAGGTCAAAGACGCGAAAATCCACAAAAAATAACACATCATGATATGGCTACCTACCCCATTTTAGCATCCTATAACACAAGAGTGTAGGTTATCACGGCAAAATAAGTACCGGTCCTGAAACTAGAGATGTTGTGAGCACACAAAAGCACTATACTACTATTATTCAAGTCTCCATAGTCCTATAAGTGGTAAAAATCACCAAATCACAAATCATGTTAAAACTGGTACAGCCTTCCGAATTGATGATAAAATGTCGGTTGATGCGCGTTTTCATGTCATATAACTGGCAAAAAGGAGAAACAGAGGTTTTTGAAAAAATTACACGTCTCCCCATAGAAAAATATGGTCTTTTATTCCCGGTTCCCCGTTGAGCAATGAAATTACGCATCAGCGAGGAAATGATAGGAATCCTTGCCGTACATTGTATTGAAACCGTCTATTAAATACCTGTACCTTGTATTTTTATCTTCTGTACCTTGCATTTTCATCATGTAAACGAGGGTTGTGAAATCGAAAGTAGGTCATTTTAGTTGGCAACTAAAATGACCTAGATAATCTTTAAATCGTTTTTATTAGATTCCCAAGGACGATTTAATATTTTAAAGCCGTCCAATCACGATGATATACAGTTACGAAACTGTAGTGAGAAGCATGCAGCGATACTTCACAATAAAATATTTCCCGCTGACAGAGCAATGGGGCCTTTAAGCGACTTCAATTTTTTTCCTGATTTACAGGGCCGATTCGGCAGGATCGTGAACCTTGCTTGAAGAAATTCCATCTGTACTTGCAGGTGTTTGTGTTAAATCTAAACTTGTTTTCTAAGAAAACGGTAAGATGAAAGATCAACGCCTGCAAAACTGGCATCCATAAAACTGCAAATACAATAACAAATATTCTTTTAAAAAGTGAAATGTCTTCTGACAGCTGAATTAAAATCGAAGCATTTTGTCCGTACGCGCTGCCTTGTAAACACATGGGAGATATCCCAGTTTTCCTTAGGGATCGCGTATAGAATAGGGCAGAATAGACCCCCCCCCCACACACACACGGAATTCACTCTTTTCTTGTTTTCTCTTTCAAATATCCCTGAGTCACTGGTAAATTCTACGTCGTTGAACAATACCCATCACTTCGGCGTGCGAGGTAGACAAGAGCATACGACACTTCAGTAGTGAGATTTGAAACTATATACCACGGCGACTGGACGGGAGTACATACCGTTTACCGAGAGAGCCACGAAACTAGGACGGAAACTTCGACAGATCCTAGGAAGTTTAAGCCGAAGTTGTTTGCGCATGAAGATATGGTAATTTGAACTACTTTGGCCTGTTGGTCCCTTGGCTCAGACGATGAGTGAGAAAGCCGGATTCAGTGCATGACACATCTTCCAGTCCATGCGAAAGTCAAGTATTACCAATCTGTTTGATTAAGAAGTTCCAGGGACTGAAGTAGCTCAGTTATCTGGATATTAAAAACTTGATGTTTCTAATTATTATAACAGTGACTGTCTAGAGAAACAAATCAAAATGTCAACCTTTATACACTCGAAAACCTCCGGCTCAAACAAAGTTCAAACAAATGTGGCTACATTGAATACAGACTCTGACGAAGAATTGTCAACAGCATCACAATAACTTGAATTTACACTTAAATCCATTGAAAATATGAAAACAACCATTCTGCAAATGTCTGCAGCCATTCCAATGTTTTCCAACGGCACTTTCAGCTTTCTAGTGAATATAGTTTTCAAACATTGAAAGGCTAGATATTGTTTGGAGAAAATAAACTACTGCTCGAGTACTTGGCAAACTCTTTTTCACAAAGGTCGTTGTTTTCCAGATTTATAGTTGTTTCAATGCAGGACAACAACAAACACAGTGATAAGAAATAAGATGGACGCCCAGAATATAACCAGAATAAAAAAAATGGTTGTTTAGTATGTTATATATATTGTTTAATATGTTGCTTTATAATTAAGTGCATCTGTGAGTTTGATATTTGTGAAAATAGAAAATCAGTTGTATATTTGAGATCAGAGGATATATACTGAGAAATCATAAAATTCTTGTTTGGTTTAGACTTTTAATCTAAATCAGCGCTTTTTGGCCATTTGGATCCTTTTTGATACTAATCAGTCTTTGAATTGACTGCCTTATTCAAATTACATGTAAAAAATTACAGTATGCTTTCTCTGGCATTCATAACCAGGTATTATCAGGGTCACTGATGAGGCTTGAATAGCCAAAACTTCGAGGCATGGCCCATGTTCCTTCTTTTGAATGTATGCTCTGCTCTTGAAAGAACTCTTTAAGTTTTTAATCATTTATGCATTGTGACTGTTATGGAATATTTGTTTCTTTGTGTAAAATCTCTACTTTTAATGATATTGAGATAAGGAAAAAAAGAAATATTATAAAAAGATTACGACAAGGCCAAAGGCCCTCGGGCCAATATGGACCTACCGGGCCGATATGCCTGGTTACGCAATAGCAGACCCTCTGGCTAATATGGACTTACCGGCCGATATTCCTGGTTACGCGACAGCAGGTCCTCGGCCTAATATGGACTTACCGGACCGATATGCCTGGTAACGCGAAAGCGGCCATGTTATAACCCCTGATTACAACTACAAGGTAAAGTTATACCGCACATGGGCGTGCGGTAGCCAACAATGGATGCACATGGCTAGTCATATTACCTGTCCATGTACAACATCAAACAAAAAGGGATGATCGAATTATCGAGAATATAAACGTATCCATACCAAAATATAGTGCGACAGACGCGCGTTTCAGGATTTAACTTCTTCAGAGTCGCTTAACCCCAAAGGTTTGAAAGAAAAAAATTGATGGCAGGTCTCGGCAGGCAAAGAACATCCCTCTCCGAGCCACACTTACTGTCGCATTCCGCGGGACACATTAGCTGCAGACATCAGGTAAGAGAGGCCTACGTATTTAACCACGGGCGCAGGCGTCCCCCATCAAGCCACCTCAACTCTGCATCTCGAGAAAGGCTACAGATAAGGGCATCAGGAAAGAGATGTCCGATGCAACAAGAACCCGCAAAAAGCCAAAATAATCAAAAGAATGGAAGCTAAACTCCGCTAAGATTCATGTCGCTATGACAAGTAAATCTTAGTTTAAGAGTAATTTAGAAATTTATCGAATTATTTCCTTTAAGCACGTGTAATATATTCTTGTTTCAAGCGACGCCATTCATTTACAATATAGATCTACCAGATCGACTGCGAGAATGCACATACTGACCCAAGTCCTGTTTGTTCATACATTCCATAAATTACCATTTTCGGTAACTGAATGAATAACGTGCAAGATATTGCGGTTCGCCGATATCTTTAGATTGTGACTTCCAACAGAAATGAATCCGAATGCATGGGCTGATCTGAGTCTTCGCCAGATGCACACGCTATAACATGTAGCGTGTTCCCTACTTTTGCACTATGCTGACTCTTATTTTAAGGTTTTGCATACATCGATGGTGCTATAATTTATTAGTCTTTACGTTTACCTAATGGGTCTGGAAAGCGCGACCTGTTTTACCGAGTTCGAAAACCTCCGGCGGCGGAATTCGTCACACCGTTAGCCGTGTCCTCTGAGTGTAGAATTTCTTTATGATCCTAATCAAATGCCCATTCTTTCTTACAGTTCTTGTTTCAACATAGTCTCTCATTCACGACAGTGAATGTAGTGGCAGGAGGTAAAAAATAGCAAAATGTTGTTGAAGAAAGTTACGTCAGCTTGAACAAGCCTGCAAAACTTATTCTACCGAATCTTCTGGGAGACTGATCGACTTTGACATAAATTGGCAACGCATGTATGACACCGGTCTGACATTATTTTGGATCAAGGAATAGCTTGTGCCAAGAGATTTTGCCGAGTCTGTATATGTTGCTAAACTCAGGGTGTGAGATATAAGAACAAACAAGCTACTTGCAACATTTGTGACTGTGAGAAAAAGTATAATAGGCAAACAAATTGTGATTTGATATCAGTGTGATATTATGTGGTATGCGTTTAAACAAATATACTTGGAATTGGTACTAAGAGAACTACTCGTCCAAAATAATGTAAATAGTTTCAAGTAGCAATGTTATTTGATACGAAACGAATACAGCTTCCACTAGAATATAAAGTTTTGACAAAATCATGAGAAAATCAAACAAGATAGAAAAGTCAAGCAGCCCTTTGTTTACGTAGTTCGTGAGAAACACATAATATATATCATGTCTGCAATCAAATTTTCCGCCAGAAGGTTGTAACCCTTGCTCCAGGAAACATAGCTTGTCTTCATTCATTCTCTGTCGAGAGACTCAACATTATGGTGAGAAATACTTTCTGTTATAAACAATACAGTCGGATGGATCATACCCCACCAAAACTCAGTATGACTGTTGTCTGCTCTATGCTGATGATCATCACAATGAGTCTTCAATTTGTGGTGTCAGGTAAGCATAACGACCTTCGAATAAGTTAAAGATATTTTGAGCAAATCCGACCGATTTTTATGTTGCATTTTGGGAATAATGCAATAAAGTAATTTAAATACTTATTTTTTTTTCAATTTTCTGTTGGAATTGGAAGAAAGAGATGTGTTAATGCTGCAAGTTTTAGTTGACATTTATTTTATTCAGGTGCTTACTTTGAGTTTATATAAGTACCTTAAACAGGTTTGAAAGTATTTTAACTCATTAATGAATATCAAAGTTCTGAAAGTGCTCCATGGCGGAAAGTGCTCCACCGTTTTCGATCAGAATGGATTTTGCCGTAAGCAGAATCGGTGCCTTCTGGTGCAGTCATCGATCCGTTCCGTTGAACCTCTGGGAGACCATCGTAATATGAGAAGTAGAACACCAAGAACATGTCTTTATTTCCTTGGGACCTATTCGGTGTGTTGCCTTTATTTAAGAGACAAAGTGTCTCCACTGTTGGTAAGCTACCTGTGCTACTAAATTGCTGTCAGAAGTAGGTGTGACTTTTCATTTAGCCAATCAGTTACTTAAAAAGGAAACGTATTGTCATCTGACTGGCAATCGTTGTTGTTAATTTAATCTTCATTTTTGATAGTGATGTCTCTATCCGCCGTTTTCACTCATCGTTGACACAGGGTTATCACAAAGTCAAGCTTGTGTCGACAGTTAAAAGATTTTTTTGAGACACCATGACCTCGTAGATCCCTATAACATGTCATTTCTAAATTAATTTCCTATTTGATGGCCTCAGCCAATGCTTAGTTAGGCTTTCAAATACCGGACTTTCATTTTCAATGATTCTTGCCACTGATACATATATATGGCGGGTGTATTATAATAGGCAGGCGATGCTTACTACTCGCGAGCGCCTGATCACACCTCTGTTTTTGGGTCTGTATTTGGGTATCTAGAATATTCCGGAATTGTCAATGTTTAAATGACATATTAGCTCGACACATGATTGGGTACTTTGACCACTTTCATTTCATAACATTTCAAATTGGCTTTCGTAGGCTGCTGCATATACTCTTGTAATAACTATGGGGCAGATTGCCAGGATTATCAAGACAGAGGACACACAACATCTGGGGTATATCACGTTACTCCACAATGTACACGTACTGGATACGATGTTTACTGCGATATGGCGACAGATGGGGGAGGATGGCTGGTAAACTACAATTTTGTTTTGTAGTAATAATCATAGAAAGTGCATGTATCCTATAATGTAAAGTCTATGGGTTCGGGACCCTTGCCACCTAATACGAAATTTCATAATGGCCATAACTGGTTTACCTTCGACATGCACGAATAGCTCAGACCAACATGCACATTTGCAATGTTGAAGGCTACGGTCCTGTTTATTTTGATTAATGAATAAATTACGGCGTGGCCTACGCCTTAGATGTAATATTAATTCCTGAAATGCAATTCATAAGGAAATTCATAAGGAAAACGTGTTTATGTGATTTGTCAGAAATTATGTATTTAAGGCTTTGATAGGGTATCTGCATTGTATTGTTCTTTGTAGTATTGCTCTTGAAATAACTCAATTAAAATGAGTCTGATGTGGCACCTTTACTGTCTAAACAATCCCTATTTAAGTTGTTTTATTTTAGATCACACTAGCGATCGTTCAGTTTTGTTTTGATGTCGTGGACCGTTATGCTGCATTTCGATGTTGGTTTGCATGCTTTTATTTGTCCTTTGAAACTGTTGTAGTCATATGCCTATTCTGAGCAAAGATTATACTACAAAAGGCTGCCAGGTCTCGTGGTTATTGCCACAGTCTTCAGTTTCTGTCATAACCAGATTCAGTCAAACCGTATCTGGTATTTTCGAACTTCAATTTTCATTTTACTGGTTCTAGAAAACGTTAGTATTGTTTCACTTGGTATTATTGCAGATTGACAGCCTTAATGGCTGCGGGTCGGTTCGTATTGATTTTGGGATGTCTTTTGTGTTCCAAACATAACCAAAGTTTGATGTCTTATATATTTATTTCTTATGGTGTTTTGTAATTAAATGAATCGTGTGTTCCTCTTTATTATCTTTCCAAAAACTTGTGATGTGTGGCAGCCCTGAAAGAAACTCACTCTGAGCAGCACTATAAATCAGTTTAAGATGCTGGTCCTGCCATTAGGCGTAAAAATAGCCGTGTTTCCACTAACCCGACCGACCCTGCTTCAGACCCCCGACGCTGCTATTTCTATCATTAAAAGAACATAATAAAAATTGAAACATCGACACTACCATTTTCAATTTCCGACTCTACCCAGTTTCGTGTTTGCGTCTTCCCATAGTAATTTCAGTTTTTCACTACCTTTTTGTAGTTTTTGGCATTTAGTACCTTCCGAAATACAGATTTGACTTTTTCGAGCATCTAAGATGACTTATCATATACAGTGCAAGTCTCAAAAATACAATTTAATCAACAAAATACATGTACAAAAAACATAAAAAATACAGACCCGACCCTATTTTTCTTCGGGAGAAAAAATAATATAATAAAAAAACTTTTTCCTTCAAACCGACCAGATTGTTTTTCAGCATCTTAGTGGAAACACAAGTATTTTTTACGCCTTAACAAGCTATTAAAAGGGCTTCTTCTACTGCATAGAGAATATCAATGTCGTATGAATATGATGTTATGTGTATACTCTTTTAGGTATTTCAAAGACGATTAGATGGGTCCATAGACTTCTACAAGAACTGGACGGAATATGAGAAAGGCTTTGGTGATCCAAGTCATGAGAATTGGCTAGGTTTGTATTCTTGGTAATTTTACAAGTTGTTATACGTCTACAAAGCATGTCAACATTCACAACTAACCTGGTAAAGGGGGGGGGGGGGGGGGCGGGGGGTCCAAATCTGCCCACGCATGGATTTTCTTGTTACTTTGCATGTTTACCATCTTTAACCTTACAACTACAAATATGCATTTATCTGTCTCGGTAAAGACTTTAAGGTCTCAGGAGGGCACGCTGAAGTGCTCCCGTTTTTTTGTGATACCAGCCTTATAATTTATCGATCTTAAATCCTCATCTTCATTAAATTTCATAAAATGTGAACTACAATAGTAAAAGGGCTCCATATTAATATCTTTGATCCCGTTTATGCTTATGCAAACATGCAAACAAAACTTGTTTTTTAAACATTAAGTCAGAAAATATTGCTAAAAGGGACACTAAAACTATTAAAAAACGAAAAGCACCCCAAAATTTATGTATGTTCCAGTCAGTGTCAACATATGAAATTTTCTGAAAAATAGGCGTATTTCCCCTTTATACCAGAGGAATTTCATGAAATTTGGAAACCGGTAACATTGTCACATAATGCATGATATAGATGAAGGTGATTTGTTTGACAAAAATGCATGTCACATTTAAGTGTTAATATGTTCATAGAAACATTTCATTTTCTAGTAATATAGATAGTAACCTAAACTACAATCATAATAAAAAGCTCCATATGAAGATATATTGATCTACTTTGTCTGAGGAATAAATGGAAAACTAAATTAACTCCGACCACTCGACAGTGTACTACGTAGTAAAGAAAAAATACAACATTGGATCTACCAGAATAAGTATTTCACATGACATTTTTACTCATCAAGGAGACCAATTGTGCCATTTTATTTTGAAATCCATGCATAAATGTAAAATTAATAGATGGGACATGCTCAACAGTTTTATCATTTAACGTTCTATTGTGACCTTGACCTTGGACCTACCAGAATAAATGCTTCACAAGACACTTCTACTCATCAAGGCGGACAACTATGCCAAATTATTCTAAAATCCATCCGTAAATATAGAAGGAATTGTCTGGACAAGCTCTATTTATAACCATTGTATCATTTGAAATGACCTTGACCTTCAACCTACCTGAACAAATGTTTCGAATAGCACTTCTACTCATTAAAAATGGGAACAACTGTGCCCAATTCTTTTGAAATCCATGCATACATGTAGCAGAAATGCCCCGGACAGGCTCAGTTTATGACCATTATATCATTTGACCTTCAAGTCTGACCTTGACCTTGGACCTGACTAAATATTTCAAATGGTACTTCTACTCATCAAGGAGAACAATTGTGCCCAATTTCCATGAAATACATACATAAGTGTAGAAGTTATGGCACGGACAAGCGCAATTTATGACCATTATATCATCTGACCGTCAAGTGTGAACCAGACCTTGGACCTACCTGACCAATTGTTTCAAATGGCACTTTTACTCATCATGGAGAACATTTGTGCCCAATAATTTTGAAATCCATCCATAAGTGTAGAAGTTAGGACAAGGACAAGCTCAATTTATGACAATTTTATTATTTGACCTTCAAGTGTTACCTTGACCTTGAACCTACCTGACCACAATTGTGCCAAATTATTTTGAAATCCATCCATAAGTGTGGAAGTTATGGTCCGGACAAGCTCAATTTATGACCATTTTATCGTTTGACATTCATGTGTGACCTTGACCTTGGATCTACCTGACCAAATGTTTCAAATGGCACTTTTACTTATCAAGGAGAACAATTGTGCCAAATTATTTTGAAATCCATCCATAAATGTAAAAGTTATGGCCCGGACAAATCCGGATGGACGCACAAACGCATGCACACACGCACTAACACACATTCGCTCATACACCGAGCTGAAGATGTAACAACTATGTCTCGCTCACCGCAAGCGGCTCAACAATAAAGGTTTTGGTGAAGAAAATGGGTGATAAAATTCACTAAAACTAAAAATAATTAGCATAAAAATAATCATAAAACTACATGTATATGCATTTCTAATTTTTTTTTTCACACGTTAACATTCAGCATTTCAAAAAATCATGTTACCGGTTTTCAATTTTCAAGTAAATTTATAATTATAATTTACACATGTATGGCCTAATTTCATATTAATTTGAAAGGTTGAAAAGAACTGCAACATAGTCAAATCGAAAATTTAATTTGTTAAAAAAAATTATGGAGCTGAAATTTGGGGGCATCTGCAAACAAAATCCTACAGCTTTGGACTGCTTGAAATTGGGGTGCCCCTATTTTTTGCATCCCATCCAATTAAAATGTTATAATTTAACAATTAAAATAGATGGATCAGCAAACATTTCATAAAGGCAATAGTAATGTTCTAGACAATCACTATGCATCATAATATGGAATTCGGTGCGTGGGCAGAACTCTATGTAAATTTTCTATAGGGTGGACCCCCCCCCCCCCCCCCACCTCTGCAGTCATGGTTTCATAGTGTGAATATTCAGTTCTCTCTAACTACGCAACATATATACTTTGACTTTGACTTTCCTTGAAATAGGAAAAAAGCTCTGCATGAACCCATTTAGTGGTGTAATAAAAGAAAAAAAGCTCTGTATGAACCCGTTTTCTGTGGTGTAATAAAGAAAAATGTAATACGTGTTTCATGTAAAATAAGTGATAGTCATGCATTAAATTTGGCATTGGTACTTGCAATATTGTTTTAAGGTTTCTGATAAGCCCCTTAGTCGTCGATGTTTGTAAACGAATTTAAAGTTAAGAGCTTAAAGTTAAAGAAAGAAACCACTATTATGAATACCGTAAAAATTTAAAAAGTTGGGACACCTGAAATAATTACCATAGTTGTCTTAAAACGGAAGAGAAATGTAGTAATGCTTCCAAAAGATGCTAATGTAATATGGAAAGGCAAACAGTGATGACCCTCATCAAACCTTCTTGGGAGCAGTCTGTTCTGTGTCTGCAATGTTTGTTCAGAACTATCTGTCCTAATACTTAAAAGTTTTACGATAAGGACAATTGTGTCCTGTAGATCAATGTATCGGCTGCATATTGTACCCTTGATATTTGTGTTATTAAGATTTGTGTTTGATTTTAAGGACTGCGTCCTCTGAAAAGAATTCTGTCTCAGGGGTTCTATGAGCTTCGAATTGAAATGTCCGACTTCGAGGGGAATTCTGCATACGCACATTATGACGAATTTGATATTGGTGATTTTACTGAAAACTACAAACTTAAAGTCACAGGTTATACCGGGACTGCAGGTATGTGTGTGTGTTAGGGAGACTGCAATAGAAATAAAGATAATTCGTTTCCTGCTATTTACGACGCAAAGAACACTGGTAGTCCTAGGTGTGCGACATTCCGTCATTCTATTACTCTTTCTCATGCCAGCGGTAGTAAAATTAAAATCTTAAAAAGTTCCTTCGAGAGCAGAGAATACATACAGAGATAGGAACATGGGCCAGACTACGCAGTTTCGGCTAATAAAGCCTCGTCAGTGACCCTGACAATATCTGGTATGAAACCAGAAAAAAAGCAAACTGCAATTTCTTAATTTTAATAGGGCAGTCGATTCAAAGACTGATTACTTTCAAAAGGATCCAAATAATATAAAAGACGATGATCTAGAATAATAGTCTAAATCGATCTCAAATTTAAGATTTCTCAGAATCTATCCTCTGATCTCAAAGGATGTAAATGAAATATAATAACTCTTAAACCATTTGAGATATAGAGGATCTTACATGAGTGGTCATTTCAGATGAAATTTATGAAACGAGCCTGTGGCGAGTTTCACAAATTCATAAGAAAAGACCACGAGTGTAAGATTCTGTTTATCATATGACCCTTTAAAATGGATGTTTTCGCCTTCTAAATGAACAAAATTTCAATAAGAAAACGCATTGTCGACACGTACGGTGTCAATGACATTGCATGTGCTCGCTAAAGTTTTATAACACATGTGGTCATACGATTTTTATGACACGACATTATTCACTGAATAACAGCGACGTCATATGATGAATAGTCATATGAAACCACATAGAAATATTGACCAAGAGTACAAGACGAAACACATGGAAACACCAATAATAACAGTATGATCAGCAATTATCCACCCTTTGTTAATTTACCCAGCCGAACTTGAACCTGCCTTGCAAATTACATTTCAAGAGAAATTCGTTATAGGACATGCAGACTATGTGACGATGAGGCTGAATTTCGAGCTTGTTCAAGATTTTTTGAGTGAGTGAGTGAACTCGGGTTTAACGTCCCACCAGAAAATAGTTCATACGAAGACGGGACCTCGGTTAAAAATCTCATCCGAAGACAGAAGAAGCGGGAGATCGATCTTGCGACCCCTCGATTGGTGGCCGAGTGTCTAAGAGTTTATGCCTGTTTAATGATCCATTTAAAAGCAAATAGGCTGTTTCTGGCACAAGGTCACATATATGCTTTTCTGCACTCAAGGAAGAGTAATTGTTTATTGAGCAGTGATCTCTTGCAAGTTTTGAACTTGTTCGAGATCGAGATTAAATGCCTGTCTTAGTTTCAAGTTTCATACAGATCCAAGAAAAGAAAACTCCTTTACACCCAAAATAAGGACAAATATGACGTTTTAAAGTACACAGGGGCAAGTACCTCAAACGCATATAAATCGGTTAATGCCGAAGACAGACATATATAAGCTTTTTTAGCACTAAAGCATCTGATACTCTGAAGTAAATGAGCTGTTGTTCCTGGACTTGACCTTAGAGTTAACACTTGACCTATGAAATTGCAAAATTTATTCTCCAACTTCCGATGCACTTCGAGTTTGTTGTATTTCTAGCATTTCGGTCAGCCGTTTATTTATATTTGAGTATGCTTTCCGTCATTTTGTGATCTAAAATTATAGCAAGTATTTTTTTATATTAATTATAGATCTACATTTTGTGTGGCTTTTTGTTTGTTTGTTTGTTTGCTGCATTGATGTATAGTTCCTCTGTGTTGGACTGGACGAGTCTATTATTAAAAATGTTCTGTTTCATGGTTTATATTCCTCCCTCCTTTTTCTTTCGGTGATCTGGGTAAGTTGTGATTTGTGATGATTATTAGCTCACCTGTCAAAGGTGAGCTTATAGTATAGCCATGGTCCGTCGTCCGTCGTCGGCGTCCACACTTTTAAACACCAATATCTCCTAAACCAGCCGGCCAATCTTAATCAAATTTTATGTGTAGCATTGTTGGGGTAGGGCATTGTCTGAATTAGGCTAAAGGGCAGATCGGATCGGAACTCTGGTTGCCATAGCAATATATAGCTCCCATAGACATATAATGGGAAAACTACAAAAATCTTCTTCTCTGAAACCATGAGACCCAGAGCTAACATATTTAGTACGTACAAATGTCTATTGGTCCCCTACCTAAATCCTGCCAACCATGCCCCTGAGGCCCAAATCGGCTATGCTCCAACGGACTTACAAAAGGGAAACTCTTCAAAAACCTTCTTTTCTGAAACCATGAGGCCCATAGCTTAAATATATAGCATGCATCAATGTCTAGTGCTCCCTTACTAACATCCTGCCACCCATGCCCCTAGGGCTCAAATAAGCTACGCCCCAGGGCGTCATTTCTTTATATACAGCTATATAGCCTAAGAAACTTCAAAAATCTTCTTCTCTGGAACCATGAGGACCAGAGCTTACATATATAGTATGTAGCAATTTTAAGTAGTCCCCTACCTAAATCCTGCCAACCAAGCCCCTGGGGTCCAAACTGGTTATGCTCCAGGGGTCATAAGCTCCCATAGACTTTTAATGGGAAAAACTTCAAAAATCTTCTTCCCTGTAACCATGAGGCCTAAATCTGATATATTTTGTATGTAGCAATATCTAGTGGTCCCCTACATGAATCCTGCCAACCATGCCCCTGGGGCCCAAATTGGCAACGCCCCGGGGGTCATTATCTCCCGTAGACTTACGATGGGAAAATCTTAAAAAATCGTCCTCCCTGAAACCATAAGGTCCAGAGCTTATATATGTAGCATGTAGCAATGTCTAGTAGTCTTCTACATAAATTCTGCCAACCATGCCCTTGGGGTCCAAATTGGCCACGCCCCAGCGGTCATGAGCTCGGAAAAACTTGCAATTGCACAAATTCTTAAAAATTCTTCTTCTCTGAAACCATGATGCCAAGAGCGTATATATATAGCATGTAGCAATGTCTAGTGGTCTTCTACATAAATTCTGCTAACCATGCCCCTGGGGTCCGAATTGGTCACGCCCCGGGAGTCATAAGCTCCCATGACTTAAAATGGGAAAATAAAAAAAAAATCTTCTTCTCTGGAACCATGAGGCCCAGAGTTTATACATATAGTATGC
Source organism: Ctena decussata (assembly GCA_963989385.1). NCBI lineage: Eukaryota > Metazoa > Mollusca > Bivalvia > Lucinida > Lucinidae > Ctena > Ctena decussata. The sequence continues at coordinate 25,289,147 of OZ022513.1, forward strand.
AGCAACATCTAGTGGTTTCGTATATAAATCCTGCCAACCATGCTCTTCCGGTCCAAATTGGCCACACCCCAGCGGTAGTTAGCTCCCATAGACTTACAATGGGAAAACCTTAAAAAATCTTCATCTCTGAAACCATGAGGCCCAGAGCTCATATATGTTGCATGTTAGCAATGTGTAGTGGCTCTACATAAATCCTGTAAGCCATGCTCCTGGGTTGCAAATTGGCCACGCCCCCACCCCGGAGTCATAAGCTCCCATGACTTTAATTGGGAAAATCTGAAAAAAAATCTCATCTCTGAAACCACGAGGCTCAGAGCTAATATATATATATAGCCTGTAGCAATGCCTAGTGGTCCCCTACATAAATCCTACAAACCATGCCCCTGGGGTCAAAATTGGCCACGCCCCAGCGGTCATTATCTCCCATAGTCTTACAATGGGAAAACCTTAAAAAATGTTCTTTTCTGAAATCATGAGGCACAGAGCTTATATATGTAGCATGTAGCAATGTCTAGTAGTCCCCTACATAAATCCTACCAACCATGCACCTGGGGAGCAAATTGGCCACGCCCCCGAGGTCATTAGCTCACATAGACTTACACTGGGAAATCTTCAAAAATCTTCTTCTCTAAAACCATGAGGCCCAGAGCTTATATATGTAGCATGTAGCAATGTCTAGTGGTCTTCTACACAAACCCTGCCAACCATGCCCCTTTGCCACATCCCGGGGGTCATCAGCTCCCATTGACTTACGAATGGCAGATCTTAAAAAATCTCTTCTCTTAAACCAGGTGGCCCAGAGCTAACTTCTTGAGTATGTAGATCCTGCCAACCATGCCCCTGGGGTCCAAATTGGCCATGCTGCTCCAATAGACTTACAATGGGAAAGACTTAAAAATCTTCTTCTCTGAAACCATGAGACTCAGAGCTTACATATTTAGTATGCAGCAATGTCTAGTAATCCCCTGCATAAATTCTTCTAATCAAGCACCTGAGGTCTAAACTGGGCACACCCCAGGGGGTCATTTGTTTATATAGAGCTATATAGCTAGAGAACCTTCAAAAATATAAGCTCCCATGACTTTAATTGGGAAAATCTGAAAAACATCTTCATCTCTGAAACCACGAGGCTCAGAGCTAATATATATATATATAGCCTGTAGCAATGCCTAGTGGTCCCCTACATAAATCCTACCAACCATGCCCCTGTGGTCAAAATTGGCCACGCCCCAGCGGTCATTATCTCCCATAGACTTACAATGGGAAAACCTTAAAAACATGTTCTTATCTGAAACCATGAGGCCCAGAGCTTATATATGTAGCATGTAGCAATGTCTAGTAATCCCCTGCATAAATCCTTCCAATCAAGCACCTGAGGTCTAAACTGGGCACACCCCAGGGGGTCATTTGTTTATATAGAGCTTTATAGCTAGAGAACTTTCAAAAAGCTTCTTCTGTGAAACCATAAGGCCAAGAGCTGCAATGTATGATAGTCCTCTACATAAATCCTGCCAATAAGGCCCTGTAGTCCAAAGCTGGCTACATCCCCATTGGGTCATCTAATCCTATAGAATTGCAGCCTGTTTATTAGCTTACCTGAGCCGGAAACTTACATTTTAGAACGCAGGCGAGCGCATGTTGCCCTTGGGCTACTTGTTTATCTACGCCGGTCTGATATCTACTGATGCCCGGCGTATCTATTTAACGTTGACTTTGTTAAGTGTAGATACATTTGGAATCTCTTTTCGTTTTTCCTGTTTTTGGGGCTACTAGTGGGGTTAACTAATATCATATATAAAAATATAGGTCTTGCTGTCATGGTGAGGACTAGAAAACACTTTGTTGAGTGGCTCAATACGTTTGTGATAGTCCAAGTTTGGATGGATTAAGAATAATTATCAAAGTAATAATAAGATGTTACATGTTAACTATTGCGGATTGCTTTGACTTGATGTGTTTCGGACTTAAGTGTACAATGTAGTCGCATCCGATTCATAGTATTTAGTTTTAAGAACAAAATAAAGGCGATATCCAGACCTTTTTGTTGAGGAAAAACCACATAGTTAAAATATTTTAAATCTCCTCAGTGATCCTGACAATTCCTTGCGACGAAATTTTGTTGTGTTTTTATGGCATTTTGATAATTAATTGTAAACGCATAACGCTGATAATACCTAAAAGAGCCGGTTAAAACATTCATATCGGTCATGCGTCTTTGAAACAACATGCAATTTCAAGCGATGGCGTTGTTTAAACTTCTACATGTATGGCACTTTATGCTATTGCATTAATGTTGATACGACATCATTTATAGTTGTTTGTCCGCTATAAGTATGGCAATAAATATTGAAATAATTCAATTTTCGGCTACTTAAGCGTAATCTGTGACTCTGGACTACCAATCCAGTTGTCGCAAGATCGATCCCCCGCTTCTCCGGTCTTTCGGATGAGACTTTAAACCGAGGTCCCGTCTCCATATGACCTCGTTGTTGGTGGGACGTTAAACCCGAGTTCACTCACTCACTCACGTAATCTGTGACCCTGACAATATCTTGTGACAAACGTATGTAGTGCCTTTTATGGCACTTGAGTTATTAATTATTAATGCATAACATTGATATAACGTAAAAGAGCGGGTTAAAATTCATATGGGCCAAAGATCTTTGAAACACTATGATGCAATTTTAAGCGATGGCGTTGAAACAACCTCTATGACACTTATGTTGCCGTTGCATCAATGTTGGGGGTGGTTGTCGAGTGATGGTACTGGTTATAGCTTCCAGTGTCGGGGTGCCCTACTTATTTGGATGAAAGTAGGGCAAGAACCGACTGTGCTTGCAGTAGGAGCTAGAGGGATTGTTTGAAATATTTTCTCTCGTCTATCATTTCAATTTTCTTTCTCCCTCTCTCTGTGAGACGGCCCGATATAGACTGAAATGCTATCTCAAAGGGCCGTTAAACCCAAAATAACAAACCAACCAAATGCGTCAATGTTGATACGTCTTTCTTATTAAGTTGTTTGTCCACTATAAATATGAAAATAGATATTGTGTCTTATATTGACAAGAATATACGGTAATGCTATTACTTTTGCCGAATATTATCTTTGCTTTATTTTAGGGGATTCTTTCAGTTATCACCATGGAGCTATGTTTTCAACATGGGATAGAGACAATGACATTCAAGGAGCTTATTCTTGTTCGCAGCGTCACAAAGGCGGCTGGTGGTATTTCAGTTGCCACAAGGCAAATTTGAACGGTCAGTATTTAATTGGTGTCCATCCGTACAATGGTAACGGAGTAAATTGGTACCACTGGAAAAGCCACAACTACTCCCTGAAAGCCACCGAGATGAAAATAAGACGAACTTAGATAATGTGATGAATATACAGCGCTGCAATGTATATTGCTAGGTGAAATAATTATACCTACGGCTTGAATTCAATCATTTATTTATGTAGCCTAAGTATGAATGTGAAATACAAGGCTTTAACAATGATGCACAAAACTACTAGTACTATTCAGAATTGTTTTACTTATTCTGCTTGGTGAGCACTTTGCTTTCAAAGGATCCGACTGTCTTTAGAAATTAACTTACTAGCAGCTGGTGTTAATTGCTGTGCTGTGAATGGTAAAATGCTGAAACGTCCCTAGTAGTTCACATCTGTGTATGGCCATTCGGATCATCGGGACCAGTACGATTCATTTTGAAAATAGAATCCCGCTGAGTCGACGTTGCATGGGTGGGTGGGGGGGGGGGGGGGGGGGGTAACGTGGGCGGATTTGAGGGGGGCAGTGTTGATCTTTACGAAACTTTGAAACTAGCAAGACACAGCCTCATTAATCAGGAATCTATGTGTACCCTACCTTTTTAGCGTTCCTTGATTTCGTATGATCCATATATTCAGAATTATTTAAAATCCAATACTGAGTCTTTTTGAAATTGAGGTTATAGGCTTCTTTGAAGTTCTTTCAAGGATAGGAGGTCAGAATAGAAAAACAAACATTCCGAGGATCACTGTTTGCCTTGCGATGCCGAACAGTGACCTTGATTATTTTATCCGCACATCACACCAGTGAAAGATAATTTTTTCTTGAATACCTTTTAATTTGCAACATTTGATTTTAAACGTAGAATGTATTAAAAACATAATTGTATAATGCAACTGTTATAACTGAGTTTGGAGGAAGCCGAAATTTTCAAAGGCGACGTTATGACTAACTGATGTCTTCAAGACGTTACTAGCTGTAAAACAAACATTTCTTGACGACGTAACTACGTCACCTCCTATTCAACTAATGCAGTTTTTTTCCTCCAATTCTGGGTAGGATAACCTTGGTGGGGTAAGGATTGGCGACGCATATAAAATCCAAAACTAGAGAGCCTATTTCCAACTTGGAAAGATTGCGTCTTTCAGGGAAGCAGTACAGGAAGTCACAAAAGTAAACAAGAGGGCCATGAGGCCCTGAATCGCTCACCTGAACAATTGGCAAGGTGGCTTAGACTTATCATGTCTGAAATTGTCAAAATATGAGTTTTGGGTCAAAAGTCAAAGAATGACCATGACCACTTGTACTCATAAATCTTCATGTACTCATTAGACAACCATATATACCATTTTTAGGCCAAAATCTCCAAAACTTTCAATAATTTCTTATGTTCTAGCATTTTCCCATATTTGACCATGCCGCAAAAAAGGTCAAGGTAAACCCAAGGTCACCATTTGAACAGTCTTGGTGGTACTCTAGTACTCCATGCTATTTACCAAGTTTCAGGGCCATAGGTGTATTGGTTCTGGGGAAGAAAAATATTAAAGATTTATCCCGTAAGTGGTAATGGCGGCCAAGTTGGTCATGTGACCTGGACTGTTTGAACAAATTTTCATTCAATCAACCCCTGGAGGCTCTATATGAAATGTGTTCACAATTGGCCCTTTGGCTTTTGAGGAAATGGTTGAAAATGTCAAAATATGAGCGATCTGGATCAAAGCTAAAAAAATGACCTTGACCTCTTGTACTCGTAATTCTTCATGAACTCATTAAGACAACTGTATATACCAATTTTTTAGGTCAAAATCTTCATAACTTTCCATGAAATCTTATGTTCTACCATTTTCCCATATTTGACCTTGCTGCAAAAGGTCAAGGTCAACACAAGGTCATAATTTGAACAATCTTGATAGTACTCAAGTACCCAATGCTACTTACAAAGTATCGGTCAATTGGTTCTGGAGAAGAAGATTTTTAAAGGTTTTTACCATATATGGGCGTGGCGGCCATGTTGGTCATGTGTCCAGGACCGTTAGATAATATTTTCATTCCATCAACCCCTCGAGGCTCTATATTAAATTTGGTTCCAATTGGCCCAGTGGTTTTAGAGCAGATTGTTTGAAATTGTCAAAATTTGAGATTTCTGGGTCAAAGGTCAAAGAATGACCTTGACCTCTTGTACTCAAAAATCTTCATGTATTCATTAAGATGATTCTATGTACCAATTTTTAGGCCAAAATCTTCAAAACTTACCATGAAATCTCATGTTCTAGCATTTTCGCATATTTGACCTTGCCGTAAAAAAGGTCAAGGTCAACCCAGGGTCATAATTTGAACAATCTTGATAGTACTTGAGTACCCAATGCTACATACCGAATTTCAAGGCCATCGGTCTACTGGTTCTGGAGAAGAAGATTTTAAAGGTTTTTACCATATATGGGCGTGGTGGCCATGTTGGTCATGTGACCTGGACGGTATGCACAAATTTTCATTCGTGTACCCGATGCTACATACCAAGTTTCAAGACCATCGACCTATTGGTTCTGGAGAAGAAGATTTTTTCAGGTTTTTACCATATATGGGCATGGCGGCCATGTTGGTCATGTGACCAGGACCGTTTGAACAACTTTTCGTTCCTAAGGTCCCAGGAGGCTCTATATGAAATTTGGTTACAATCGACCCAGCGGTTTCAGAGGAGAAGTCGTTTGAAATTGTGGACGGACGGACGACGGACGGGCGACGGACGACGGACGCCGGAGCCTTACCATCCTATAAGCTCCCCCGGAGCCTCTGGCTCAGGTGAGCTAAAAAAATGGGCAATGATCAGGAAGTAATACAATCAAATACCACATTCCGCTCTCAAAACCAGTAGGGAAAGAAGCACATACACACAGAAACTCACACAAGTTTTCGAAAGACATGCACAGTTAACCGAATTAGCAGCTCTTTTCCAAACAGATGGTCATTTAGCTACCCCAATAACAGCATCAACATCTACTTTTACTTATTGTCTATTTAAGTTACAAAACAAAACAAAACAAAAGGCAGATTGGGCAGCAATACGGGTGACCAAACCGCCAGAGACAATAGACAATCGGACACAGCACAATATAACATCAAGGAACCGCAACAGAAGTACCGCCTTGGAATTGTCAGCAAAAGATTACTGGAGGGTTTAAACATGTTTTACTGGGCCCAAACCTCGCCCTCTGCTTCTGCAGTGGTTTGAAACATCAAGATAGCTGTTTGGTCCGCATGAAGGTTTCCTAACTCATCAATGAATCATCTGCGGAAGCAAACAAATTACAGATAAGGCCAACGATGAATCAGAGATGAGGACTCAACGGAAAGAACGTATTATGACACCGGGAGACCCCTGTGAAGTCAGACAACACCAAGCCGTTTTCCTTTGAGAAAAGTATGGATGTGTACCCTTACAGCTTTACATTTTAATAAATAGTTATTATGTTTGAAAGCAAAGTATGTAGATAGAGAAGGAAGCAATCAGAAACCGACATTACCGTTTATCACATCCTGCCCTAAACACCAAATTGGAAAGGAAAACATTGAAACGGCACACATAGCAAAGCAAGACAACTGATAAGTAAAGAGGCAAGGTATTTCCCAGGAGCCAACCATGAGCTTATATGTACCAAAAAGCCAAACACCAACAGAAAACCGACAAACAATGTCAAATGAAGTAAATCACAACAGAAGCACCACTTTGGAACGGTCAGTAATACATGTAAATTACTCGGGCCTTTTTATCGATTTTTTGCATGCGCTTTACCCTCACTCTGGATTCAGCTGTGTTTCATAAACATGCAAGGTGTTCAGTCAGTGTGAAGCCCTTCTAAACTTTGCAAATCTCGCAAAAGATGATGTTCTGCTCTTAAGATATCCTTATTTTATCTCAGTATTGACAACTAAGCCTCTTTCAATAGTTTGCTTAACACACACACACACACACACACACACAAACCCTATCCCCAACACCAAAGGGAAAGCATGACAAAGACATCCCAACAAACAATAAATTACAAGTAATAAGCCGAGTCAGCAGCTCTTTCCCAAATAGGTGGCAAGTTTGTACTAGTATAAAATACCATCAGACAATGTTCAGAGAAAAAGAACCATAATCCTACTTTCAGTTCTGATGGAATTATGTCCCTTTGTATTTTTCGTATAATAATTTCATATAAGCTTTGTGTCCATGTCTCAAAAACTCTTTAGGATTTCTTCATGAAATTGGTATGAACATAAATCTTTATCTTACGATGTGCATAAAAAAGAACCATAAGCCTACTCTCACTTATTACAAAATTACGCCCCTTTGTATTTTTCGCATTGTAATTTTTGTATTAAATTCGTGTCCGCTCCATTTCTTCTTAACCCTTTGAAAGAATTTTTTGAAACATGAGTCGAATGTTCACCTTATCTAGGCAACGCGCAAAACTTGTATTTCAACAATGTCGGACAAAGGTCAATGTCACACTTAGAGGTCAAAGTTCAGAAGGTAACATTATTTGTCCGCTCCATATCTCGAAAACCGTATAAGATTTTTTCATAAAAGTTTATACAAATATGAAGCATCATCAGACAATGTGCAAAGGAAAAGAACCATAATATGATAACCCTGCTTTCAGTTTTGACGTTTTGACGGAAATATGCACCTTTGTCTTTATCATATAGTAATTTTATATTAGCTTTGTGTATACTCCATATCTTGAAAACCGTTTAAGAGTTCTTCATGAATGTTTGTACATGTACAAATATCAGACGATATGAGAGAAAAAGAATCATAACCCTACATTCAGTTCTGGTTGAATTATGCCCCTTTGTATTTTTTCTAGGAACTGTTTGTTTTGTAGTTTTATATCTGTATTGTTATTGAAGATTTAAGCTACTGACAAATTTCTCTCATCTCAATAATGCCATTTAAAGACTCCACCGATATTTCAGCATTTAAACACTGTTTTTATATCAATAATCTTTCATGTGTTTTAAATTCAGTGTCCTAAAATTTTCATATTGTTCCAATAAATCAGGTTTACATATAATCTTTCTGTGCCGAGTTCTTCAAAGCACCGTTAGCCTAACGAGCTCGTTAAAAGGTAGTTTCGTTAATTGTATTACGACTGTATAACCAAATAATCTGATATTCTTATTAAAAATATGTGAGAAGCTTTTTCACTGCAAAAGCTTCACATTTTTTAAACAAAATTATTATAACGTCTCATTAACTAACGACGTGATAAGTTTTGAACAACTGTGCCCTGGTGTTTTAAAATTGAGGTACCGATACCAGTTAAGTGCTTTCAAGAGTTAATATCGAAAAAGTGAACCGAATGCTTCGATAGCGTTGGCTTGACTTTCTAAAGAAAATAAGAGGATAACGTCCCTCCGATGAAGAAATAAAAATCAATCTAAAACTAGTGGTCATCTTCTAAATTTTATATACAGATGTCAGAAATATAAACTTGAACGTAATAGTAGTTATGGTAACGGATTCATGCCGTCATCCATATCTCTTACGACGTGCTAAGCATACCTATGCAAGTTCAAGTGTATACATTCACTAGTACCTGGCAAATATAATTCAAATCACCATTTAGTGAGATATTCTCAAACAAATAATTTATTTTCACATTAGGATTTCATGCCATTTTAAATTTTGACACCTACCGACAATACAGTATCCACCGACTTCCATGGCTCTAGGTAAACATGAACACTTTCTGACAAGACATACGGAATGTTCCATCATACAGGAATAAATAGAGTCTCCCCCAAGAACTGTGCCGATATCTAAAATTAAGTTGAGAGAATGCAGAAATTTTTTTATGCTTGGTGAGTCGACAATATAATTTAAGTACAGTAACTATAGTAAAGTGTAACATCCATGCTTCAGTGACATTAAGGTAATAAGATATTGAATAACTCTTTTTTATTTTTTAAAACAAAACAGACTTGTTGTTCATGATGAAATCCGTAGACTGCGAAGTATATATAACACAGTATACGAACTAACTGTACCATGTCTTCTGGGTTTCATAGCGTTGAATCGAGAGTACAAAGTTCGCTTATAACCAGTAGTCGGAAATCATTATGTTTTGATATTTCATCAGGAATCTGCTTCGTCATTTATGGTTATTCAGCTTCGAAAATGTAAAGAGGTAAGTTTAATATAATTTGCTCTTCGGTCTTTTACTTTATTACCCTGTACAATGAAAACCTCATGGCCGCCACAGAAATTTTATTCCGAACAGCTTAATTTAACACGAGTTTGTTTCGTGCAAAACCTAGCTATCATCCTATTATAAAAACTAACAAACAGTAGATTGATAACGCCTTCCGTTTATTTAAAAGATTTTTTTTATAAAACATGTAAGAAAGGGCTCAAAATGGTTTTAGAATCATGCCAAGGGCGATTTGAATACTGTACCGTTTACTATCCACCCATACACATTGTACAGGGCAATAAAGCAAAAGACCGAAGAGCAAATAATATTAAACTTTCCTTTTTACATTTTCGAACCTGAATAACTATAAATGACGCAGCACATGCCGGATAAAATCTCAAAACATAATGATTTCCGACTACTGGTTATAAGCGAATGTTTGTACTCTCTATTCGACGCTATGAAAACCGGAAGAGCTCGTACAGACAGTTCGGATACTGTGTATAACATAATAGCATGCACTAACGATGTCTCTACCGTACAGCTCCTAAGTTTTCGGGCAGTAAGGTATGTATAAATAGTGGAAACCGAGATCAGACCGTTCCTTCGGAACCAGTCCGAACAAGGTCTACACAGTTGCTATTCCATCTCCGCATTTATGTAGGCATTTACTGTAAGATCAAACTGGAATATCAACAGGAAAATAAATAGTTGGGCAAGGACAGGCTGTGCTTGAAGCAGCTGCAGAAAGGTGCTTGTCTGTTTAATGGATATTTTTGAACTTAAACATAATGATTTTTTGCTGGGAAACGAAATGGTGAATTGTTTGGTTTCTTTTGTCTTATTCTGAAATATACAATGGAAGTTTTACTGAAATAATACGCATAAGCATGCCCCATCGATAAAGTATATTTTCCATCATTTTTTTTCATGAAATTTAATTAACTTGCATTTGAAAAATGATAACATCTTTTTACTTCTTGCATTTTTACAACTTTACTTCAAGTATCCTATATCATAGATCATATAGATAACATGCTTTGCAGAAAAGAAATAACAGCTATGTGCTAGAGATATGAGATATGAATTTAAAAGACAAATGTGTAAAAATAGTATGTACAAATACAAAATTTGTTTTTTTTTACTGAGGAAAACAAAACGGTGATTGTTTTTCTCATCCAAATGTTTTATAGCTATTTCAGTTATTTAGCTGGTATATTGGTTTGAATGCCCTGCCTATATTTCTATTCAGTATCTTCAGTATCGGTATCAGTATCCAGCATCATTTTCTCGCTACCTTAAGCGAGACTTGGTTGTTACGAACACCGACAAAAACAATATAAGCGGGGGTTGGGTAACTAGTTTTCGATCCATCAACCAATGCCATGGCTTCTCAGATATATAGTTGTCTGGACCGCGTGGACACTATTTAGCTTGCCAGTGAATTAATACATGAAAACACAAAAAAGAAACATCGTGGTAAAACAAAAATCAGAACTTCACATAAACGCCGACGCTGGAGCAAAACAATTATATTATCAGTTAAACCCCGGAGGACTCGATTACAGACAAGCAAAATCATGCACCAACTAACTAACTTACAGTACATGCAATAAGTTTTAGGGTACAGTCCACTAAATATTCATTAGGATAGCCCTGCCTTTTTCGGGGAGAGCATTAAAGCAAGACAGGTTTGGAAAACTTTGTATGTACAGTTTTGTAATAAAATGACCAGATGTTAACATTGTCATCTATGGGAAATTAATGGTGAAATGCAACCTTTAGGTACAGTCCACTAAATATTCATTAGGATAGCCCCGCCTTTTTCGGGGAGAGCATTAGGTTTACATTGTAAGAGAGATGACGTCATCTGTCAGTAATGCATGTTAGACTTCTTGTAGTATAAAAAGACCAACAAATGATAGTTACAAAAATGCATGTTTAATTGAGAAATATTTTACCAGAAGGAAATGGGGTTGATTTTGGTAACCTACCCCCTAGTAAAAAGTATGCTATTTTTTGGGGGTACGAGTTGGTGGTTGCAATACTTAACCTAGCTTAGCTACTAAATGAGTTGGGAAGGCAGTGGATGTTTTCGTCTCAATTGATAAGCTAGAATGACACTTTAAAGCAAGACAGGTTTGGAAAACTTTGTATGTACAGTTTTGTAATAAAATGACAAGATGTTAACATTGTCGTTTATGGAAAATTAATGGCGGAATGCAACCTTAAAGGTTCGATGCGCCATTAAGTCTGACCCCCACCCATCGGCATGCAATTTAAGAGGGTGTGTCACTGGGTAATTTTTTCGTCTGCGTCTTTGGCGCTTCAGAGATTAATACCTGATAATTCCGAGCACGTGTAGCTCTTTTCATGACCTGAGTTATCATTGACCACTTTATATCTGTTACCAACCTCAAACAGGTTGCCAAGGAGTCGCTCATGGGGTCCAAGTTGTGGCGGGCTACATTCTGTTTAGAAGGTAAAAAATGAAGCTGTTTGATGCAACAAAAAAGTTAAAATGAAAAGCTGGTTTCAATTGTTTAAACTAACGATTTTTTAGATGACGAGAAAAATGTTGTACGCAAAAACACCTCAATTTTTGTCACTTTGTTTTTCAGCAAAATTATTTAGCACACTTGATTTTATATGCATTAGAAAACCTCAAGAATGCTTGACTAACTAACGGTGATTTGAACTACTGGTCCTGACATTTTATCATTAAAGATAAATAAAAGCAGTATACAAACGGGTATCAACCACATCATCAATAACGTTTAGAGAGCATTTAAAAAGTGTTATACGGTAGTTGTAACTGACCGTCCCAAGGCGGTACTTTCGTTGCGGTTGCATTTGTTTTATGTTCGGTGCTGTTTAACTTATTGTGTTTTCATTTTGACCCTTCTGTTGGTCTAAATTATTTAGTTCAGTAAAGATAGCTGAGTTGCCACCTATTTGAGAAAGAGCTGCTGACTCGGCTTATCACTTGTAATTTACTGTTTGTTGGATGCTTTTGTCAATCTTTCCCTTTGGTGTTGAGGAAAGGGTTTTGGATCTGATTCAGTCAGTTCCTGAAGTGTATTTACTTTTTAAATTTACCTAATTTTGAAATTGTGTGATTTTATAGAAGACAAACTGGAGAATCAATTTCCTGTCTGCAAAATTTCTCCCTTTGAAAAAAAATGGCAGCATAATTTCACTGCTATATCCATGTCTTAAACTGAATTATATGACCCTTTTAAAACTTGCCAAAATTACACAATGAAATTCGAATGTAAACGTTAGCTACAACAGTTACTGCTGTTAATATTCAAGTCAATATAGTACCTTCTTTGACACACGCGTTGTCAGTCATTTCCATTCGACATCTTTCTTGTTCTGTGCATTGACTGCATATGACTGGCAACTGGCTCTGTAATAAAGGATATGCGCGACAATACGGGATGACTAAAATAATAATTAAAACGAGGCGCGACACGAAAACACAAACAAAGTGGCATGTGCGCCCAGCGAAGACTCAGATCAGCCTGGGCATCCGCCCAGTCTGATCAGAGTCTTTGCAGTGCGCTTAAAGGGTAGCTAAGGGTCTTATATACTTTCATGCCGACAGCGAAGACTCTGATCAGACTGGGCGGAGTCTTCGCTAGGCGCACATGTCACTTTGTTTGTTTTCTCGTGTCTCGTGTCGCGGCTCGGACAGTTTGAAAAGTTGAATGGGTGCACCAGGAGAGGCAAGTCTGTCATTGTTTTCCTTAGAAGAAATTCTTAATTTTAAGGGAAGACTCCGTTTTGCAAGAAGTTAATCATCCAGAAAAAAGAAGTCAGAAAATTGTTCCACTTTTTAAAAACTTGCCGAAAAACATGGTGTACACATACATACATGTACACCTTCATTTCTAATAGAAGTAGTAAGAAAATTGATATTAAAAGCTATTACTGCTATTATTATTATTATTATTATTATTATTATTTATAAAATAAAGAAATTATAGTAAGCATAAGCTACTTTGCAAATGAGCGACAGCCAGACCCAAAGGTTATAAAACTATTTTTATGCTCAACTCAGCTGAGCAGGAAATTTTACCTGCTTACTGATAAGTACTGTTGTTTCCTTCCTCAGTTTAGGTGAGTATGAATTTTTTTTCTGCTTACTAGTATGAGAATGCCAACATAAGTTGGCATTTTCATATTTATCAGCCGAGAAAAAATTCATGCTCAGCTGAGTTGAGCATGGAATAAGTTTTATAACCTTGGGCTCTGGTTACCTGTCCACGAGTATATCTCTGATAAAGTACAATAAATACAACTGATAAAAATCCTTACCATGTCCCAAAGCAGCTTCTCACCGTAAGCATAGCCATGTGCTTCAGCTAGTGGGAGATCGCCTTCAGAATCACCAGAGTTTAGTATGCACACTTTGAACTTTCTCCGAAAATTAAATGACCTACATTTCTTGCGATAGAAACACTCCTCATAGCATCCATACACTGCGATTCCATAAATTTGGGCAAATGAGTCATTGCGCAATGCAAAATTATGTTTTAGATGCACCAAGTTGTTCTGGACGAGCATTCCCGTGCCGATGGTGCTATTAATAATCCATGTTATGAGAAAAATATAAATAACCATAATGAATCATAAAAGAAATATTGTAATCATCTTATTGGTGGAGAAATAATGACAGTTTGAGTTAATAATCCATTTATTAGAAATATATGAATAAACATAATGAATCATAACAGAAGCATTGCCATCATCTCCCAATAGGCACACAAGGTTGAATCAACCTTAAATCAACCTAGATTCAACGTCATGACGTTGAATCAAGGTTGATTCAAGATTGATTCAACCTTTTGTGCCTGCTGGACTTACTGGTGGAGTAAAAATGTAAATTCGATTTAATCTTCTTCAATACTATAAAATTAAGAAACTGACTGGAATCGTGCCCATATGGGCACATCTAGGGTCAAGTCAGCTAAAGTCGGACAGCAGGTGAATTCGGACAGTGACTTAAGTTCTTTTATATGTCAGTTGTTTGGAATTAAAATAAAAATGAACTAGGCAAACAGTGAAAATCCTAATGAGACGGCTGATTTTGAGCCGTCTCATCTGTATCTGTAATGTTTGCAATGGTATGTCTGAATTAACCTGCTGTCCGAACTTACCTGACTTGACCCTACCTATAAATCCTTTGTAAATGTGACCGTTGTTAGAAAACATCCCAGAATACAGTGATTTTCTTTTACACTAAACCGTTTCTTCCTGATTCATTCTGGCTTTGTTCAAACACACACATAGGAACATATGTATGGTTTAGATGAATGGGTACACTTTCAAGGGAAGCAACTCTACCATTATTATTAACCTCCATCGCAATGGGATTTAACTCTATAAAGGAAAAATGTTTTGGTACCTAAGCAAAATGTTTCTTTTTAAAGCAACAGCGATTTTTGAAGGATTTTCGTTGTCTAGAAAAGCAAAAAAGAAATCACAAAATTTGTTTCCATTGCAAAAATGACAGAAAACATGATATTGTACCCATACACCTTTAAGTCGAAAAACAAACTCTATTTCGAAAAACAAGTAATCACAGGGTATAATCGATTCCGCCAATTTTCGCTTCCTGCAGAGACTGTCCGTCATATTTGGCTTCCGCCGAGACTGTCCGCAATTTCTTGCTTCCTGCCGAGACTTCTGTACATGATAAATGGCTTCCTGCAGAGACTGTCCGCGTGATTCTGCTTCCTGCCGAGGCTCTCGGCAGGAAGCAGAATCACGCGGACAGTCTCGGCAGGAAGCCATTCTTCGAGGACAGTAGTCTCTGCAGGAAGCAAGAGTTCGCGGACAGTCTCGGCGGAAGCCAAATATAATGTACAGTCTCTGCAGGAAGCGAAAATTGGCGGAATCGATTATACCCTGTGGTAATTAACCTTTCTAGAATACTTTATGTAATGATTGAAAGCTAAACCATGGGTGTCTGTAATCCATGACGTAATATTGTTTTTTAAATTGATTACGCCCTTTGGGAACAAAAACCAAATGATTTTATTTTTTTTTTAGATTACAGATGCTTTCTTTCTCTGAAGACAGTGGGCATCTTCATTCAAACATCTACTGCCATTTTGAGTTTTGCTGTCTAAAAACAAAATCGTCCCAATTTTAACAGATAAGTCCTTTAAACATAAAGGCACCTGAAGAAACGCGCATATTTTAGGTATAAGTGTATGTGATTTTCTAGGTATACCTCTCTTGAGACAAAAATGTAAATACTAGAAATGTTTTTCAGAGAAAAACTGATGTCCCCCACCAGCCCATTTCCCATCCCCTCTAATGAATATAGCCTGTACAAATAAAATATCCATGCAAGTTTGGATAAAATCCATCTGCTGGTTCTATAGATATCCTACATAGAAGACTATGTCCTTCAAAAATGGGTCAAGGTCACCAACTACTAAACATGTCTTAAACCTGTCACAACCATACATTCATGCAAGTCTGATGAATATCCATCCACAAGATATCCCATTTTTAAGAGAGAACAATATGCATTTGTAAGATAGCTTTTGACCAATGGGGGTCAATGTCATCAAAACACAGTACACTCCTGAGACTGTCCCAAAGGTATATCTATGAAAGTAAAGAGGAAATCAAGCCAAAGGCTAAAGAGATACATCAATTTTAGTGAAATTTTCACTTATCTAAATCCTCCTGTGACCTTGAAAATGAGATCAAGGTCACCAAAATTTTGTTCAGCTCTTAAACTTGTCCAAATCATGTATCCACGAAAGTTTGGCGAAATTCCATCCATTGGTTCAGGAGATATTGTGGGTATAAGAAATTGCCATGTTAGTCCTCCAGTGATATTCAAAATAAGGTCAAGGTCACCAAAATCTAAACAGCTCATAAACTTGTCCCAAACATGTATCCAGGAAAGTTTGGTGAAATTCCATCCATTGGTTCAGGAGATATAGTGGGTACATGAAATTGTCATCCAAGTCCTCCAGTGACCTTGAAAATGAGGTCAAGGTCACCAAAATCTAATCAGCTCCAAAACTTGTCCCAATAAGGTATGCATGCAAGTTTTGTGAAATTCCACCCATTGGTTCAGGAGATGTAGTGGGTACAAGAAATTGTCATCTAAGTCCTCCAGTGACCTTGAAAATGAGGTCAAGGTCACCAAAATCTAATCAGCTCTTACACTTGTCCAAATGATATATCCATGCAAGTTTGGTGAAATTCCATCCATTTGTTCAAGAGATATCGTGCATACAAGAAATTGGGTACAAGAAATTGTCATTTTAGTTATCCAGCGACCTTGAAAATTAGGCCAAGGTCACTAAAATCTAATCGGCTCTTACACTTGTCCCAATGATGTATCCATGCAAGTTTGGTGAAATTCCATCCATTGGTTCAAGAGATATCGTGCATGCAAGAAATTGTCATCTAAGTCCTCCTGTGACCTTGAAAATAAGGTCAAGGTCACCAAAATCTAATCAGCTCTTACACTTGTCCCAATGATGTATCTATGCAAGCTTGGTGAAATTCCATCCATTGGTTCAAGATATATCGTGCATGCAAGAAATTATCATCTAAGTCCTCCTGTGACCTTGAAAATAAGGTCAAGGTCACCAAATTCTAATCAGCTCATAAGCTTGTCCCAATAATATATTCATGCAAGTTTGGTGAAATTCCATTTATTGGTTCAATAGATATCGCGCATACAAGAAATTGTCATCTAAGTCCTCCTGTGACCTTGAAAATAAGGTCAAGGTCACCAAAATCTAATCAGCTCATAAGCTTGTCGCAATGATATATCCATGCAAGTTTGGTGAAATTCCATCCCTTGGTTCAAGAGATATCGCGCATACAAGAATCTGTCACGTCGACGCCAACGCCGACGCAGACGCCGACGCCGACGGGATCCGCACTGAAAACAATATGTCCCCCCACACCTTCGGTGGGGGGACATAATTTCATTAATCATGCTGCAAGCCTAAGCATAAAATTGAGCCGCGACACGAGAAAACCAACAATGCGGTTGTGTGCCTAGCGCAGACTTAGATCAGCCTGAGTATCCGCCCAGTCTGATCAGAGCCTTCGCTGTCCGCATGGAGGTAGCTTAGACCCTTAGCTACCCTTTAAGCGCTTAGCAAAGAGTCTGATCAAACTGGGAGGATGTTCAGGCTGATCTGAGTCTGCCCTGGGCGCACAACCACATTGTTGGTTTTTTCGTGTCGCGGCTCATTAATGTCTGTCTGGTTCATTTAAGAAATAAAACGATGCGGGTCGTTTGTTAATGATTCCCCAGAGAACGGATTAATGCGAACCTTGCTAGAAACACACTGCCATTAAATATGTACTTTATTAAAGTTTGAATAACTGCAGAAAATGTTCCAGAGAATGATTCCTAAAGAAGTCATATAAACTTTGCATTGGGTTTACTGCCGATCATATTTTCAGTTACTTAAAGTAGATGATTACTTTTTCAGGGGGGTGGAAGCAACCTTTGACTCTATCATTTTAACTTTCACCTTCCCCACTCATTTTAAGTCAACATTATTCCTTTCGATTTATTCATGTATTTTCACCGCAGTACAAACTTAAAAAAATCATGAGGTTTGCTTGTTTGTTTGTTCGGCTTGAAACTTCACAAACGATACAAAATAAATACTCGTGTGCTGAATTATCCTTTACACACAGTATAATTTTAGAATTATCTGCAAGACTGACCAATGTATATATCATCCACCCATTCTACCGAATTTTTTTTTTATCAACTGACTCGAGATTGAAATTCAGTTAAAGCCATAAATATCAAAAGGACTTCTATGATTAAGGCAAGGATTTTCCCCATTAGACCGGTCCGAATTTCAAAAGTATAAGTGTGTAAAATTTTCTTAGCAGAGCTTCCATAATTATGTGAACCGTATAAAAGCAGATCATTTGGGATTCAGACCCAAAGACATGGGGAGATAATCCAGTCTGGCCCTACCTACCCTAAATTCAAGGTCTATGCATACCTCATTTTTGAGGTAATAAAAATATTGAATTCAGTCATTCATTCCATTAATTTTTGTCATAAATGCATGTTAAATTTCGCATATCACAATACAAAGCAATGGTTTCCTTCTTGTTACGCCTAATTGGCATTTAAACATGCAAAACCACAGTTATACTTCCGGTAAAAGCGGCCAAAAGAAAACGCTTCACTATAACTAAAATACAAGTACTCCCCCCACCCCCACCCAGTGACCCAGCATTTCCTAAATGCAGCAGACTTATGCGAAGCTAGTACGCAATATATATGAGTGGGAAGCTGGGTCACGGGGGAGGGGAACGATACTCAGTAAGCCAAAAAAAAAAGAAGAATGGTCAACAGTAGCACTGTGATCTTTAAGTATTATATTGTGTACTATGACCTTTAAATGAGGTCAAGGTTACAAACTTTGCTTGTGACTCGATGTAGTTTATACTTCAAGGGGTTTACGTAAGCTTTGCTTGTGACTCGATGTAGTTTATACTTCAGTTAACGTTAAAAAATAACATTCATTCCGTATAGCTATATTACTAAATGATGCTTTTCATCAATAAAAAATACGTATAATATTATAAGAATCTTTTATAAAACATTACCGACCGAATTTGCAATAGTTTGGAAAGCCGCATTGTCACTGCCTACCAGTAAATTCCACCTCCCGATGTTGATTTCACGTGCAAGTAGGCGTAGCGAGCTGCCACCCAATGTTTACTAGCCGTTCAAGTATATGGCATGTTGTAGATTCCACGTGCTAGTTAGTGAGATGAGCTGTCAGTCTAAAGCACGTGACACAATGTGATTATTGACTTGTCAACGCATGACTTTATTGGGTTACCAGAGATCTTTGCACTGATAATGTAAATATTTGCATGTGAAATCTACAGCTGAAGGTGGATATTAACGGTATACAGTGACAATGCGGCTGCTTCAAACTCGAGCGAAATCGGCAGGTTATGTTTTAAATCTAGTCTTATTTAGGTACATGTATTTCCTATTTTTGTTTATCTTTTTATTGATGAAAAGCATTGTCTAATGTTATAAATATAATGGGTGAATGTTATTTTTTAACGTTTACTGAAGTATAAATTACATCGGGTCGCGAGCTAAGTTTACGTAAACCCCTTCGGGGTTCAATTACTCTGCTCATGATCCGATGTAGTTTATACTTCAGTAAACATTAAAATATATTCATTCCTTAAGAAAATGATTCGGAAAATGTTGTTTCCTTTCTATCCACTTTCCCACAGATTGTCACGTTATCTATGCAAGTTTTCTAGACGCCGCTTTCAGGACAAAAGGTAAAGTCCTTTTTGACGTCACGAAATTACATCAAAGTTTGCTGCCGTGCACCCTACTGGGTCCGTATTCATAAAACGACTCAAGTGGTTGCTATGCTGTTGCTAAGGCTAAATTTTTTTGAAGGAGATTCCCTACAACTATGAAATTTGCTCTGGAGGAACAGTCTTACAAAGACTGTTCCTCCAGACCAAATTTCCTAGTTGTAGGGAATCTCCTTTATAGATATATAGCCTTAGCAGCAGCATAACAACGACTTAAATGGCTTTATGAATACGGCCCCTGATGTTGACATGAGAAATTGTGACAGCCCCGACATGTTAATAAGCAAAAGTGCACGGCAGATTTAAAACAGCATGTGAATTGCCCGATAAAGCATGGTGGTGATGCCATGTAGCACCACTTTTTAAGCAACACTTTCTTTTACAAATGATGCAGTTTTAAGGAGTATAAAGTAGTAAATCTGTCATTTCGCAATTTATTCTTCCAATTCTCAGTGTGATGAAGCTTTGGAAGTTTTCGAAATTCATCAAACGTAACTTTTGTCGTCTGCTCTTTGGCGCGTAGGTGTTAACAGATAAGAAACATTGACTGAACAATAAAGATTCGTACTCAAGGCAATAATTTCAACCGACGTCCGTCGTAATTATTTCAATTTTCATTTCTTTAAGCATAATTATTTTAAGCTCTTCTAATTTTCAGTTATTTAAGCATAACTATTTCAAACTCTTCTGATTTTCATTTCTGTTTTCTTCAAAGAATAACAGTGTCCCTTCCAGTGTAGCCAGTCCACGCCTTTAGCACAGTTAGAACTATGGGTTAGGCCTCTAAGGTACTGTCCATTAAGATTCGAATGCAGGCATTGCAAATACCACCAGGCTCCCGTATATTTCGAGGCACATCTTTCTGTTGTAAAGTCACGGTCGAAAGTAGAAAAAGGTCTTCCACTGTGATAGCTAAGTGAATCTCCTAAAATAAAAAAAAAACGTTTTGATCGCCTCTTTTACACAAGGAAAAAATTGTGCTTTCCTGTTTGTTTTCCTGGACGCCAAAGTCCTTCCAGAATTAAGTCTTCCAAAAAAAGGGACTGCTATTTAAAGAAAGAACACTCTCCTTGAGGAGAGCTTATGCTATACCCCCGGCGTCGTAGTCCGAGTTTGCGTTAGCATCCGCTTTAGCTTAAGCGTTAGCGTCCGCGTCAGCGTCTTCGTCGGCGTCCGTTATCTGCTTAACCAATTTTAACAATTGCGTTTAGCTCAATGTTCAACTCTGTATCTTACAAATGACAGCAGCTACAATCATCATACTTGGTACATGACTGCAGCAGCTGCATGACACAATTATGTGCCCTTGATATATATGTTACGGTTGACTGACTTTGTTGTTGGCTTTCTATTTAAGGCAAAGTTTTGATGATTTTGATGATACCCCTGACACAAGACACTTGATACTTGGTCAAATAGCATATCCCTACACTTGCAGCAGCTGCAAAGCTTCCATGCTGACTCCTGTGCCCTTGACCTTTGTTCAGTGTCCAGTGATTTTGCCTTATATTTCTACCACTGTTCACAGAATGAATTAACATGATCTAACATAGTGGATCAGTCTGACATGGCAAATGACCTCATGCTATTTGTAGATCACTGTGACCTGTTTCTACCTCACTGTTTAATGGGTTAACATCACACTTGGCAAAATGGTTTAGTTTGACACTTCGAATGACCTCATAGAATTTGAGGTCACTCGGACATACATTTCATCATTAAGTAATTTTGCTTCATATTTTGAGTTGCATTTAGTGTGTATTGATCATAATACCTGGGATAATGGTTCAGGCTGACACTGCAGATTGCCTGATATATTTGTAGGTCTTTGTAACTGTAAGAATCTGGCACCGATGAGGCGCGTTTTGTTGTCTTTTGAGAACTCTTGTATATCTGAAGAGAACGCCCCAAATAACAGTGGAAACAAATTATTCTCGGTAAAACTATCTGCCATTAGTAATGCTTCCATTTGCATTAAATAAGAGTCCAAAATTTATCTTAATCGCCCCCCCCACCCGCCCTCCCGTGTGTTACTTACATGTATCACTGACTGTGTATGCATTGATTTTCTAGTTAGATTACTAATCAAAGCTCAGAAGGTTTTCATTGTGAAAATTGTACAAACTGATAATTTCAATATATGAAAACACTAGTTGTAAGCCTGTAAATCACAAAAAAAGGTGGACGACATACTTTTCGCCTGGAAATTTCGAAAAACGTTTGTCGAAGCTATCTTACGTACAGACTTCAAAGACTAAGGGGTAAACGGTGTAAATTCAGACGAGACAGTTCATAATGAGCGGCTCATCTGGCTCATCTAAACACACACTCTTTGCAAATCCAACGTTTTCATTTTTTGGCGAGCGTTTAGCATATGAGCCGCGACACGACAAAACCAACAATGTGGTCGTGCGCCCAAAGCAGACTTAGATCAGCCTGGGCATCCGCCCAGTCTGATCAGAGTCTTCGCTGTCCGCATGGTGGTAGCTTAGACCCTAAGCTACCCTTTAAGTGCTAATCGAAGAGTCTGATCAGACTAGGCGGATGCCCAGGCTGATCTGAGTCTACGCTGGGCGCACAACCACTTTGTTGGTTTTCTCATGTCGCGGCTCAATTTTTATTGTGTCGTCTAGGGAAGCAAACAGTTGTTTCGCGTCGTAAAAAAATGCATAAAAACATTGTGTACCGATACACCTTAAGAAATGTGCAAACTACATTTGAGCCACGACACGAGAAAATCAACAAAGTGGTTGTGCGCCTAGAGCAAACTCAGATCAGCCTGGGTATCGGTCCAGTCTGTTCAGACTGATCACTTAGCGCTTTAAAGGTAGCTAAGGGTCTAAGCTACATCCATGCGGACAGCGAAGACTCTGATCAGACTGGGCGGATGCCCAGGTTGTGCTGAGTCTACGCTGGGCGCACAACCACTCTGTTGGTTTTGTCGCGTCGCGGCTCATTTTCTTTACGCAGCCTGCACGCTTGTGCGGTCCGGTCATATGATGCTCATCTGGTCCTGAAAATTAGGGGAGTTCTAGTCTATCCCATACCCTTGCAAGGACATTGGGATATCACATTTGCAAGGATCTTTTTTCTATGCTGGTACTGGTTTCAACTGCCCTAGTTGCAGGTTAAAGTGTAAAAATGCAAAGATGCTAATGCATCAAAAACACTTCGCTGCACAGCCGGTTTTGATTTAGGTTTATAGATATGCATACATATTTGTCCACTATCATTACAAAAAAGGGGGGTGGGGGGGCGGGGGCAACATTTGTGAACATTACCAATTCTCTCCCATAAGAGTTGGTACTCCTTGACACGCGGGTGTGGGGGGGGGGGGGGGGCGGAGAAGATGGAGGGGGAGTGGGGTGGTAGGAGGGGGTAAACAAGGCAGAGGTGTGTTCCCTGAAAATTTACCCGTTCACCTTTACAAGATTGTTTTGGTCATAACAACATGCTGAGCCTGTCCTGATAACAAATGAAGCTAAAAAAGGTTAAAAACATAAATAAGTAATTAAAAAAAAGAGCAAGAACAAACATACGTCTCTTCCCCCCGCGCCCCCTCCACCCCAACTTCCTCCATGTCCCCTCATTCAGGGGTCGTATTCTCTGTACATCAAAGGACAATGTTTTATTTTTGTACCGAATTACGTGAAAATAACTGAAACAGCTTTAAAGTTATAGTCCATACTAGAATTACAAAGGGACAGAATTGTGTAAAATATGCAGGCGAAGTTATGGTTTTCACGCTGCATAATATCATTGTTAATGGGTTGTTTTATATTTGTACAAAGTTTTATGAAAATATAGATGACGGTTTGAAAGTTACGAAGGTGACAAGGTTTCAATTGAAAAAATTACCAAGTGGCATAATTTCATCAAAATTATGGATGGAGTTATGATTCTTGTTCAGTGTAGATTATCTGATGATGGCTTATATTTGTACTGTGAAAATATATTCAACAGCTCTAAGTTACTGAGTCAACAAGATATCCATACTGAAAATTACAAAGAAGAATTGTTTCGTGAATAATGTAGAAGTAGGTTTTGGTTCACTGCACATCGTCTGCTTATACATAATATCTATAATACTAAATAAACGAAGTAACGCATAAACTGCAAAATTGGTGGCATTTTCAAGCGTAGTTTCTATACTGGTTCTTTCGCATATTGCTATCATTGATAATTTCGGTTAGCGTGTGTTTTAGTTTCACGTAGATTTAAAGAATTCGGGAATTAAATTCGTCTTTCATTTTAAATTCTCCCAAGTATTTTTCTAGAAACTTCGACTATTGGTCGATTTTTTTTTGTCAACAATGGGTGCGTTCGAGTGAAATAATCGTGAACTCAAATACACGTTTTAAATTAATCCGGTCGTTTCGGTTCTGCGTCGTTATATCGGCGCGCTGCTTAGCAAGTCCAAATTTAGCAGGTTCTTATGCAAAAATCCGACCCATGAACGTACGTCATTCCCCATAAATAACGATTTATTTTTGTATTTTTGCTCATATGTCTAAACGGATGAAGAACTAAATGGTCATAGTCCCGACGGCCCTGGCTCGAAACGACCCATTTTCTTCCAGAACGATAGTCAATACGAGTAGCCAATCGAACTCGCCCATTGAACGCACATGGTCTTTCGAAAAGTTGGACGGACACACGGCGCCAAGTGTGTGCGGCTATGGTTACGTACCGCTGAGCCACTTGGGGAACGTCGTTAGGAGAATTCAAACTGAACTGAACTTTCGAAAAGACAAAAATTAAAAAGTCTAAGGTTAACACACATGCGCCAGGTAAGAAAGGGCATTTTTCCAGCGAAGCTGACAAATCAATTTCAATGATTCAACGAAGCTAAATAAGCCTTTAGTCTTCAGAGGGCTTGAATATTTTCCCCCAAAACGTTCCAGCACCCAATTTTTCCAGAAAAAAAATACCCAGGACAGGTCACATAACCAAGATGGCAAACATTTATTATGGTAAAAAAAATAAAAAATCTTCTCCCCCAGAACCACGCCGGGCCGCGTAGCGCAATCGGTAGGGCACCTGACTCATAAGTCAGAGGTCCTGGGTTCGAAACCCGGTCTGGCCATATACTTTCGTTTCTCCTTCCGCTGATTCAAGAAGGGCAGTTGTCAGTTACCTGGCAAAAGTATGTGCACTTAGTACTGGTTAACCGCTTAGGAGGTCTTAGCCTGCCCAGGAATAGTGTGGTTAGGTTAACTGACCGTCCCGACATGACCTTAGTTGTTTACCGTGGACGTTAAGCATCAAATCAACCAATTCTCCCCCAGAACCACAAATCCTATGATCTTGAAACTTAGCATGTCGCATCAAGGACTCAAAAGCTCAACAAAATTTATATAAATGATGACCCAGGGATGACCTTGATCTTTTTTACGGCAAGGTCAACTTTTGAGTCACTTAGGTTTTTCTATAGGAAAAAGTGAAAAAAGTTGATTTTTTTTTAGAAACAATGCAGTCTGCTACCTGAAAGTTTGTAGATGCAGACAAGTAATTAGCTAAATGAAGCTTTAGTGAGTATGCATGGTAATGGTCATATCTTCACCTGGGCCTAAGGCCATTTACATTGAAAAATTAAAACTCGCTTTTTTTATATAAACTTAACCATCATGAAATATTTCCGCGCTTGCGCGGGCTCTTTTCTAGTTTGTACAAATTTTCATGAAAATACCCTTTACGGTATTGAATTTATACAGCGGACACAAATTCTATATTATAATACTGAAAATTACAAAGGGGCAAAGTTACATGAAAAGTGTAAGTCCAGTTACAGTTCTTGTTCTTTGCACACCGTCTGATAATGTTTTATATTTGTACCAAGTTTAGCGAGAGTATATCATGTATATGGTTTCAAAGTTATGAAGCAGACACAATTTCTATACTTAAGTTTACGAATGGGCCTAATTTTGTAAAACATGTAAAAGAAGTTATGGAGCTTGCTCTCTGAATAATTATCTGTTGATGCTTTATATTTAAACAAAGTTTCATTACAACATCTTTTCCAGTTTTAAAGCTTCATAATTCCATCAAAAATGTAAATGGAATTACGAATCCTGTTTCTGCAAATTGTGTAATGATACTTTATATTTCAGTTTCAAGAAATATCTTTCACGGTTTAAAAGTTATAGACTGGACACCATTTCCGTACTAAAATTACGAAGGGGCATTATTACATTAAATTGTAAGTCGAGTTATGGATCTTGTTCTCTGCACGTTGTCAGATGATGCTTTATATTTGTACAAAGTTTTTACAGTTTTAAAGTTAAAGAACAAACATGATTTCCATACTTGAATTTACAAAGGGGCACGATTCCATTAAAAGGGAAGGGAGAGATACGGTTCTTGTTCTTTCCACATCATTTTAAGATGTTTTCTTATTTGTTTCAAGTTTCGCAAAAATATCTCATATAGTTTCAGAGTTCTGGACCAAGCACGATTTCCATACTAAAAGTTTTAAAGGGGCGTAATTCTGTAGAAACTGTAAGCAGAATTTCGGTTTCTGTTCTCTGCGCATTAAGTGATGATGCTTTTTATATTTGTACCAAGTTTTGCGAAAATATCTCATATAGTTTCAGAGTTATAGAGCGGACACAGTTTCCAAATTAAAATTCACAAAGGGGCAAAATTCCGTAAAAGATGAAGGTGAAGTTATGGTTCCTTGCCCTCTGCATGTAGTCTTATGATGCTTTTTATATGTACCAAGTTTCGGAAAAAATATCTCAATCGGTTACAGAGTTATTGAGCAAACACAATTTCCATTCTAAAATATACAAAACCATGAAAACGGTATAATTTCGTAAAAATATAAGTGGACTTACAGTTCTTGTTCCCCACACATTGATTGATGATGCTTTATTTTTGTTCTAAGTTTCGCGAAAATATATCGTATACTTTCAGAGTTATTGAGCGGACACAAATTCCATACTTAAATTTTCAAAGGGGCATAATTCCGTAAAAATGAAGTTGGAGTTACGATTTTTCTTCTCTGCACATCCACTGATGATGTTTTATATTTGTACTTAGTTTCACAAAAATATCTTATATACTATAGATGTATGGAGCGGACACAGTTGCCGTACTAAAATTTACAAAGGGGCAGAATTCCATTTAAAAGTGTAGGTGGAGGTACGGTTCTTGTTCTCTGCACGTCATCTGGAAATGCTTAATATTTGTACCAACTTTTGCGAAAATATCTCATATCGTTTCAGAGTTATAGAGCGGCCACGATTTTTATACTAAAATTTTCAAAAGGGCAAAACTCCGTAAAAAATGTAACAGAAATAATTATTATTGTTCTTCTTCTCTGCACGTCGTCGACTGATGATGTTTTATATATTTGTACCAAGTTTCGTGAAATGATCTCAGTCGATTACAGAGCTATTGAACGGCACAATTTGTGACAGACAGACGGACGGACGGACAGACGACAAGGGCAAAAACAATATGTCTCCCACCCCTTCGCAGGGAGACATAACAAGTGAGTCGGTGGAGCTGATGGATGCTCCCAGAAGGTGTACAAAAATGAATGTGTATCCTGGTGAAGGAGTGAATTTCTGTCTAAGCTTAATACAATTAAAAATAAGAGAAAAAATGGTAAATGATTGAGAAGATGAGAGTCTACTCAATAACACAGAACACAGCTTTTTCATCCTTGGAAAATTATGGTAAACTAGATTTTTTGAAACAAAAACAGATGTCTTCCCCCCTCTTCCCACCCCTCACCAGGAATATAGATGTAAATTGTGTACCAAGTTTTGCGAAAATGTCTCATATAGTTTCAGATTTATGAAGCAGAGACAATTTCGAACCAAAATTTTCAAGGGGCATAATTCCGTAACAAATGTAGGTGAAGTTACGGTTCTTGTTCTCTGCACATCCTCTGATGATGCTCTATATTTGTACCAAGTTTCACGAACATATCTCATAAAGTTTTAGAGTTATGGAGCAGACCCATTTTCATACTAAAATTTACAAAGGGGCACTATTCCTTACAAAATGTGGGCTTAGGTGGACTTACGGGTCTTGCTCTCTGCACTTTGTCTGATAATGCTTTATATTTGAACCAACTTTCGTGAAATTATCTCAATCGGTTACAGAGTTATTGAGCGGACACGATTTCCGTACTAAAATTTTCAAAGGGGCATAATTCTGTAAAAATGTAGGTGAAGTTACGGTTCTTGTTCTCTGCACATCCTCTAATAATGCTCTATATTTGAACTAAGTTTCACAATAATATCGCATACAGTTTTAGAATTATGGAGCCGACACGATTTTCATATTAAAAATTACAAAGAGGCATAATTCCATAAAAAAGGACCTGGTATGATAAGGGCCATTTTTGGCCCCCACTCAAATTCTCTTAAAATTGCATGGTTTCTATTGCTTATCATTTGAGCGTATGGTAACAAACAGAAATAATATGTTTCACTTTTGTTAATTCTCATAATAACATGATTTCTGACATGCCTATGTTGGTTCAATAATATGAAGGAAAATTGCAAGAAAAACTGAGTTTAATCATTTTTCCTTTAAAGAAATAAGTCATTTATAATAGCCTTTGAAAGCTCTTGATAATAGGCCTTTGATGAAATGCTTATACGTTGGGTACCACGGCTAATTACTGTGCACTGCACAAGGCCTGTCAAGGTACCCCACCCACTCAAGTTTGCAAGTCAAGAGACGCTAACCAAAAAATTCCAACAGATCAAAATGAAATGTGTACCAAATTATTCCTTGTGTTCTAACTAAGAAAATGAATACCCACAACATATGTTTATTTTGTCTATGAGCGGAGATATGGGCGTTTTTGTGTTGAGAAAACAGGGAAAATTCTCCGAACGCTGCCAGTTTGGTAACAAAAGTTTAAAAATAAACATTGAGCCCGGTCTCCAGCACATTTAATATTTTTATGGCGTGTAAATATATCAAAATTATG